>CAWVNO010001215.1:0-461422 GCA_963930645.1 Salticus scenicus | reverse complement strand
GATTGCGATCGCAAAGCTCTATTAGTTGCTTTGGAATCGACTTTTGAAAATGAGAGGGCGTAAAATTCGCCCAAAAAATTTGGCGACGATATTGAGCACATGCCTTCAAAAAAGGGCTCTCCTGGCCAAATGGTTTAACTTTGGCAGGTCCCTGCTGTTCTGTTATGAAAGTAGACTTCGTGGGGCAGATTCTGGAAGTGATTGCGATCGCAAAGCTCTATTAGTTGCTTTGGAATCGGCTTTTGAAAAAAATTCTGTGAAAATCGCAAAAATTTTGGGTATCGAAATCGGGCAAAGTCTCCATAAAAGGGCTCTCCTGGCCAAATGGTTTAACTTTGGCAGGTCCCTGCTGTTCTGTTATGAAACTAGAATATCTTTTGCAGATTCTGGAAGTGATTGCGATCGCAAAGCTCTATTAGTTGCTTTGGAATCGACTTTTGAAAATGAGAGGGCGTAAAATTCGCCCAAAAAATTTGGCGACGATATTGAGCACATGCCTTCAAAAAAGGGCTCTCCTGGCCAAATGGTTTAACTTTGGCAGGTCCCTGCTGTTCTGTTATGAAAGTAGACTTCGTGGGGCAGATTCTGGAAGTGATTGCGATCGCAAAGCTCTATTAGTTGCTTTGGAATCGGCTTTTGAAAAAAATTCTGTGAAAATCGCAAAAATTTTGGGTATCGAAATCGGGCAAAGTCTCCATAAAAGGGCTCTCCTGGCCAAATGGTTTAACTTTGGCAGGTCCCTGCTGTTCTGTTATGAAACTAGAATATCTTTTGCAGATTCTGGAAGTGATTGCGATCGCAAAGCTCTATTAGTTGCTTTGGAATCGACTTTTGAAAATGAGAGGGCGTAAAATTCGCCCAAAAAATTTGGCGACGATATTGAGCACATGCCTTCATAAAAGGGCTCTCCTGGCCAAATGGTTTAACTTTGGCAGGTCCCTGCTGTTCTGTTATGAAAGTAGACTTCGTGGGGCAGATTCTGGAAGTGATTGCGATCGCAAAGCTCTATTAGTTGCTTTGGAATCGGCTTTTGAAAAAAATTCTGTGAAAATCGCAAAAATTTTGGGTATCGAAATCGGGCAAAGTCTCCATAAAAGGGCTCTCCTGGCCAAATGGTTTAACTTTGGCAGGTCCCTGCTGTTCTGTTATGAAACTAGAATATCTTTTGCAGATTCTGGAAGTGATTGCGATCGCAAAGCTCTATTAGTTGCTTTGGAATCGACTTTTGAAAATGAGAGGGCGTAAAATTCGCCCAAAAAATTTGGCGACGATATTGAGCACATGCCTTCATAAAAGGGCTCTCCTGGCCAAATGGTTTAACTTTGGCAGGTCCCTGCTGTTCTGTTATGAAAGTAGACTTCGTGGGGCAGATTCTGGAAGTGATTGCGATCGCAAAGCTCTATTAGTTGCTTTGGAATCGGCTTTTGAAAAAAATTCTGTGAAAATCGCAAAAATTTTGGGTATCGAAATCGGGCAAAGTCTCCATAAAAGGGCTCTCCTGGCCAAATGGTTTAACTTTGGCAGGTCCCTGCTGTTCTGTTATGAAACTAGAATATCTTTTGCAGATTCTGGAAGTGATTGCGATCGCAAAGCTCTATTAGTTGCTTTGGAATCGACTTTTGAAAATGAGAGGGCGTAAAATTCGCCCAAAAAATTTGGCGACGATATTGAGCACATGCCTTCATAAAAGGGCTCTCCTGGCCAAATGGTTTAACTTTGGCAGGTCCCTGCTGTTCTGTTATGAAAGTAGACTTCGTGGGGCAGATTCTGGAAGTGATTGCGATCGCAAAGCTCTATTAGTTGCTTTGGAATCGGCTTTTGAAAAAAATTCTGTGAAAATCGCAAAAATTTTGGGTATCGAAATCGGGCAAAGTCTCCATAAAAGGGCTCTCCTGGCCAAATGGTTTAACTTTGGCAGGTCCCTGCTGTTCTGTTATGAAACTAGAATATCTTTTGCAGATTCTGGAAGTGATTGCGATCGCAAAGCTCTATTAGTTGCTTTGGAATCGACTTTTGAAAATGAGAGGGCGTAAAATTCGCCCAAAAAATTTGGCGACGATATTGAGCACATGCCTTCAAAAAAGGGCTCTCCTGGCCAAATGGTTTAACTTTGGCAGGTCCCTGCTGTTCTGTTATGAAAGTAGACTTCGTGGGGCAGATTCTGGAAGTGATTGCGATCGCAAAGCTCTATTAGTTGCTTTGGAATCGGCTTTTGAAAAAAATTCTGTGAAAATCGCAAAAATTTTGGGTATCGAAATCGGGCAAAGTCTCCATAAAAGGGCTCTCCTGGCCAAATGGTTTAACTTTGGCAGGTCCCTGCTGTTCTGTTATGAAACTAGAATATCTTTTGCAGATTCTGGAAGTGATTGCGATCGCAAAGCTCTATTAGTTGCTTTGGAATCGACTTTTGAAAATGAGAGGGCGTAAAATTCGCCCAAAAAATTTGGCGACGATATTGAGCACATGCCTTCAAAAAAGGGCTCTCCTGGCCAAATGGTTTAACTTTGGCAGGTCCCTGCTGTTCTGTTATGAAAGTAGACTTCGTGGGGCAGATTCTGGAAGTGATTGCGATCGCAAAGCTCTATTAGTTGCTTTGGAATCGGCTTTTGAAAAAAATTCTGTGAAAATCGCAAAAATTTTGGGTATCGAAATCGGGCAAAGTCTCCATAAAAGGGCTCTCCTGGCCAAATGGTTTAACTTTGGCAGGTCCCTGCTGTTCTGTTATGAAACTAGAATATCTTTTGCAGATTCTGGAAGTGATTGCGATCGCAAAGCTCTATTAGTTGCTTTGGAATCGACTTTTGAAAATGAGAGGGCGTAAAATTCGCCCAAAAAATTTGGCGACGATATTGAGCACATGCCTTCATAAAAGGGCTCTCCTGGCCAAATGGTTTAACTTTGGCAGGTCCCTGCTGTTCTGTTATGAAAGTAGACTTCGTGGGGCAGATTCTGGAAGTGATTGCGATCGCAAAGCTCTATTAGTTGCTTTGAAATCGGCTTTTGAAAAAAATTCTGTGAAAATCGCAAAAATTTTGGGTATCGAAATCGGGCAAAGTCTCCATAAAAGGGCTCTCCTGGCCAAATGGTTTAACTTTGGCAGGTCCCTGCTGTTCTGTTATGAAACTAGAATATCTTTTGCAGATTCTGGAAGTGATTGCGATCGCAAAGCTCTATTAGTTGCTTTGGAATCGACTTTTGAAAATGAGAGGGCGTAAAATTCGCCCAAAAAATTTGGCGACGATATTGAGCACATGCCTTCATAAAAGGGCTCTCCTGGCCAAATGGTTTAACTTTGGCAGGTCCCTGCTGTTCTGTTATGAAAGTAGACTTCGTGGGGCAGATTCTGGAAGTGATTGCGATCGCAAAGCTCTATTAGTTGCTTTGGAATCGGCTTTTGAAAAAAATTCTGTAAAAATCGCAAAAATTTTGGGTATCGAAATCGGGCAAAGTCTCCATAAAAGGGCTCTCCTGGCCAAATGGTTTAACTTTGGCAGGTCCCTGCTGTTCTGTTATGAAACTAGAATATCTTTTGCAGATTCTGGAAGTGATTGCGATCGCAAAGCTCTATTAGTTGCTTTGGAATCGACTTTTGAAAATGAGAGGGCGTAAAATTCGCCCAAAAAATTTGGCGACGATATTGAGCACATGCCTTCATAAAAGGGCTCTCCGCCAAATGGTTTAACTTTGGCAGGTCCCTGCTGTTCTGTTATGAAAGTAGACTTCGTGGGGCAGATTCTGGAAGTGATTGCGATCGCAAAGCTCTATTAGTTGCTTTGGAATCGGCTTTTGAAAAAAATTCTGTGAAAATCGCAAAATTTTGGGTATCGAAATCGGGCAAAGTCTCCATAAAAGGGCTCTCCTGGCCAAATGGTTTAACTTTGGCAGGTCCCTGCTGTTCTGTTATGAAACTAGAATATCTTTTGCAGATTCTGGAAGTGATTGCGATCGCAAAGCTCTATTAGTTGCTTTGGAATCGACTTTTGAAAATGAGAGGGCGTAAAATTCGCCCAAAAAATTTGGCGACGATATTGAGCACATGCCTTCAAAAAAGGGCTCTCCTGGCCAAATGGTTTAACTTTGGCAGGTCCCTGCTGTTCTGTTATGAAAGTAGACTTCGTGGGGCAGATTCTGGAAGTGATTGCGATCGCAAAGCTCTATTAGTTGCTTTGGAATCGGCTTTTGAAAAAAATTCTGTGAAAATCGCAAAAATTTTGGGTATCGAAATCGGGCAAAGTCTCCATAAAAGGGCTCTCCTGGCCAAATGGTTTAACTTTGGCAGGTCCCTGCTGTTCTGTTATGAAACTAGAATATCTTTTGCAGATTCTGGAAGTGATTGCGATCGCAAAGCTCTATTAGTTGCTTTGGAATCGACTTTTGAAAATGAGAGGGCGTAAAATTCGCCCAAAAAATTTGGCGACGATATTGAGCACATGCCTTCATAAAAGGGCTCTCCTGGCCAAATGGTTTAACTTTGGCAGGTCCCTGCTGTTCTGTTATGAAAGTAGACTTCGTGGGGCAGATTCTGGAAGTGATTGCGATCGCAAAGCTCTATTAGTTGCTTTGGAATCGGCTTTTGAAAAAAATTCTGTGAAAATCGCAAAAATTTTGGGTATCGAAATCGGGCAAAGTCTCCATAAAAGGGCTTTCCTGGCCAAATGGTTTAACTTTGGCAGGTCCCTGCTGTTCTGTTATGAAACTAGAATATCTTTTGCAGATTCTGGAAGTGATTGCGATCGCAAAGCTCTATTAGTTGCTTTGGAATCGACTTTTGAAAATGAGAGGGCGTAAAATTCGCCCAAAAAATTTGGCGACGATATTGAGCACATGCCTTCATAAAAGGGCTCTCCTGGCCAAATGGTTTAACTTTGGCAGGTCCCTGCTGTTCTGTTATGAAAGTAGACTTCGTGGGGCAGATTCTGGAAGTGATTGCGATCGCAAAGCTCTATTAGTTGCTTTGGAATCGGCTTTTGAAAAAAATTCTGTGAAAATCGCAAAAATTTTGGGTATCGAAATCGGGCAAAGTCTCCATAAAAGGGCTCTCCTGGCCAAATGGTTTAACTTTGGCAGGTCCCTGCTGTTCTGTTATGAAACTAGAATATCTTTTGCAGATTCTGGAAGTGATTGCGATCGCAAAGCTCTATTAGTTGCTTTGGAATCGACTTTTGAAAATGAGAGGGCGTAAAATTCGCCCAAAAAATTTGGCGACGATATTGAGCACATGCCTTCATAAAAGGGCTCTCCTGTCCAAATGGTTTAACTTTGGCAGGTCCCTGCTGTTCTGTTATGAAAGTAGACTTCGTGGGGCAGATTCTGGAAGTGATTGCGATCGCAAAGCTCTATTAGTTGCTTTGGAATCGGCTTTTGAAAAAAATTCTGTGAAAATCGCAAAAATTTTGGGTATCGAAATCGGGCAAAGTCTCCATAAAAGGGCTCTCCTGGCCAAATGGTTTAACTTTGGCAGGTCCCTGCTGTTCTGTTATGAAACTAGAATATCTTTTGCAGATTCTGGAAGTGATTGCGATCGCAAAGCTCAATTAGTTGCTTTGGAATCGACTTTTGAAAATGAGAGGGCGTAAAATTCGCCCAAAAAATTTGGCGACGATATTGAGCACATGCCTTCAAAAAAGGGCTCTCCTGGCCAAATGGTTTAACTTTGGCAGGTCCCTGCTGTTCTGTTATGAAAGTAGACTTCGTGGGGCAGATTCTGGAAGTGATTGCGATCGCAAAGCTCTATTAGTTGCTTTGGAATCGGCTTTTGAAAAAAATTCTGTGAAAATCGCAAAAATTTTGGGTATCGAAATCGGGCAAAGTCTCCATAAAAGGGCTCTCCTGGCCAAATGGTTTAACTTTGGCAGGTCCCTGCTGTTCTGTTATGAAACTAGAATATCTTTTGCAGATTCTGGAAGTGATTGCGATCGCAAAGCTCTATTAGTTGCTTTGGAATCGACTTTTGAAAATGAGAGGGCGTAAAATTCGCCCAAAAAATTTGGCGACGATATTGAGCACATGCCTTCATAAAAGGGCTCTCCTGGCCAAATGGTTTAACTTTGGCAGGTCCCTGCTGTTCTGTTATGAAAGTAGACTTCGTGGGGCAGATTCTGGAAGTGATTGCGATCGCAAAGCTCTATTAGTTGCTTTCGAATCGGCTTTTGAAAAAAATTCTGTGAAAATCGCAAAAATTTTGGGTATCGAAATCGGGCAAAGTCTCCATAAAAGGGCTCTCCTGGCCAAATGGTTTAACTTTGGCAGGTCCCTGCTGTTCTGTTATGAAACTAGAATATCTTTTGCAGATTCTGGAAGTGATTGCGATCGCAAAGCTCTATTAGTTGCTTTGGAATCGACTTTTGAAAATGAGAGGGCGTAAAATTCGCCCAAAAAATTTGGCGACGATATTGAGCACATGCCTTCATAAAAGGGCTCTCCTGGCCAAATGGTTTAACTTTGGCAGGTCCCTGCTGTTCTGTTATGAAAGTAGACTTCGTGGGGCAGATTCTGGAAGTGATTGCGATCGCAAAGCTCTATTAGTTGCTTTGGAATCGGCTTTTGAAAAAAATTCTGTGAAAATCGCAAAAATTTTGGGTATCGAAATCGGGCAAAGTCTCCATAAAAGGGCTCTCCTGGCCAAATGGTTTAACTTTGGCAGGTCCCTGCTGTTCTGTTATGAAACTAGAATATCTTTTGCAGATTCTGGAAGTGATTGCGATCGCAAAGCTCTATTAGTTGCTTTGGAATCGACTTTTGAAAATGAGAGGGCGTAAAATTCGCCCAAAAAATTTGGCGACGATATTGAGCACATGCCTTCATAAAAGGGCTCTCCTGGCCAAATGGTTTAACTTTGGCAGGTCCCTGCTGTTCTGTTATGAAAGTAGACTTCGTGGGGCAGATTCTGGAAGTGATTGCGATCGCAAAGCTCTATTAGTTGCTTTGGAATCGGCTTTTGAAAAAAATTCTGTGAAAATCGGCAAAAATTTTGGGTATCGAAATCGGGCAAAGTCTCCATAAAAGGGCTCTCCTGGCCAAATGGTTTAACTTTGGCAGGTCCCTGCTGTTCTGTTATGAAACTAGAATATCTTTTGCAGATTCTGGAAGTGATTGCGATCGCAAAGCTCTATTAGTTGCTTTGGAATCGACTTTTGAAAATGAGAGGGCGTAAAATTCGCCCAAAAAATTTGGCGACGATATTGAGCACATGCCTTCATAAAAGGGCTCTCCTGGCCAAATGGTTTAACTTTGGCAGGTCCCTGCTGTTCTGTTATGAAAGTAGACTTCGTGGGGCAGATTCTGGAAGTGATTGCGATCGCAAAGCTCTATTAGTTGCTTTGGAATCGGCTTTTGAAAAAAATTCTGTGAAAATCGCAAAAATTTTGGGTATCGAAATCGGGCAAAGTCTCCATAAAAGGGCTCTCCTGGCCAAATGGTTTAACTTTGGCAGGTCCCTGCTGTTCTGTTATGAAACTAGAATATCTTTTGCAGATTCTGGAAGTGATTGCGATCGCAAAGCTCTATTAGTTGCTTTGGAATCGACTTTTGAAAATGAGAGGGCGTAAAATTCGCCCAAAAAATTTGGCGACGATATTGAGCACATGCCTTCATAAAAGGGCTCTCCTGGCCAAATGGTTTAACTTTGGCAGGTCCCTGCTGTTCTGTTATGAAAGTAGACTTCGTGGGGCAGATTCTGGAAGTGATTGCGATCGCAAAGCTCTATTAGTTGCTTTGGAATCGGCTTTTGAAAAAAATTCTGTGAAAATCGCAAAAATTTTGGGTATCGAAATCGGGCAAAGTCTCCATAAAAGGGCTCTCCTGGCCAAATGGTTTAACTTTGGCAGGTCCCTGCTGTTCTGTTATGAAACTAGAATATCTTTTGCAGATTCTGGAAGTGATTGCGATCGCAAAGCTCTATTAGTTGCTTTGGAATCGACTTTTGAAAATGAGAGGGCGTAAAATTCGCCCAAAAAATTTGGCGACGATATTGAGCACATGCCTTCATAAAAGGGCTCTCCTGGCCAAATGGTTTAACTTTGGCAGGTCCCTGCTGTTCTGTTATGAAAGTAGACTTCGTGGGGCAGATTCTGGAAGTGATTGCGATCGCAAAGCTCTATTAGTTGCTTTGGAATCGGCTTTTGAAAAAAATTCTGTGAAAATCGCAAAAATTTTGGGTATCGAAATCGGGCAAAGTCTCCATAAAAGGGCTCTCCTGGCCAAATGGTTTAACTTTGGCAGGTCCCTGCTGTTCTGTTATGAAACTAGAATATCTTTTGCAGATTCTGGAAGTGATTGCGATCGCAAAGCTCTATTAGTTGCTTTGGAATCGACTTTTGAAAATGAGAGGGCGTAAAATTCGCCCAAAAAATTTGGCGACGATATTGAGCACATGCCTTCATAAAAGGGCTCTCCTGGCCAAATGGTTTAACTTTGGCAGGTCCCTGCTGTTCTGTTATGAAAGTAGACTTCGTGGGGCAGATTCTGGAAGTGATTGCGATCGCAAAGCTCTATTAGTTGCTTTGGAATCGGCTTTTGAAAAAAATTCTGTGAAAATCGGAAAAATTTTGGGTATCGAAATCGGGCAAAGTCTCCATAAAAGGGCTCTCCTGGCCAAATGGTTTAACTTTGGCAGGTCCCTGCTGTTCTGTTATGAAACTAGAATATCTTTTGCAGATTCTGGAAGTGATTGCGATCGCAAAGCTCTATTAGTTGCTTTGGAATCGACTTTTGAAAATGAGAGGGCGTAAAATTCGCCCAAAAAATTTGGCGACGATATTGAGCACATGCCTTCATAAAAGGGCTCTCCTTGCCAAATGGTTTAACTTTGGCAGGTCCCTGCTGTTCTGTTATGAAAGTAGACTTCGTGGGGCAGATTCTGGAAGTGATTGCGATCGCAAAGCTCTATTAGTTGCTTTGGAATCGGCTTTTGAAAAAAATTCTGTGAAAATCGCAAAAATTTTGGGTATCGAAATCGGGCAAAGTCTCCATAAAAGGGCTCTCCTGGCCAAATGGTTTAACTTTGGCAGGTCCCTGCTGTTCTGTTATGAAACTAGAATATCTTTTGCAGATTCTGGAAGTGATTGCGATCGCAAAGCTCTATTAGTTGCTTTGGAATCGACTTTTGAAAATGAGAGGGCGTAAAATTCGCCCAAAAAATTTGGCGACGATATTGAGCACATGCCTTCATAAAAGGGCTCTCCTGGCCAAATGGTTTAACTTTGGCAGGTCCCTGCTGTTCTGTTATGAAAGTAGACTTCGTGGGGCAGATTCTGGAAGTGATTGCGATCGCAAAGCTCTATTAGTTGCTTTGGAATCGGCTTTTGAAAAAAATTCTGTGAAAATCGCAAAAATTTTGGGTATCGAAATCGGGCAAAGTCTCCATAAAAGGGCTCTCCTGGCCAAATGGTTTAACTTTGGCAGGTCCCTGCTGTTCTGTTATGAAACTAGAATATCTTTTGCAGATTCTGGAAGTGATTGCGATCGCAAAGCTCTATTAGTTGCTTTGGAATCGACTTTTGAAAATGAGAGGGCGTAAAATTCGCCCAAAAAATTTGGCGACGATATTGAGCACATGCCTTCATAAAAGGGCTCTCCTGGCCAAATGGTTTAACTTTGGCAGGTCCCTGCTGTTCTGTTATGAAAGTAGACTTCGTGGGGCAGATTCTGGAAGTGATTGCGATCGCAAAGCTCTATTAGTTGCTTTGGAATCGGCTTTTGAAAAAAATTCTGTGAAAATCGCAAAAATTTTGGGTATCGAAATCGGGCAAAGTCTCCATAAAAGGGCTCTCCTGGCCAAATGGTTTAACTTTGGCAGGTCCCTGCTGTTCTGTTATGAAACTAGAATATCTTTTGCAGATTCTGGAAGTGATTGCGATCGCAAAGCTCTATTAGTTGCTTTGGAATCGACTTTTGAAAATGAGAGGGCGTAAAATTCGCCCAAAAAATTTGGCGACGATATTGAGCACATGCCTTCATAAAAGGGCTCTCCTGGCCAAATGGTTTAACTTTGGCAGGTCCCTGCTGTTCTGTTATGAAAGTAGACTTCGTGGGGCAGATTCTGGAAGTGATTGCGATCGCAAAGCTCTATTAGTTGCTTTGGAATCGGCTTTTGAAAAAAATTCTGTGAAAATCGCAAAAATTTTGGGTATCGAAATCGGGCAAAGTCTCCATAAAAGGGCTCTCCTGGCCAAATGGTTTAACTTTGGCAGGTCCCTGCTGTTCTGTTATGAAACTAGAATATCTTTTGCAGATTCTGGAAGTGATTGCGATCGCAAAGCTCTATTAGTTGCTTTGGAATCGACTTTTGAAAATGAGAGGGCGTAAAATTCGCCCAAAAAATTTGGCGACGATATTGAGCACATGCCTTCATAAAAGGGCTCTCCTGGCCAAATGGTTTAACTTTGGCAGGTCCCTGCTGTTCTGTTATGAAAGTAGACTTCGTGGGGCAGATTCTGGAAGTGATTGCGATCGCAAAGCTCTATTAGTTGCTTTGGAATCGGCTTTTGAAAAAATTCTGTGAAAATCGCAAAAATTTTGGGTATCGAAATCGGGCAAAGTCTCCATAAAAGGGCTCTCCTGGCCAAATGGTTTAACTTTGGCAGGTCCCTGCTGTTCTGTTATGAAACTAGAATATCTTTTGCAGATTCTGGAAGTGATTGCGATCGCAAAGCTCTATTAGTTGCTTTGGAATCGACTTTTGAAAATGAGAGGGCGTAAAATTCGCCCAAAAAATTTGGCGACGATATTGAGCACATGCCTTCATAAAAGGGCTCTCCTGGCCAAATGGTTTAACTTTGGCAGGTCCCTGCTGTTCTGTTATGAAAGTAGACTTCGTGGGGCAGATTCTGGAAGTGATTGCGATCGCAAAGCTCTATTAGTTGCTTTGGAATCGGCTTTTGAAAAAAATTCTGTGAAAATCGGAAAAATTTTGGGTATCGAAATCGGGCAAAGTCTCCATAAAAGGGCTCTCCTGGCCAAATGGTTTAACTTTGGCAGGTCCCTGCTGTTCTGTTATGAAACTAGAATATCTTTTGCAGATTCTGGAAGTGATTGCGATCGCAAAGCTCTATTAGTTGCTTTGGAATCGACTTTTGAAAATGAGAGGGCGTAAAATTCGCCCAAAAAATTTGGCGACGATATTGAGCACATGCCTTCATAAAAGGGCTCTCCTTGCCAAATGGTTTAACTTTGGCAGGTCCCTGCTGTTCTGTTATGAAAGTAGACTTCGTGGGGCAGATTCTGGAAGTGATTGCGATCGCAAAGCTCTATTAGTTGCTTTGGAATCGGCTTTTGAAAAAAATTCTGTGAAAATCGCAAAAATTTTGGGTATCGAAATCGGGCAAAGTCTCCATAAAAGGGCTCTCCTGGCCAAATGGTTTAACTTATGCAGGTCCCTGCTGTTCTGTTATGAAACTAGAATATCTTTTGCAGATTCTGGAAGTGATTGCGATCGCAAAGCTCTATTAGTTGCTTTGGAATCGACTTTTGAAAATGAGAGGGCGTAAAATTCGCCCAAAAAATTTGGCGACGATATTGAGCACATGCCTTCATAAAAGGGCTCTCCTGGCCAAATGGTTTAACTTTGGCAGGTCCCTGCTGTTCTGTTATGAAAGTAGACTTCGTGGGGCAGATTCTGGAAGTGATTGCGATCGCAAAGCTCTATTAGTTGCTTTGGAATCGGCTTTTGAAAAAAATTCTGTGAAAATCGCAAAAATTTTGGGTATCGAAATCGGGCAAAGTCTCCATAAAAGGGCTCTCCTGGCCAAATGGTTTAACTTTGGCAGGTCCCTGCTGTTCTGTTATGAAACTAGAATATCTTTTGCAGATTCTGGAAGTGATTGCGATCGCAAAGCTCTATTAGTTGCTTTGGAATCGACTTTTGAAAATGAGAGGGCGTAAAATTCGCCCAAAAAATTTGGCGACGATATTGAGCACATGCCTTCATAAAAGGGCTCTCCTGGCCAAATGGTTTAACTTTGGCAGGTCCCTGCTGTTCTGTTATGAAAGTAGACTTCGTGGGGCAGATTCTGGAAGTGATTGCGATCGCAAAGCTCTATTAGTTGCTTTGGAATCGGCTTTTGAAAAAAATTCTGTGAAAATCGCAAAAATTTTGGGTATCGAAATCGGGCAAAGTCTCCATAAAAGGGCTCTCCTGGCCAAATGGTTTAACTTTGGCAGGTCCCTGCTGTTCTGTTATGAAACTAGAATATCTTTTGCAGATTCTGGAAGTGATTGCGATCGCAAAGCTCTATTAGTTGCTTTGGAATCGACTTTTGAAAATGAGAGGGCGTAAAATTCGCCCAAAAAATTTGGCGACGATATTGAGCACATGCCTTCATAAAAGGGCTCTCCTGGCCAAATGGTTTAACTTTGGCAGGTCCCTGCTGTTCTGTTATGAAAGTAGACTTCGTGGGGCAGATTCTGGAAGTGATTGCGATCGCAAAGCTCTATTAGTTGCTTTGGAATCGGCTTTTGAAAAAAATTCTGTGAAAATCGCAAAAATTTTGGGTATCGAAATCGGGCAAAGTCTCCATAAAAGGGCTCTCCTGGCCAAATGGTTTAACTTTGGCAGGTCCCTGCTGTTCTGTTATGAAACTAGAATATCTTTTGCAGATTCTGGAAGTGATTGCGATCGCAAAGCTCTATTAGTTGCTTTGGAATCGACTTTTGAAAATGAGAGGGCGTAAAATTCGCCCAAAAAATTTGGCGACGATATTGAGCACATGCCTTCATAAAAGGGCTCTCCTGGCCAAATGGTTTAACTTTGGCAGGTCCCTGCTGTTCTGTTATGAAAGTAGACTTCGTGGGGCAGATTCTGGAAGTGATTGCGATCGCAAAGCTCTATTAGTTGCTTTGGAATCGGCTTTTGAAAAAAATTCTGTGAAAATCGCAAAAATTTTGGGTATCGAAATCGGGCAAAGTCTCCATAAAAGGGCTCTCCTGGCCAAATGGTTTAACTTTGGCAGGTCCCTGCTGTTCTGTTATGAAACTAGAATATCTTTTGCAGATTCTGGATGTGAGTGCGATCGCAAAGCTCTATTAGTTGCTTTGGAATCGACTTTTGAAAATGAGAGGGCGTAAAATTCGCCCAAAAAATTTGGCGACGATATTGAGCACATGCCTTCATAAAAGGGCTCTCCTGGCCAAATGGTTTAACTTTGGCCGGTCCCTGCTGTTCTGTTATGAAAGTAGACTTCGTGGGGCAGATTCTGGAAGTGATTGCGATCGCAAAGCTCTATTAGTTGCTTTGGAATCGGCTTTTGAAAAAAATTCTGTGAAAATCGCAAAAATTTTGGGTATCGAAATCGGGCAAAGTCTCCATAAAAGGGCTCTTCTGGCCAAATGGTTTAACTTTGGCAGGTCCCTGCTGTTCTGTTATGAAACTAGAATATCTTTTGCAGATTCTGGAAGTGATTGCGATCGCAAAGCTCTATTAGTTGCTTTGGAATCGACTTTTGAAAATGAGAGGGCGTAAAATTCGCCCAAAAAATTTGGCGACGATATTGAGCACATGCCTTCATAAAAGGGCTCTCCTGGCCAAATGGTTTAACTTTGGCAGGTCCCTGCTGTTCTGTTATGAAAGTAGACTTCGTGGGGCAGATTCTGGAAGTGATTGCGATCGCAAAGCTCTATTAGTTGCTTTGGAATCGGCTTTTGAAAAAAATTCTGTGAAAATCGCAAAAATTTTGGGTATCGAAATCGGGCAAAGTCTCCATAAAAGGGCTCTCCTGGCCAAATGGTTTAACTTTGGCAGGTCCCTGCTGTTCTGTTATGAAACTAGAATATCTTTTGCAGATTCTGGAAGTGATTGCGATCGCAAAGCTCTATTAGTTGCTTTGGAATCGACTTTTGAAAATGAGAGGGCGTAAAATTCGCCCAAAAAATTTGGCGACGATATTGAGCACATGCCTTCATAAAAGGGCTCTCCTGGCCAAATGGTTTAACTTTGGCAGGTCCCTGCTGTTCTGTTATGAAAGTAGACTTCGTGGGGCAGATTCTGGAAGTGATTGCGATCGCAAAGCTCTATTAGTTGCTTTGGAATCGGCTTTTGAAAAAAATTCTGTGAAAATCGCAAAAATTTTGGGTATCGAAATCGGGCAAAGTCTCCATAAAAGGGCTCTCCTGGCCAAATGGTTTAACTTTGGCAGGTCGCTGCTGTTCTGTTATGAAACTAGAATATCTTTTGCAGATTCTGGAAGTGATTGCGATCGCAAAGCTCTATTAGTTGCTTTGGAATCGACTTTTGAAAATGAGAGGGCGTAAAATTCGCCCAAAAAATTTGGCGACGATATTGAGCACATGCCTTCATAAAAGGGCTCTCCTGGCCAAATGGTTTAACTTTGGCAGGTCCCTGCTGTTCTGTTATGAAAGTAGACTTCGTGGGGCAGATTCTGGAAGTGATTGCGATCGCAGAGCTCTATTAGTTGCTTTGGAATCGGCTTTTGAAAAAAATTCTGTGAAAATCGCAAAAATTTTGGGTATCGAAATCGGGCAAAGTCTCCATAAAAGGGCTCTCCTGGCCAAATGGTTTAACTTTGGCAGGTCCCTGCTGTTCTGTTATGAAACTAGAATATCTTTTGCAGATTCTGGAAGTGATTGCGATCGCAAAGCTCTATTAGTTGCTTTGGAATCGACTTTTGAATATGAGAGGGCGTAAAATTCGCCCAAAAAATTTGGCGACGATATTGAGCACATGCCTTCATAAAAGGGCTCTCCTGGCCAAATGGTTTAACTTTGGCAGGTCCCTGCTGTTCTGTTATGAAAGTAGACTTCGTGGGGCAGATTCTGGAAGTGATTGCGATCGCAGAGCTCTATTAGTTGCTTTGGAATCGGCTTTTGAAAAAAATTCTGTGAAAATCGCAAAAATTTTGGGTATCGAAATCGGGCAAAGTCTCCATAAAAGGGCTCTCCTGGCCAAATGGTTTAACTTTGGCAGGTCCCTGCTGTTCTGTTATGAAACTAGAATATCTTTTGCAGATTCTGGAAGTGATTGCGATCGCAAAGCTCTATTAGTTGCTTTGGAATCGACTTTTGAAAATGAGAGGGCGTAAAATTCGCCCAAAAAATTTGGCGACGATATTGAGCACATGCCTTCATAAAAGGGCTCTCCTGGCCAAATGGTTTAACTTTGGCAGGTCCCTGCTGTTCTGTTATGAAAGTAGACTTCGTGGGGCAGATTCTGGAAGTGATTGCGATCGCAAAGCTCTATTAGTTGCTTTGGAATCGGCTTTTGAAAAAAATTCTGTGAAAATCGCAAAAATTTTGGGTATCGAAATCGGGCAAAGTCTCCATAAAAGGGCTCTCCTGGCCAAATGGTTTAACTTTGGCAGGTCCCTGCTGTTCTGTTATGAAACTAGAATATCTTTTGCAGATTCTGGAAGTGATTGCGATCGCAAAGCTCTATTAGTTGCTTTGGAATCGACTTTTGAAAATGAGAGGGCGTAAAATTCGCCCAAAAAATTTGGCGACGATATTGAGCACATGCCTTCATAAAAGGGCTCTCCTGGCCAAATGGTTTAACTTTGGCAGGTCCCTGCTGTTCTGTTATGAAAGTAGACTTCGTGGGGCAGATTCTGGAAGTGATTGCGATCGCAAAGCTCTATTAGTTGCTTTGGAATCGGCTTTTGAAAAAAATTCTGTGAAAATCGCAAAAATTTTGGGTATCGAAATCGGGCAAAGTCTCCTTAAAAGGGCTCTCCTGGCCAAATGGTTTAACTTTGGCAGGTCCCTGCTGTTCTGTTATGAAACTAGAATATCTTTTGCAGATTCTGGAAGTGATTGCGATCGCAAAGCTCTATTAGTTGCTTTGGAATCGACTTTTGAAAATGAGAGGGCGTAAAATTCGCCCAAAAAATTTGGCGACGATATTGAGCACATGCCTTCATAAAAGGGCTCTCCTGGCCAAATGGTTTAACTTTGGCAGGTCCCTGCTGTTCTGTTATGAAAGTAGACTTCGTGGGGCAGATTCTGGAAGTGATTGCGATCGCAAAGCTCTATTAGTTGCTTTGGAATCGGCTTTTGAAAAAAATTCTGTGAAAATCGCAAAAATTTTGGGTATCGAAATCGGGCAAAGTCTCCATAAAAGGGCTCTCCTGGCCAAATGGTTTAACTTTGGCAGGTCCCTGCTGTTCTGTTATGAAACTAGAATATCTTTTGCAGATTCTGGAAGTGATTGCGATCGCAAAGCTCTATTAGTTGCTTTGGAATCGACTTTTGAAAATGAGAGGGCGTAAAATTCGCCCAAAAAATTTGGCGACGATTTTGAGCACATGCCTTCATAAAAGGGCTCTCCTGGCCAAATGGTTTAACTTTGGCCGGTCCCTGTTGTTCTGTTATGAAAGTAGACTTCGTGGGGCAGATTCTGGAAGTGATTGCGATCGCAAAGCTCTATTAGTTGCTTTGGAATCGGCTTTTGAAAAAAATTCTGTGAAAATCGCAAAAATTTTGGGTATCGAAATCGGGCAAAGTCTCCATAAAAGGGCTCTTCTGGCCAAATGGTTTAACTTTGGCAGGTCCCTGCTGTTCTGTTATGAAACTAGAATATCTTTTGCAGATTCTGGAAGTGATTGCGATCGCAAAGCTCTATTAGTTGCTTTGGAATCGACTTTTGAAAATGAGAGGGCGTAAAATTCGCCCAAAAAATTTGGCGACGATATTGAGCACATGCCTTCATAAAAGGGCTCTCCTGGCCAAATGGTTTAACTTTGGCAGGTCCCTGCTGTTCTGTTATGAAAGTAGACTTCGTGGGGCAGATTCTGGAAGTGATTGCGATCGCAAAGCTCTATTAGTTGCTTTGGAATCGGCTTTTGAAAAAAATTCTGTGAAAATCGCAAAAATTTTGGGTATCGAAATCGGGCAAAGTCTCCATAAAAGGGCTCTCCTGGCCAAATGGTTTAACTTTGGCAGGTCCCTGCTGTTCTGTTATGAAACTAGAATATCTTTTGCAGATTCTGGAAGTGATTGCGATCGCAAAGCTCTATTAGTTGCTTTGGAATCGACTTTTGAAAATGAGAGGGCGTAAAATTCGCCCAAAAAATTTGGCGACGATATTGAGCACATGCCTTCATAAAAGGGCTCTCCTGGCCAAATGGTTTAACTTTGGCAGGTCCCTGCTGTTCTGTTATGAAAGTAGACTTCGTGGGGCAGATTCTGGAAGTGATTGCGATCGCAAAGCTCTATTAGTTGCTTTGGAATCGGCTTTTGAAAAAAATTCTGTGAAAATCGCAAAAATTTTGGGTATCGAAATCGGGCAAAGTCTCCATAAAAGGGCTCTCCTGGCCAAATGGTTTAACTTTGGCAGGTCCCTGCTGTTCTGTTATGAAACTAGAATATCTTTTGCAGATTCTGGAAGTGATTGCGATCGCAAAGCTCTATTAGTTGCTTTGGAATCGACTTTCGAAAATGAGAGGGCGTAAAATTCGCCCAAAAAATTTGGCGACGATATTGAGCACATGCCTTCATAAAAGGGCTCTCCTGGCCAAATGGTTTAACTTTGGCAGGTTCCTGCTGTTCTGTTATGAAAGTAGACTTCGTGGGGCAGATTCTGGAAGTGATTGCGATCGCAAAGCTCTATTAGTTGCTTTGGAATCGGCTTTTGAAAAAAATTCTGTGAAAATCGCAAAAATTTTGGGTATCGAAATCGGGCAAAGTCTCCATAAAAGGGCTCTCCTGGCCAAATGGTTTAACTTTGGCAGGTCCCTGCTGTTCTGTTATGAAACTAGAATATCTTTTGCAGATTCTGGAAGTGATTGCGATCGCAAAGCTCTATTAGTTGCTTTGGAATCGACTTTTGAAAATGAGAGGGCGTAAAATTCGCCCAAAAAATTTGGCGACGATATTGAGCACATGCCTTCATAAAAGGGCTCTCCTGGCCAAATGGTTTAACTTTGGCAGGTCCCTGCTGTTCTGTTATGAAAGTAGACTTCGTGGGGCAGATTCTGGAAGTGATTGCGATCGCAAAGCTCTATTAGTTGCTTTGGAATCGGCTTTTGAAAAAAATTCTGTGAAAATTGCAAAAAATTTTGGGTATCGAAATCGGGCAAAGTCTCCATAAAAGGGCTCTCCTGGCCAAATGGTTTAACTTTGGCAGGTCCCTGCTGTTCTGTTATGAAACTAGAATATCTTTTGCAGATTCTGGAAGTGATTGCGATCGCAAAGCTCTATTAGTTGCTTTGGAATCGACTTTTGAAAATGAGAGGGCGTAAAATTCGCCCAAAAAATTTGGCGACGATATTGAGCACATGCCTTCATAAAAGGGCTCTCCTGGCCAAATGGTTTAACTTTGGCAGGTCCCTGCTGTTCTGTTATGAAAGTAGACTTCGTGGGGCAGATTCTGGAAGTGATTGCGATCGCAAAGCTCTATTAGTTGCTTTGGAATCGGCTTTTGAAAAAAATTCTGTGAAAATCGCAAAAATTTTGGGTATCGAAATCGGGCAAAGTCTCCATAAAAGGGCTCTCCTGGCCAAATGGTTTAACTTTGGCAGGTCCCTGCTGTTCTGTTATGAAACTAGAATATCTTTTGCAGATTCTGGAAGTGATTGCGATCGCAAAGCTCTATTAGTTGCTTTGGAATCGACTTTCGAAAATGAGAGGGCGTAAAATTCGCCCAAAAAATTTGGCGACGATATTGAGCACATGCCTTCATAAAAGGGCTCTCCTGGCCAAATGGTTTAACTTTGGCAGGTTCCTGCTGTTCTGTTATGAAAGTAGACTTCGTGGGGCAGATTCTGGAAGTGATTGCGATCGCAAAGCTCTATTAGTTGCTTTGGAATCGGCTTTTGAAAAAAATTCTGTGAAAATCGCAAAAATTTTGGGTATCGAAATCGGGCAAAGTCTCCATAAAAGGGCTCTCCTGGCCAAATGGTTTAACTTTGGCAGGTCCCTGCTGTTCTGTTATGAAACTAGAATATCTTTTGCAGATTCTGGAAGTGATTGCGATCGCAAAGCTCTATTAGTTGCTTTGGAATCGACTTTTGAAAATGAGAGGGCGTAAAATTCGCCCAAAAAATTTGGCGACGATATTGAGCACATGCCTTCATAAAAGGGCTCTCCTGGCCAAATGGTTTAACTTTGGCAGGTCCCTGCTGTTCTGTTATGAAAGTAGACTTCGTGGGGCAGATTCTGGAAGTGATTGCGATCGCAAAGCTCTATTAGTTGCTTTGGAATCGGCTTTTGAAAAAAATTCTGTGAAAATCGCAAAAATTTTGGGTATCGAAATCGGGCAAAGTCTCCATAAAAGGGCTCTCCTGGCCAAATGGTTTAACTTTGGCAGGTCCCTGCTGTTCTGTTATGAAACTAGAATATCTTTTGCAGATTCTGGAAGTGATTGCGATCGCAAAGCTCTATTAGTTGCTTTGGAATCGACTTTTGAAAATGAGAGGGCGTAAAATTCGCCCAAAAAATTTGGCGACGATATTGAGCACATGCCTTCATAAAAGGGCTCTCCTGGCCAAATGGTTTAACTTTGGCAGGTCCCTGCTGTTCTGTTATGAAAGTAGACTTCGTGGGGCAGATTCTGGAAGTGATTGCGATCGCAAAGCTCTATTAGTTGCTTTGGAATCGGCTTTTGAAAAAAATTCTGTGAAAATCGCAAAAATTTTGGGTATCGAAATCGGGCAAAGTCTCCATAAAAGGGCTCTCCTGGCCAAATGGTTTAACTTTGGCAGGTCCCTGCTGTTCTGTTATGAAACTAGAATATCTTTTGCAGATTCTGGAAGTGATTGCGATCGCAAAGCTCTATTAGTTGCTTTGGAATCGACTTTCGAAAATGAGAGGGCGTAAAATTCGCCCAAAAAATTTGGCGACGATATTGAGCACATGCCTTCATAAAAGGGCTCTCCTGGCCAAATGGTTTAACTTTGGCAGGTTCCTGCTGTTCTGTTATGAAAGTAGACTTCGTGGGGCAGATTCTGGAAGTGATTGCGATCGCAAAGCTCTATTAGTTGCTTTGGAATCGGCTTTTGAAAAAAATTCTGTGAAAATCGCAAAAATTTTGGGTATCGAAATCGGGCAAAGTCTCCATAAAAGGGCTCTCCTGGCCAAATGGTTTAACTTTGGCAGGTCCCTGCTGTTCTGTTATGAAACTAGAATATCTTTTGCAGATTCTGGAAGTGATTGCGATCGCAAAGCTCTATTAGTTGCTTTGGAATCGACTTTTGAAAATGAGAGGGCGTAAAATTCGCCCAAAAAATTTGGCGACGATATTGAGCACATGCCTTCATAAAAGGGCTCTCCTGGCCAAATGGTTTAACTTTGGCAGGTCCCTGCTGTTCTGTTATGAAAGTAGACTTCGTGGGGCAGATTCTGGAAGTGATTGCGATCGCAAAGCTCTATTAGTTGCTTTGGAATCGGCTTTTGAAAAAAATTCTGTGAAAATCGCAAAAATTTTGGGTATCGAAATCGGGCAAAGTCTCCATAAAAGGGCTCTCCTGGCCAAATGGTTTAACTTTGGCAGGTCCCTGCTGTTCTGTTATGAAACTAGAATATCTTTTGCAGATTCTGGAAGTGATTGCGATCGCAAAGCTCTATTAGTTGCTTTGGAATCGACTTTTGAAAATGAGAGGGCGTAAAATTCGCCCAAAAAATTTGGCGACGATATTGAGCACATGCCTTCATAAAAGGGCTCTCCTGGCCAAATGGTTTAACTTTGGCAGGTCCCTGCTGTTCTGTTATGAAAGTAGACTTCGTGGGGCAGATTCTGGAAGTGATTGCGATCGCAAAGCTCTATTAGTTGCTTTGGAATCGGCTTTTGAAAAAAATTCTGTGAAAATCGCAAAAATTTTGGGTATCGAAATCGGGCAAAGTCTCCATAAAAGGGCTCTCCTGGCCAAATGGTTTAACTTTGGCAGGTCCCTGCTGTTCTGTTATGAAACTAGAATATCTTTTGCAGATTCTGGAAGTGATTGCGATCGCAAAGCTCTATTAGTTGCTTTGGAATCGACTTTTGAAAATGAGAGGGCGTAAAATTCGCCCAAAAAATGTGGCGACGATATTGAGCACATGCCTTCATAAAAGGGCTCTCCTGGCCAAATGGTTTAACTTTGGCAGGTCCCTGCTGTTCTGTTATGAAAGTAGACTTCGTGGGGCAGATTCTGGAAGTGATTGCGATCGCAAAGCTCTATTAGTTGCTTTGGAATCGGCTTTTGAAAAAAATTCTGTGAAAATCGCAAAAATTTTGGGTATCGAAATCGGGCAAAGTCTCCATAAAAGGGCTCTCCTGGCCAAATGGTTTAACTTTGGCAGGTCCCTGCTGTTCTGTTATGAAACTAGAATATCTTTTGCAGATTCTGGAAGTGATTGCGATCGCAAAGCTCTATTAGTTGCTTTGGAATCGACTTTTGAAAATGAGAGGGCGTAAAATTCGCCCAAAAAATTTGGCGACGATATTGAGCACATGCCTTCATAAAAGGGCTCTCCTGGCCAAATGGTTTAACTTTGGCAGGTCCCTGCTGTTCTGTTATGAAAGTAGACTTCGTGGGGCAGATTCTGGAAGTGATTGCGATCGCAAAGCTCTATTAGTTGCTTTGGAATCGGCTTTTGAAAAAAATTCTGTGAAAATCGCAAAAATTTTGGGTATCGAAATCGGGCAAAGTCTCCATAAAAGGGCTCTCCTGGCCAAATGGTTTAACTTTGGCAGGTCCCTGCTGTTCTGTTATGAAACTAGAATATCTTTTGCAGATTCTGGAAGTGATTGCGATCGCAAAGCTCTATTAGTTGCTTTGGAATCGACTTTTGAAAATGAGAGGGCGTAAAATTCGCCCAAAAAATTTGGCGACGATATTGAGCACATGCCTTCATAAAAGGGCTCTCCTGGCCAAATGGTTTAACTTTGGCAGGTCCCTGCTGTTCTGTTATGAAAGTAGACTTCGTGGGGCAGATTCTGGAAGTGATTGCGATCGCAAAGCTCTATTAGTTGCTTTGGAATCGGCTTTTGAAAAAAATTCTGTGAAAATCGCAAAAATTTTGGGTATCGAAATCGGGCAAAGTCTCCATAAAAGGGCTCTCCTGGCCAAATGGTTTAACTTTGGCAGGTCCCTGCTGTTCTGTTATGAAACTAGAATATCTTTTGCAGATTCTGGAAGTGATTGCGATCGCAAAGCTCTATTAGTTGCTTTGGAATCGACTTTTGAAAATGAGAGGGCGTAAAATTCGCCCAAAAAATTTGGCGACGATATTGAGCACATGCCTTCATAAAAGGGCTCTCCTGGCCAAATGGTTTAACTTTGGCAGGTCCCTGCTGTTCTGTTATGAAAGTAGACTTCGTGGGGCAGATTCTGGAAGTGATTGCGATCGCAAAGCTCTATTAGTTGCTTTGGAATCGGCTTTTGAAAAAAATTCTGTGAAAATCGCAAAAATTTTGGGTATCGAAATCGGGCAAAGTCTCCATAAAAGGGCTCTCCTGGCCAAATGGTTTAACTTTGGCAGGTCCCTGCTGTTCTGTTATGAAACTAGAATATCTTTTGCAGATTCTGGAAGTGATTGCGATCGCAAAGCTCTATTAGTTGCTTTGGAATCGACTTTTGAAAATGAGAGGGCGTAAAATTCGCCCAAAAAATTTGGCGACGATATTGAGCACATGCCTTCATAAAAGGGCTCTCCTGGCCAAATGGTTTAACTTTGGCAGGTCCCTGCTGTTCTGTTATGAAAGTAGACTTCGTGGGGCAGATTCTGGAAGTGATTGCGATCGCAAAGCTCTATTAGTTGCTTTGGAATCGGCTTTTGAAAAAAATTCTGTGAAAATCGCAAAAATTTTGGGTATCGAAATCGGGCAAAGTCTCCATAAAAGGGCTCTCCTGGCCAAATGGTTTAACTTTGGCAGGTCCCTGCTGTTCTGTTATGAAACTAGAATATCTTTTGCAGATTCTGGAAGTGATTGCGATCGCAAAGCTCTATTAGTTGCTTTGGAATCGACTTTTGAAAATGAGAGGGCGTAAAATTCGCCCAAAAAATTTGGCGACGATATTGAGCACATGCCTTCATAAAAGGGCTCTCCTGGCCAAATGGTTTAACTTTGGCAGGTCCCTGCTGTTCTGTTATGAAAGTAGACTTCGTGGGGCAGATTCTGGAAGTGATTGCGATCGCAAAGCTCTATTAGTTGCTTTGGAATCGGCTTTTGAAAAAAATTCTGTGAAAATCGCAAAAAATTTTGGGTATCGAAATCGGGCAAAGTCTCCATAAAAGGGCTCTCCTGGCCAAAT
Organism: Salticus scenicus; assembly: GCA_963930645.1. NCBI lineage: Eukaryota > Metazoa > Arthropoda > Arachnida > Araneae > Salticidae > Salticus > Salticus scenicus. The sequence goes on along the minus strand of CAWVNO010001215.1, from coordinate 438,245 downwards.
GGTTTAACTTTGGCAGGTCCCTGCTGTTCTGTTATGAAACTAGAATATCTTTTGCAGATTCTGGAAGTGATTGCGATCGCAAAGCTCTATTAGTTGCTTTGGAATCGACTTTTGAAAATGAGAGGGCGTAAAATTCGCCCAAAAAATTTGGCGACGATATTGAGCACATGCCTTCATAAAAGGGCTCTCCTGGCCAAATGGTTTAACTTTGGCAGGTCCCTGCTGTTCTGTTATGAAAGTAGACTTCGTGGGGCAGATTCTGGAAGTGATTGCGATCGCAGAGCTCTATTAGTTGCTTTGGAATCGGCTTTTGAAAAAAATTCTGTGAAAATCGCAAAAATTTTGGGTATCGAAATCGGGCAAAGTCTCCATAAAAGGGCTCTCCTGGCCAAATGGTTTAACTTTGGCAGGTCCCTGCTGTTCTGTTATGAAACTAGAATATCTTTTGCAGATTCTGGAACTGATTGCGATCGCAAAGCTCTATTAGTTGCTTTGGAATCGACTTTTGAAAATGAGAGGGCGTAAAATTCGCCCAAAAAATTTGGCGACGATATTGAGCACATGCCTTCATAAAGGGCTCTCCTGGCCAAATGGTTTAACTTTGGCAGGTCCCTGCTGTTCTGTTATGAAAGTAGACTTCGTGGGGCAGATTCTGGAAGTGATTGCGATCGCAAAGCTCTATTAGTTGCTTTGGAATCGGCTTTTGAAAAAAATTCTGTGAAAATCGCAAAAATTTTGGGTATCGAAATCGGGCAAAGTCTCCATAAAAGGGCTCTCCTGGCCAAATGGTTTAACTTTGGCAGGTCCCTGCTGTTCTGTTATGAAACTAGAATATCTTTTGCAGATTCTGGAAGTGATTGCGATCGCAAAGCTCTATTAGTTGCTTTGGAATCGACTTTTGAAAATGAGAGGGCGTAAAATTCGCCCAAAAAATTTGGCGACGATATTGAGCACATGCCTTCATAAAAGGGCTCTCCTGGCCAAATGGTTTAACTTTGGCAGGTCCCTGCTGTTCTGTTATGAAAGTAGACTTCGTGGGGCAGATTCTGGAAGTGATTGCGATCGCAAAGCTCTATTAGTTGCTTTGGAATCGGCTTTTGAAAAAAATTCTGTGAAAATCGCAAAAATTTTGGGTATCGAAATCGGGCAAAGTCTCCATAAAAGGGCTCTCCTGGCCAAATGGTTTAACTTTGGCAGGTCCCTGCTGTTCTGTTATGAAACTAGAATATCTTTTGCAGATTCTGGAAGTGATTGCGATCGCAAAGCTCTATTAGTTGCTTTGGAATCGACTTTTGAAAATGAGAGGGCGTAAAATTCGCCCAAAAAATTTGGCGACGATATTGAGCACATGCCTTCATAAAAGGGCTCTCCTGGCCAAATGGTTTAACTTTGGCAGGTCCCTGCTGTTCTGTTATGAAAGTAGACTTCGTGGGGCAGATTCTGGAAGTGATTGCGATCGCAAAGCTCTATTAGTTGCTTTGGAATCGGCTTTTGAAAAAAATTCTGTGAAAATTGCAAAAAATTTTGGGTATCGAAATCGGGCAAAGTCTCCATAAAAGGGCTCTCCTGGCCAAATGGTTTAACTTTGGCAGGTCCCTGCTGTTCTGTTATGAAACTAGAATATCTTTTGCAGATTCTGGAAGTGATTGCGATCGCAAAGCTCTATTAGTTGCTTTGGAATCGACTTTTGAAAATGAGAGGGCGTAAAATTCGCCCAAAAAATTTGGCGACGATATTGAGCACATGCCTTCATAAAAGGGCTCTCCTGGCCAAATGGTTTAACTTTGGCAGGTCCCTGCTGTTCTGTTATGAAAGTAGACTTCGTGGGGCAGATTCTGGAAGTGATTGCGATCGCAAAGCTCTATTAGTTGCTTTGGAATCGGCTTTTGAAAAAAATTCTGTGAAAATCGCAAAAATTTTGGGTATCGAAATCGGGCAAAGTCTCCATAAAAGGGCTCTCCTGGCCAAATGGTTTAACTTTGGCAGGTCCCTGCTGTTCTGTTATGAAACTAGAATATCTTTTGCAGATTCTGGAAGTGATTGCGATCGCAAAGCTCTATTAGTTGCTTTGGAATCGACTTTTGAAAATGAGAGGGCGTAAAATTCGCCCAAAAAATTTGGCGACGATATTGAGCACATGCCTTCATAAAAGGGCTCTCCTGGCCAAATGGTTTAACTTTGGCAGGTCCCTGCTGTTCTGTTATGAAAGTAGACTTCGTGGGGCAGATTCTGGAAGTGATTGCGATCGCAAAGCTCTATTAGTTGCTTTGGAATCGGCTTTTGAAAAAAATTCTGTGAAAATCGCAAAAATTTTGGGTATCGAAATCGGGCAAAGTCTCCATAAAAGGGCTCTCCTGGCCAAATGGTTTAACTTTGGCAGGTCCCTGCTGTTCTGTTATGAAACTAGAATATCTTTTGCAGATTCTGGAAGTGATTGCGATCGCAAAGCTCTATTAGTTGCTTTGGAATCGACTTTTGAAAATGAGAGGACGTAAAATTCGCCCAAAAAATTTGGCGACGATATTGAGCACATGCCTTCATAAAAGGGCTCTCCTGGCCAAATGGTTTAAGTTTGGCAGGTCCCTGCTGTTCTGTTATGAAAGTAGACTTCGTGGGGCAGATTCTGGAAGTGATTGCGATCGCAAAGCTCTATTAGTTGCTTTGGAATCGGCTTTTGAAAAAAATTCTGTGAAAATCGCAAAAATTTTGGGTATCGAAATCGGGCAAAGTCTCCATAAAAGGGCTCTCCTGGCCAAATGGTTTAACTTTGGCAGGTCCCTGCTGTTCTGTTATGAAACTAGAATATCTTTTGCAGATTCTGGAAGTGATTGCGATCGCAAAGCTCTATTAGTTGCTTTGGAATCGACTTTTGAAAATGAGAGGGCGTAAAATTCGCCCAAAAAATTTGGCGACGATATTGAGCACATGCCTTCATAAAAGGGCTCTCCTGGCCAAATGGTTTAACTTTGGCAGGTCCCTGCTGTTCTGTTATGAAAGTAGACTTCGTGGGGCAGATTCTGGAAGTGATTGCGATCGCAAAGCTCTATTAGTTGCTTTGGAATCGGCTTTTGAAAAAAATTCTGTGAAAATCGCAAAAATTTTGGGTATCGAAATCGGGCAAAGTCTCCATAAAAGGGCTCTCCTGGCCAAATGGTTTAACTTTGGCAGATCCCTGCTGATCTGTTATGAAACTAGAATATCTTTTGCAGATTCTGGAAGTGATTGCGATCGCAAAGCTCTATTAGTTGCTTTGGAATCGACTTTTGAAAATGAGAGGGCGTAAAATTCGCCCAAAAAATTTGGCGACGATATTGAGCACATGCCTTCATAAAAGGGCTCTCCTGGCCAAATGGTTTAACTTTGGCAGGTCCCTGCTGTTCTGTTATGAAAGTAGACTACGTGGGGCAGATTCTGGAAGTGATTGCGATCGCAAAGCTCTATTAGTTGCTTTGGAATCGGCTTTTGAAAAAAATTCTGTGAAAATCGCAAAAATTTTGGGTATCGAAATCGGGCAAAGTCTCCATAAAAGGGCTCTCCTGGCCAAATGGTTTAACTTTGGCAGGTCCCTGCTGTTCTGTTATGAAACTAGAATATCTTTTGCAGATTCTGGAAGTGATTGCGATCGCAAAGCTCTATTAGTTGCTTTGGAATCGACTTTTGAAAATGAGAGGGCGTAAAATTCGCCCAAAAAATTTGGCGACGATATTGAGCACATGCCTTCATAAAAGGGCTCTCCTGGCCAAATGGTTTAACTTTGGCAGGTCCCTGCTGTTTTGTTATGAAAGTAGACTTCGTGGGGCAGATTCTGGAAGTGATTGCGATCGCAAAGCTCTATTAGTTGCTTTGGAATCGGCTTTTGAAAAAAATTCTGTGAAAATCGCAAAAATTTTGGGTATCGAAATCTGGCAAAGTCTCCATAAAAGGGCTCTCCTGGCCAAATGGTTTAACTTTGGCAGGTCCCTGCTGTTCTGTTATGAAACTAGAATATCTTTTGCAGATTCTGGAAGTGATTGCGATCGCAAAGCTCTATTAGTTGCTTTGGAATCGACTTTTGAAAATGAGAGGGCGTAAAATTCGCCCAAAAAATTTGGCGACGATATTGAGCACATGCCTTCATAAAAGGGCTCTCCTGGCCAAATGGTTTAACTTTGGCAGGTCCCTGCTGTTCTGTTATGAAAGTAGACTTCGTGGGGCAGATTCTGGAAGTGATTGCGATCGCAAAGCTCTATTAGTTGCTTTGGAATCGGCTTTTGAAAAAAATTCTGTGAAAATCGCAAAAATTTTGGGTATCGAAATCGGGCAAAGTCTCCATAAAAGGGCTCTCCTGGCCAAATGGTTTAACTTTGGCAGGTCCCTGCTGTTCTGTTATGAAACTAGAATATCTTTTGCAGATTCTGGAACTGATTGCGATCGCAAAGCTCTATTAGTTGCTTTGGAATCGACTTTTGAAAATGAGAGGGCGTAAAATTCGCCCAAAAAATTTGGCGACGATATTGAGCACATGCCTTCATAAAAGGGCTCTCCTGGCCAAATGGTTTAACTTTGGCAGGTCCCTGCTGTTCTGTTATGAAAGTAGACTTCGTGGGGCAGATTCTGGAAGTGATTGCGATCGCAAAGCTCTATTAGTTGCTTTGGAATCGGCTTTTGAAAAAAATTCTGTGAAAATCGCAAAAATTTTGGGTATTGAAATCGGGCAAAGTCTCCATAAAAGGGCTCTCCTGGCCAAATGGTTTAACTTTGGCAGGTCCCTGCTGTTCTGTTATGAAACTAGAATATCTTTTGCAGATTCTGGAAGTGATTGCGATCGCAAAGCTCTATTAGTTGCTTTGGAATCGACTTTTGAAAATGAGAGGGCGTAAAATTCGCCCAAAAAATTTGGCGACGATATTGAGCACATGCCTTCATAAAAGGGCTCTCCTGGCCAAATGGTTTAACTTTGGCAGGTCCCTGCTGTTCTGTTATGAAAGTAGACTTCGTGGGGCAGATTCTGGAAGTGATTGCGATCGCAAAGCTCTATTAGTTGCTTTGGAATCGGCTTTTGAAAAAAATTCTGTGAAAATCGCAAACATTTTGGGTATCGAAATCGGGCAAAGTCTCCATAAAAGGGCTCTCCTGGCCAAATGGTTTAACTTTGGCAGGTCCCTGCTGTTCTGTTATGAAACTAGAATATCTTTTGCAGATTCTGGAAGTGATTGCGATCGCAAAGCTCTATTAGTTGCTTTGGAATCGACTTTTGAAAATGAGAGGGCGTAAAATTCGCCCAAAAAATTTGGCGACGATATTGAGCACATGCCTTCATAAAAGGGCTCTCCTGGCCAAATGGTTTAACTTTGGCAGGTCCCTGCTGTTCTGTTATGAAAGTAGACTTCGTGGGGCAGATTCTGGAAGTGATTGCGATCGCAAAGCTCTATTAGTTTTTTTGGAATCGGCTTTTGAAAAAAATTCTGTGAAAATCGCAAAAATTTTGGGTATCGAAATCGGGCAAAGTCTCCATAAAAGGGCTCTCCTGGCCAAATGGTTTAACTTTGGCAGGTCCCTGCTGTTCTGTTATGAAACTAGAATATCTTTTGCAGATTCTGGAAGTGATTGCGATCGCAAAGCTCTATTAGTTGCTTTGGAATCGACTTTTGAAAATGAGAGGGCGTAAAATTCGCCCAAAAAATTTGGCGACGATATTGAGCACATGCCTTCATAAAAGGGCTCTCCTGGCCAAATGGTTTAACTTTGGCAGGTCCCTGCTGTTCTGTTATGAAAGTAGACTTCGTGGGGCAGATTCTGGAAGTGATTGCGATCGCAAAGCTCTATTAGTTGCTTTGGAATCGGCTTTTGAAAAAAATTCTGTGAAAATCGCAAAAATTTTGGGTATCGAAATCGGGCAAAGTCTGCATAAAAGGGCTCTCCTGGCCAAATGGTTTAACTTTGGCAGGTCCCTGCTGTTCTGTTATGAAACTAGAATATCTTTTGCAGATTCTGGAAGTGATTGCGATCGCAAAGCTCTATTAGTTGCTTTGGAATCGACTTTTGAAAATGAGAGGGCGTAAAATTCGCCCAAAAAATTTGGCGACGATATTGAGCACATGCCTTCATAAAAGGGCTCTCCTGGCCAAATGGTTTAACTTTGGCAGGTCCCTGCTGTTCTGTTATGAAAGTAGACTTCGTGGGGCAGATTCTGGAAGTGATTGCGATCGCAAAGCTCTATTAGTTGCTTTGGAATCGGCTTTTGAAAAAAATTCTGTGAAAATCGCAAAAATTTTGGGTATCGAAATCGGGCAAAGTCTCCATAAAAGGGCTCTCCTGGCCAAATGGTTTAACTTTGGCAGGTCCCTGCTGTTCTGTTATGAAACTAGAATATCTTTTGCAGATTCTGGAACTGATTGCGATCGCAAAGCTCTATTAGTTGCTTTGGAATCGACTTTTGAAAATGAGAGGGCGTAAAATTCGCCCAAAAAATTTGGCGACGATATTGAGCACATGCCTTCATAAAAGGGCTCTCCTGGCCAAATGGTTTAACTTTGGCAGGTCCCTGCTGTTCTGTTATGAAAGTAGACTTCGTGGGGCAGATTCTGGAAGTGATTGCGATCGCAAAGCTCTATTAGTTGCTTTGGAATCGGCTTTTGAAAAAAATTCTGTGAAAATCGCAAAAATTTTGGGTATCGAAATCGGGCAAAGTCTCCATAAAAGGGCTCTCCTGGCCAAATGGTTTAACTTTGGCAGGTCCCTGCTGTTCTGTTATGAAACTAGAATATCTTTTGCAGATTCTGGAAGTGATTGCGATCGCAAAGCTCTATTAGTTGCTTTGGAATCGACTTTTGAAAATGAGAGGGCGTAAAATTCGCCCAAAAAATTTGGCGACGATATTGAGCACATGCCTTCATAAAAGGGCTCTCCTGGCCAAATGGTTTAACTTTGGCAGGTCCCTGCTGTTCTGTTATGAAAGTAGACTTCGTGGGGCAGATTCTGGAAGTGATTGCGATCGCAAAGCTCTATTAGTTGCTTTGGAATCGGCTTTTGAAAAAAATTCTGTGAAAATCGCAAAAATTTTGGGTATCGAAATCGGGCAAAGTCTCCATAAAAGGGCTCTCCTGGCCAAATGGTTTAACTATGGCAGGTCCCTGCTGTTCTGTTATGAAACTAGAATATCTTTTGCAGATTCTGGAAGTGATTGCGATCGCAAAGCTCTATTAGTTGCTTTGGAATCGACTTTTGAATATGAGAGGGCGTAAAATTCGCCCAAAAAATTTGGCGACGATGTTGAGCACATGCCTTCATAAAAGGGCTCTCCTGGCCAAATGGTTTAACTTTGGCAGGTCCCTGCTGTTCTGTTATGAAAGTAGACTTCGTGGGGCAGATTCTGGAAGTGATTGCGATCGCAAAGCTCTATTAGTTGCTTTGGAATCGGCTTTTGAAAAAAATTCTGTGAAAATCGCAAAACTTTTGGGTATCGAAATCGGGCAAAGTCTCCATAAAAGGGCTCTCCTGGCCAAATGGTTTAACTTTGGCAGGTCCCTGCTGTTCTGTTATGAAACTAGAATATCTTTTGCAGATTCTGGAAGTGATTGCGATCGCAAAGCTCTATTAGTTGCTTTGGAATCGACTTTTGAAAATGAGAGGGCGTAAAATTCGCCCAAAAAATTTGGCGACGATATTGAGCACATGCCTTCATAAAAGGGCTCTCCTGGCCAAATGGTTTAACTTTGGCAGGTCCCTGCTGTTCTGTTATGAAAGTAGACTTCGTGGGGCAGATTCTGGAAGTGATTGCGATCGCAAAGCTCTATTAGTTGCTTTGGAATCGGCTTTTGAAAAAAATTCTGTGAAAATCGCAAAAATTTTGGGTATCGAAATCGGGCAAAGTCTCCATAAAAGGGCTCTTCTGGCCAAATGGTTTAACTTTGGCAGGTCCCTGCTGTTCTGTTATGAAACTAGAATATCTTTTGCAGATTCTGGAAGTGATTGCGATCGCAAAGCTCTATTAGTTGCTTTGGAATCGACTTTTGAAAATGAGAGGGCGTAAAATTCGCCCAAAAAATTTGGCGACGATATTGAGCACATGCCTTCATAAAAGGGCTCTCCTGGCCAAATGGTTTAACTTTGGCAGGTCCCTGCTGTTCTGTTATGAAAGTAGACTTCGTGGGGCAGATTCTGGAAGTGATTGCGATCGCAAAGCTCTATTAGTTGCTTTGGAATCGGCTTTTGAAAAAAATTCTGTGAAAATCGCAAAAAATTTTGGGTATCGAAATCGGGCAAAGTCTCCATAAAAGGGCTCTCCTGGCCAAATGGTTTAACTTTGGCAGGTCCCTGCTGTTCTGTTATGAAACTAGAATATCTTTTGCAGATTCTGGAAGTGATTGCGATCGCAAAGCTCTATTAGTTGCTTTGGAATCGACTTTTGAAAATGAGAGGGCGTAAAATTCGCCCAAAAAATTTGGCGACGATATTCAGCACATGCCTTCATAAAAGGGCTCTCCTGGCCAAATGGTTTAACTTTGGCAGGTCCCTGCTGTTCTGTTATGAAAGTAGACTTCGTGGGGCAGATTCTGGAAGTGATTGCGATCGCAAAGCTCTATTAGTTGCTTTGGAATCGGCTTTTGAAAAAAATTCTGTGAAAATCGCAAAAATTTTGGGTATAGAAATCGGGCAAAGTCTCCATAAAAGGGCTCTCCTGGCCAAATGGTTTAACTTTGGCAGGTCCCTGCTGTTCTGTTATGAAACTAAAATATCTTTTGCAGATTCTGGAAGTGATTGCGATCGCAAAGCTCTATTAGTTGCTTTGGAATCGACTTTTGAAAATGAGAGGGCGTAAAATTCGCCCAAAAAATTTGGCGACGATATTGAGCACATGCCTTCATAAAAGGGCTCTCCTGGCCAAATGGTTTAACTTTGGCAGGTCCCTGCTGTTCTGTTATGAAAGTAGACTTCGTGGGGCAGATTCTGGAAGTGATTGCGATCGCAAAGCTCTATTAGTTGCTTTGGAATCGGCTTTTGAAAAAAATTCTGTGAAAATCGCAAAAAGTTTGGGTATCGAAATCGGGCAAAGTCTCCATAAAAGGGCTCTCCTGGCCAAATGGTTTAACTTTGGCAGGTCCCTGCTGTTCTGTTATGAAACTAGAATATCTTTTGCAGATTCTGGAAGTGATTGCGATCGCAAAGCTCTATTAGTTGCTTTGGAATCGACTTTTGAAAATGAGAGGGCGTAAAATTCGCCCAAAAAATTTGGCGACGATATTGAGCACATGCCTTCATAAAAGGGCTCTCCTGGCCAAATGGTTTAACTTTGGCAGGTCCCTGCTGTTCTGTTATGAAAGTAGACTTCGTGGGGCAGATTCTGGAAGTGATTGCGATCGCAAAGCTCTATTAGTTGCTTTGGAATCGGCTTTTGAAAAAAATTCTGTGAATATCGCAAAAATTTTGGGTATCGAAATCGGGCAAAGTCTCCATAAAAGGGCTCTCCTGGCCAAATGGTTTAACTTTGGCAGGTCCCTGCTGTTCTGTTATGAAACTAAAATATCTTTTGCAGATTCTGGAAGTGATTGCGATCGCAAAGCTCAATTAGTTGCTTTGGAATCGACTTTTGAAAATGAGAGGGCGTAAAATTCGCCCAAAAAATTTGGCGACGATATTGAGCACATGCCTTCATAAAAGGGCTCTCCTGGCCAAATGGTTTAACTTTGGCAGGTCCCTGCTGTTCTGTTATGAAAGTAGACTTCGTGGGGCAGATTCTGGAAGTGATTGCGATCGCAAAGCTCTATTAGTTGCTTTGGAATCGGCTTTTGAAAAAAATTCTGTGAAAATCGCAAAAAATTTTGGGTATCGAAATCGGGCAAAGTCTCCATAAAAGGGCTCTCCTGGCCAAATGGTTTAACTTTGGCAGGTCCCTGCTGTTCTGTTATGAAACTAGAATATCTTTTGCAGATTCTGGAAGTGATTGCGATCGCAAAGCTCTATTAGTTGCTTTGGAATCGACTTTTGAAAATGAGAGGGCGTAAAATTCGCCCAAAAAATTTGGCGACGATATTCAGCACATGCCTTCATAAAAGGGCTCTCCTGGCCAAATGGTTTAACTTTGGCAGGTCCCTGCTGTTCTGTTATGAAAGTAGACTTCGTGGGGCAGATTCTGGAAGTGATTGCGATCGCAAAGCTCTATTAGTTGCTTTGGAATCGGCTTTTGAAAAAAATTCTGTGAAAATCGCAAAAATTTTGGGTATAGAAATCGGGCAAAGTCTCCATAAAAGGGCTCTCCTGGCCAAATGGTTTAACTTTGGCAGGTCCCTGCTGTTCTGTTATGAAACTAAAATATCTTTTGCAGATTCTGGAAGTGATTGCGATCGCAAAGCTCTATTAGTTGCTTTGGAATCGACTTTTGAAAATGAGAGGGCGTAAAATTCGCCCAAAAAATTTGGCGACGATATTGAGCACATGCCTTCATAAAAGGGCTCTCCTGGCCAAATGGTTTAACTTTGGCAGGTCCCTGCTGTTCTGTTATGAAAGTAGACTTCGTGGGGCAGATTCTGGAAGTGATTGCGATCGCAAAGCTCTATTAGTTGCTTTGGAATCGGCTTTTGAAAAAAATTCTGTGAAAATCGCAAAAAGTTTGGGTATCGAAATCGGGCAAAGTCTCCATAAAAGGGCTCTCCTGGCCAAATGGTTTAACTTTGGCAGGTCCCTGCTGTTCTGTTATGAAACTAGAATATCTTTTGCAGATTCTGGAAGTGATTGCGATCGCAAAGCTCTATTAGTTGCTTTGGAATCGACTTTTGAAAATGAGAGGGCGTAAAATTCGCCCAAAAAATTTGGCGACGATATTGAGCACATGCCTTCATAAAAGGGCTCTCCTGGCCAAATGGTTTAACTTTGGCAGGTCCCTGCTGTTCTGTTATGAAAGTAGACTTCGTGGGGCAGATTCTGGAAGTGATTGCGATCGCAAAGCTCTATTAGTTGCTTTGGAATCGGCTTTTGAAAAAAATTCTGTGAATATCGCAAAAATTTTGGGTATCGAAATCGGGCAAAGTCTCCATAAAAGGGCTCTCCTGGCCAAATGGTTTAACTTTGGCAGGTCCCTGCTGTTCTGTTATGAAACTAAAATATCTTTTGCAGATTCTGGAAGTGATTGCGATCGCAAAGCTCAATTAGTTGCTTTGGAATCGACTTTTGAAAATGAGAGGGCGTAAAATTCGCCCAAAAAATTTGGCGACGATATTGAGCACATGCCTTCATAAAAGGGCTCTCCTGGCCAAATGGTTTAACTTTGGCAGGTCCCTGCTGTTCTGTTATGAAAGTAGACTTCGTGGGGCAGATTCTGGAAGTGATTGCGATCGCAAAGCTCTATTAGTTGCTTTGGAATCGGCTTTTGAAAAAAATTCTGTGAAAATCGCAAAAAGTTTGGGTATCGAAATCGGGCAAAGTCTCCATAAAAGGGCTCTCCTGGCCAAATGGTTTAACTTTGGCAGGTCCCTGCTGTTCTGTTATGAAACTAGAATATCTTTTGCAGATTCTGGAAGTGATTGCGATCGCAAAGCTCTATTAGTTGCTTTGGAATCGACTTTTGAAAATGAGAGGGCGTAAAATTCGCCCAAAAAATTTGGCGACGATATTGAGCACATGCCTTCATAAAAGGGCTCTCCTGGTCAAATGGTTTAACTTTGGCAGGTCCCTGCTGTTCTGTTATGAAAGTAGACTTCGTGGGGCAGATTCTGGAAGTGATTGCGATCGCAAAGCTCTATTAGTTGCTTTCGAATCGGCTTTTGAAAAAAATTCTGTGAAAATCGCAAAAATTTTGGGTATCGAAATCGGGCAAAGTCTCCATAAAAGGGCTCTCCTGGCCAAATGGTTTAACTTTGGCAGGTCCCTGCTGTTCTGTTATGAAACTAGAATATCTTTTGCAGATTCTGGAAGTGATTGCGATCGCAAAGCTCTATTAGTTGCTTTGGAATCGACTTTTGAAAATGAGAGGGCGTAAAATTCGCCCAAAAAATTTGGCGACGATATTGAGCACATGCCTTCATAAAAGGGCTCTCCTGGCCAAATGGTTTAACTTTGGCAGGTCCCTGCTGTTCTGTTATGAAAGTAGACTTCGTGGGGCAGATTCTGGAAGTGATTGCGATCGCAAAGCTCTATTAGTTGCTTTGGAATCGGCTTTTGAAAAAAATTCTGTGAAAATCGCAAAAAGTTTGGGTATCGAAATCGGGCAAAGTCTCCATAAAAGGGCTCTCCTGGCCAAATGGTTTAATTTTGGCAGGTCCCTGCTGTTCTGTTATGAAACTAGAATATCTTTTGCAGATTCTGGAAGTGATTGCGATCGCAAAGCTCTATTAGTTGCTTTGGAATCGGCTTTTTAAAAAAATTCTGTGAAAATCGCAAAAATTTTGGGTATCGAAATCGGGCAAAGTCTCCATAAAAGGGCTCTCCTGGCCAAATGGTTTAACTTTGGCAGGTCCCTGCTGTTCTGTTATGAAACTAGAATATCTTTTGCAGATTCTGGAAGTGATTGCGATCGCAAAGCTCTATTAGTTGCTTTGGAATCGACTTTTGAAAATGAGAGGGCGTAAAATTCGCCCAAAAAATTTGGCGACGATATTGAGCACATGCCTTCATAAAAGGGCTCTCCTGGCCAAATGGTTTAACTTTGGCAGGTCCCTGCTGTTCTGTTATGAAAGTAGACTTCGTGGGGCAGATTCTGGAAGTGATTGCGATCGCAAAGCTCTATTAGTTGCTTTGGAATCGGCTTTTGAAAAAAATTCTGTGAAAATCGCAAAAATTTTGGGTATCGAAATCGGGCAAAGTCTCCATAAAAGGGCTCTCCTGGCCAAATGGTTTAACTTTGGCAGGTCCCTGCTGTTCTGTTATGAAACTAGAATATCTTTTGCAGATTCTGGAAGTGATTGCGATCGCAAAGCTCTATTAGTTGCTTTGGAATCGACTTTTGAAAATGAGAGGGCGTAAAATTCGCCCAAAAAATTTGGCGACGATATTGAGCACATGCCTTCATAAAAGGGCTCTCCTGGCCAAATGGTTTAACTTTGGCAGGTCCCTGCTGTTCTGTTATGAAAGTAGACTTCGTGGGGCAGATTCTGGAAGTGATTGCGATCGCAAAGCTCTATTAGTTGCTTTGGAATCGGCTTTTGAAAAAAATTCTGTGAAAATCGCAAAAATTTTGGGTATCGAAATCGGGCAAAGTCTCCATAAAAGGGCTCTCCTGGCCAAATGGTTTAACTTTGGCAGGTCCCTGCTGTTCTGTTATGAAACTAGAATATCTTTTGCAGATTCTGGAAGTGATTGCGATCGCAAAGCTCTATTAGTTGCTTTGGAATCGACTTTTGAAAATGAGAGGGCGTAAAATTCGCCCAAAAAATTTGGCGACGATATTGAGCACATGCCTTCATAAAAGGGCTCTCCTGGCCAAATGGTTTAACTTTGGCAGGTCCCTGCTGTTCTGTTATGAAAGTAGACTACGTGGGGCAGATTCTGGAAGTGATTGCGATCGCAAAGCTCTATTAGTTGCTTTGGAATCGGCTTTTGAAAAAAATTCTGTGAAAATCGCAAAAATTTTGGGTATCGAAATCGGGCGAAGTCTCCATAAAAGGGCTCTCCTGGCCAAATGGTTTAACTTTGGCAGGTCCCTGCTGTTCTGTTATGAAACTAGAATATCTTTTGCAGATTCTGGAAGTGATTGCGATCGCAAAGCTCTATTAGTTGCTTTGGAATCGGCTTTTGAAAAAAATTCTGTGAAAATCGCAAAAATTTTGGGTATCGAAATCGGGCAAAGTCTCCATAAAAGGGCTCTCCTGGCCAAATGGTTTAACTTTGGCAGGTCTCTGCTGTTCTGTTATGAAACTAGAATATCTTTTGCAGATTCTGGAAGTGATTGCGATCGCAAAGCTCTATTAGTTGCTTTGGAATCGACTTTTGAAAATGAGAGGGCGTAAAATTCGCCCAAAAAATTTGGCGACGATATTGAGCACATGCCTTCATAAAAGGGCTCTCCTGGCCAAATGGTTTAACTTTGGCAGGTCCCTGCTGTTCTGTTATGAAAGTAGACTTCGTGGGGCAGATTCTGGAAGTGATTGCGATCGCAAAGCTCTATTAGTTGCTTTGGAATCGGCTTTTGAAAAAAATTCTGTGAAAATCGCAAAAATTTTGGGTATCGAAATCGGGCAAAGTCTCCATAAAAGGGCTCTCCTGGCCAAATGGTTTAACTTTCGCAGGTCCCTGCTGTTCTGTTATGAAACTAGAATATCTTTTGCAGATTCTGGAAGTGATTGCGATCGCAAAGCTCTATTAGTTGCTTTGGAATCGACTTTTGAAAATGAGAGGGCGTAAAATTCGCCCAAAAAATTTGGCGACGATATTGAGCACATGCCTTCATAAAAGGGCTCTCCTGGCCAAATGGTTTAAGTTTGGCAGGTCCCTGCTGTTCTGTTATGAAAGTAGACTTCGTGGGGCAGATTCTGGAAGTGATTGCGATCGCAAAGCTCTATTAGTTGCTTTGGAATCGGCTTTTGAAAAAAATTCTGTGAAAATCGCGAAAATTTTGGGTATCGAAATCGGGCAAAGTCTCCATAAAAGGGCTCTCCTGGCCAAATGGTTTAACTTTGGCAGGTCCCTGCTGTTCTGTTATGAAACTAGAATATCTTTTGCAGATTCTGGAAGTGATTGCGATCGCAAAGCTCTATTAGTTGCTTTGGAATCGACTTTTGAAAATGAGAGGGCGTAAAATTCGCCCAAAAAATTTGGCGACGATATTGAGCACATGCCTTCATAAAAGGGCTCTCCTGGCCAAATGGTTTAACTTTGGCAGGTCCCTGCTGTTCTGTTATGAAAGTAGACTTCGTGGGGCAGATTCTGGAAGTGATTGCGATCGCAAAGCTCTATTAGTTGCTTTGGAATCGGCTTTTGAAAAAAATTCTGTGAAAATCGCAAAAATTTTGGGTATCGAAATCGGGCAAAGTCTCCATAAAAGGGCTCTCCTGGCCAAATGGTTTAACTTTGGCAGGTCCCTGCTGTTCTGTTATGAAACTAGAATATCTTTTGCAGATTCTGGAAGTGATTGCGATCGCAAAGCTCTATTAGTTGCTTTGGAATCGACTTTTGAAAATGAGAGGGCGTAAAATTCGCCCAAAAAATTTGGCGACGATATTGAGCACATGCCTTCATAAAAGGGCTCTCCTGGCCAAATGGTTTAACTTTGGCAGGTCCCTGCTGTTCTGTTATGAAAGTAGACTTCGTGGGGCAGATTCTGGAAGTGATTGCGATCGCAAAGCTCTATTAGTTGCTTTGGAATCGGCTTTTGAAAAAAATTCTGTGAAAATCGCAAAAATTTTGGGTATCGAAATCGGGCAAAGTCTCCATAAAAGGGCTCTCCTGGCCAAATGGTTTAACTTTGGCAGGTCCCTGCTGTTCTGTTATGAAACTAGAATATCTTTTGCAGATTCTGGAAGTGATTGCGATCGCAAACCTCTATTAGTTGCTTTGGAATCGACTTTTGAAAATGAGAGGGCGTAAAATTCGCCCAAAAAATTTGGCGACGATATTGAGCACATGCCTTCATAAAAGGGCTCTCCTGGCCAAATGGTTTAACTTTGGCAGGTCCCTGCTGTTCTGTTATGAAAGTAGACTTCGTGGGGCAGATTCTGGAAGTGATTGCGATCGCAAAGCTCTATTAGTTGCTTTGGAATCGGCTTTTGAAAAAAATTCTGTGAAAATCGCAAAAATTTTGGGTATCGAAATCGGGCAAAGTCTCCATAAAAGGGCTCTCCTGGCCAAATGGTTTAACTTTGGCAGGTCCCTGCTGTTCTGTTATGAAACTAGAATATCTTTTGCAGATTCTGGAAGTGATTGCGATCGCAAAGCTCTATTAGTTGCTTTGGAATCGACTTTTGAAAATGAGAGGGCGTAAAATTCGCCCAAAAAATTTGGCGACGATATTGAGCACATGCCTTCATAAAAGGGCTCTCCTGGCCAAATGGTTTAACTTTGGCAGGTCCCTGCTGTTCTGTTATGAAAGTAGACTTCGTGGGGCAGATTCTGGAAGTGATTGCGATCGCAAAGCTCTATTAGTTGCTTTGGAATCGGCTTTTGAAAAAAATTCTGTGAAAATCGCAAAAATTTTGGGTATCGAAATCGGGCAAAGTCTCCATAAAAGGGCTCTCCTGGCCAAATGGTTTAACTTTGGCAGGTCCCTGCTGCTCTGTTATGAAACTAGAATATCTTTTGCAGATTCTGGAAGTGATTGCGATCGCAAAGCTCTATTAGTTGCTTTGGAATCGACTTTTGAAAATGAGAGGGCGTAAAATTCGCCCAAAAAATTTGGCGACGATATTGAGCACATGCCTTCATAAAAGGGCTCTCCTGGCCAAATGGTTTAACTTTGGCAGGTCCCTGCTGTTCTGTTATGAAAGTAGACTTCGTGGGGCAGATTCTGGAAGTGATTGCGATCGCAAAGCTCTATTAGTTGCTTTGGAATCGGCTTTTGAAAAAAATTCTTTGAAAATCGCAAAAATTTTGGGTATCGAAATCGGGCAAAGTCTCCATAAAAAAGCTCTCCTGGCCAAATGGTTTAACTTTGGCAGGTCCCTGCTGTTCTGTTATGAAACTAGAATATCTTTTGCAGATTCTGGAAGTGATTGCGATCGCAAAGCTCTATTAGTTGCTTTGGAATCGACTTTTGAAAATGAGAGGGCGTAAAATTCGCCCAAAAAATTTGGCGACGATATTGAGCACATGCCTTCATAAAAGGGCTCTCCTGGCCAAATGGTTTAACTTTGGCAGGTCCCTGCTGTTCTGTTATGAAAGTAGACTTCGTGGGGCAGATTCTGGAAGTGATTGCGATCGCAAAGCTCTATTAGTTGCTTTGGAATCGGCTTTTGAAAAAAATTCTGTGAAAATCGCAAAAATTTTGGGTATCGAAATCGGGCAAAGTCTCCATAAAAGGGCTCTCCTGGCCAAATGGTTTAACTTTGGCAGGTCCCTGCTGTTCTGTTATGAAACTAGAATATCTTTTGCAGATTCTGGAAGTGATTGCGATCGCAAAGCTCTATTAGTTGCTTTGGAATCGACTTTTGAAAATGAGAGGGCGTAAAATTCGCCCAAAAAATTTGGCGACGATATTGAGCACATGCCTTCATAAAAGGGCTCTCCTGGCCAAATGGTTTAACTTTGGCAGGTCCCTGCTGTTCTGTTATGAAAGTAGACTTCGTGGGGCAGATTCTCGAAGTGATTGCGATCGCAAAGCTCTATTAGTTGCTTTGGAATCGGCTTTTGAAAAAAATTCTGTGAAAATCGCAAAAATTTTGGGTATCGAAATCGGGCAAAGTCTCCATAAAAGGGCTCTCCTGGCCAAATGGTTTAACTTTGGCAGGTCCCTGCTGTTCTGTTATGAAACTAGAATATCTTTTGCAGATTCTGGAAGTGATTGCGATCGCAAAGCTCTATTAGTTGCTTTGGAATCGACTTTTGAAAATGAGAGGGCGTAAAATTCGCCCAAAAAATTTGGCGACGATATTGAGCACATGCCTTCATAAAAGGGCTCTCCTGGCCAAATGGTTTAACTTTGGCAGGTCCCTGCTGTTCTGTTATGAAAGTAGACTTCGTGGGGCAGATTCTGGAAGTGATTGCGATCGCAAAGCTCTATTAGTTGCTTTGGAATCGGCTTTTGAAAAAAATTCTGTGAAAATCGCAAAAATTTTGGGTATCGAAATCGGGCAAAGTCTCCATAAAAGGGCTCTCCTGGCCAAATGGTTTAACTTTGGCAGGTCCCTGCTGTTCTGTTATGAAACTAGAATATCTTTTGCAGATTCTGGAAGTGATTGCGATCGCAAAGCTCTATTAGTTGCTTTGGAATCGACTTTTGAAAATGAGAGGGCGTAAAATTCGCCCAAAAAATTTGGCGACGATATTGAGCACATGCCTTCATAAAAGGGCACTCCTGGCCAAATGGTTTAACTTTGGCAGGTCCCTGCTGTTCTGTTATGAAAGTAGACTTCGTGGGGCAGATTCTGGAAGTGATTGCGATCGCAAAGCTCTATTAGTTGCTTTGGAATCGGCTTTTGAAAAAAATTCTGTGAAAATCGCAAAAATTTTGGGTATCGAAATCGGGCAAAGTCTCCATAAAAGGGCTCTCCTGGCCAAATGGTTTAACTTTGGCAGGTCCCTGCTGTTCTGTTATGAAACTAGAATATCTTTTTGCAGATTCTGGAAGTGATTGCGATCGCAAAGCTCTATTAGTTGCTTTGGAATCGACTTTTGAAAATGAGAGGGCGTAAAATTCGCCCAAAAAATTTGGCGACGATATTGAGCACATGCCTTCATAAAAGGGCTCTCCTGGCCAAATGGTTTAACTTTGGCAGGTCCCTGCTGTTCTGTTATGAAAGTAGACTTCGTGGGGCAGATTCTGGAAGTGATTGCGATCGCAAAGCTCTATTAGTTGCTCTGGAATCGGCTTTTGAAAAAAATTCTGTGAAAATCGCAAAAATTTTGGGTATCGAAATCGGGCAAAGTCTCCATAAAAGGGCTCTCCTGGCCAAATGGTTTAACTTTGGCAGGTCCCTGCTGTTCTGTTATGAAACTAGAATATCTTTTGCAGATTCTGGAAGTGATTGCGATCGCAAAGCTCTATTAGTTGCTTTGGAATCGACTTTTGAAAATGAGAGGGCGTAAAATTCGCCCAAAAAATTTGGCGACGATATTGAGCACATGCCTTCATAAAAGGGCTCTCCTGGCCAAATGGTTTAACTTTGGCAGGTCCCTGCTGTTCTGTTATGAAAGTAGATTTCGTGGGGCAGATTCTGGAAGTGATTGCGATCGCAAAGCTCTATTAGTTGCTTTGGAATCGGCTTTTGAAAAAAATTCTGTGAAAATCGCAAAAATTTTGGGTATCGAAATCGGGCAAAGTCTCCATAAAAGGGCTCTCCTGGCCAAATGGTTTAACTTTGGCAGGTCCCTGCTGTTCTGTTATGAAACTAGAATATCTTTTGCAGATTCTGGAAGTGATTGCGATCGCAAAGCTCTATTAGTTGCTTTGGAATCGACTTTTGAAAATGAGAGGGCGTAAAATTCGCCCAAAAAATTTGGCGACGATATTGAGCACATGCCTTCATAAAAGGGCTCTCCTGGCCAAATGGTTTAACTTTGGCAGGTCCCTGCTGTTCTGTTATGAAAGTAGACTTCGTGGGGCAGATTCTGGAAGTGATTGCGATCGCAAAGCTCTATTAGTTGCTTTGGAATCGGCTTTTGAAAAAAATTCTGTGAAAATCGCAAAAATTTTGGGTATCGAAATTGGGCAAAGTCTCCATAAAAGGGCTCTCCTGGCCAAATGGTTTAACTTTGGCAGGTCCCTGCTGTTCTGTTATGAAACTAGAATATCTTTTGCAGATTCTGGAAGTGATTGCGATCGCAAAGCTCTATTAGTTGCTTTGGAATCGACTTTTGAAAATGAGAGGGCGTAAAATTCGCCCAAAAAATTTGGCGACGATATTGAGCACATGCCTTCATAAAAGGGCTCTCCTGGCCAAATGGTTTAACTTTGGCAGGTCCCTGCTGTTCTGTTATCAAAGTAGACTTCGTGGGGCAGATTCTGGAAGTGATTGCGATCGCAAAGCTCTATTAGTTGCTTTGGAATCGGCTTTTGAAAAAAATTCTGTGAAAATCGCAAAAATTTTGGGTATCGAAATCGGGCAAAGTCTCCATAAAAGGGCTCTCCTGGCCAAATGGTTTAACTTTGGCAGGTCCCTGCTGTTCTGTTATGAAACTAGAATATCTTTTGCAGATTCTGGAAGTGATTGCGATCGCAAAGCTCTATTAGTTGCTTTGGAATCGACTTTTGAAAATGAGAGGGCGTAAAATTCGCCCAAAAAATTTGGCAACGATATTGAGCACATGCCTTCATAAAAGGGCTCTCCTGGCCAAATGGTTTAACTTTGGCAGGTCCCTGCTGTTCTGTTATGAAAGTAGACTTCGTGGGGCAGATTCTGGAAGTGATTGCGATCGCAAAGCTCTATTAGTTGCTTTGGAATCGGCTTTTGAAAAAAATTCTGTGAAAATCGCAAAAATTTTGGGTATCGAAATCGGGCAAAGACTCCATAAAAGGGCTCTCCTGGCCAAATGGTTTAACTTTGGCAGGTCCCTGCTGTTCTGTTATGAAACTAGAATATCTTTTGCAGATTCTGGAAGTGAATGCGATCGCAAAGCTCTATTAGTTGCTTTGGAATCGACTTTTGAAAATGAGAGGGCGTAAAATTCGCCCAAAAAATTTGGCGACGATATTGAGCACATGCCTTCATAAAAGGGCTCTCCTGGCCAAATGGTTTAACTTTGGCAGGTCCCTGCTGTTCTGTTATGAAAGTAGACTTCGTGGGGCAGATTCTGGAAGTGATTGCGATCGCAAAGCTCTATTAGTTGCTTTGGAATCGGCTTTTGAAAAAAATTCTGTGAAAATCGCAAAAATTTTGGGTATCGAAATCGGGCAAAGTCTCCATAAAATGGCTCTCCTGGCCAAATGGTTTAACTTTGGCAGGTCCCTGCTGTTCTGTTATGAAACTAGAATATCTTTTGCAGATTCTGGAAGTGATTGCGATCGCAAAGCTCTATTAGTTGCTTTGGAATCGACTTTTGAAAATGAGAGGGCGTAAAATTCGCCCAAAAAATTTGGCGACGATATTGAGCACATGCCTTCATAAAAGGGCTCTCCTGGCCAAATGGTTTAACTTTGGCAGGTCCCTGCTGTTCTGTTATGAAAGTAGACTTCGTGGGGCAGATTCTGGAAGTGATTGCGATCGCAAAGCTCTATTAGTTGCTTTGGAATCGGCTTTTGAAAAAAATTCTGTGAAAATCGCAAAAATTTTGGGTATCGAAATCGGGCAAAGTCTCCATAAAAGGGCTCTCCTGGCCAAATGGTTTAACTTTGGCAGGTCCCTGCTGTTCTGTTATGAAACTAGAATATCTTTTGCAGATTCTGGAAGTGATTGCGATCGCAAAGCTCTATTAGTTGCTTTGGAATCGACTTTTGAAAATGAGAGGGCGTAAAATTCGCCCAAAAAATTTGGCGACGATATTGAGCACATGCCTTCATAAAAGGGCTCTCCTGGCCAAATGGTTTAACTTTGGCAGGTCCCTGCTGTTCTGTTATGAAAGTAGACTTCGTGGGGCAGATTCTGGAAGTGATTGCGATCGCAAAGCTCTATTAGTTGCTTTGGAATCGGCTTTTGAAAAAAATTCTGTGAAAATCACAAAAATTTTGGGTATCGAAATCGGGCAAAGTCTCCATAAAAGGGCTCTCCTGGCCAAATGGTTTAACTTTGGCAGGTCCCTGCTGTTCTGTTATGAAACTAGAATATCTTTTGCAGATTCTGGAACTGATTGCGATCGCAAAGCTCTATTAGTTGCTTTGGAATCGACTTTTGAAAATGAGAGGGCGTAAAATTCGCCCAAAAAATTTGGCGACGATATTGAGCACATGCCTTCATAAAAGGGCTCTCCTGGCCAAATGGTTTAACTTTGGCAGGTCCCTGCTGTTCTGTTATGAAAGTAGACTTCGTGGGGCAGATTCTGGAAGTGATTGCGATCGCAAAGCTCTATTAGTTGCTTTGGAATCGGCTTTTGAAAAAAATTCTGTGAAAATCGCAAAAATTTTGGGTATCGAAATCGGGCAAAGTCTCCATAAAAGGGCTCTCCTTGCCAAATGGTTTAACTTTGGCAGGTCCCTGCTGTTCTGTTATGAAACTAGAATATCTTTTGCAGATTCTGGAAGTGATTGCTATCGCAAAGCTCTATTAGTTGCTTTGGAATCGACTTTTGAAAATGAGAGGGCGTAAAATTCGCCCAAAAAATTTGGCGACGATATTGAGCACATGCCTTCATAAAAGGGCTCTCCTGGCCAAATGGTTTAACTTTGGCAGGTCCCTGCTGTTCTGTTATGAAAGTAGACTTCGTGGGGCAGATTCTGGAAGTGATTGCGATCGCAAAGCTCTATTAGTTGCTTTGGAATCGGCTTTTGAAAAAAATTCTGTGAAAATCGCAAAAATTTTGGGTATCGAAATCGGGCAAAGTCTCCATAAAAGGGCTCTCCTGGCCAAATGGTTTAACTTTGGCAGGTCCCTGCTGTTCTGTTATGAAACTAGAATATCTTTTGCAGATTCTGGAAGTGATTGCGATCGCAAAGCTCTATTAGTTGCTTTGGAATCGACTTTTGAAAATGAGAGGGCGTAAAATTCGCCCAAAAAATTTGGCGACGATGTTGAGCACATGCCTTCATAAAAGGGCTCTCCTGGCCAAATGGTTTAACTTTGGCAGGTCCCTGCTGTTCTGTTATGAAAGTAGACTTCGTGGGGCAGATTCTGGAAGTGATTGCGATCGCAAAGCTCTATTAGTTGCTTTGGAATCGGCTTTTGAAAAAAATTCTGTGAAAATCGCAAAAATTTTGGGTATCGAAATCGGGCAAAGTCTCCATAAAAGGGCTCTCCTGGCCAAATGGTTTAACTTTGGCAGGTCCCTGCTGTTCTGTTATGAAACTAGAATATCTTTTGCAGATTCTGGAAGTGATTGCGATCGCAAAGCTCTATTAGTTGCTTTGGAATCGACTTTTGAAAATGAGAGGGCGTAAAATTCGCCCAAAAAATTTGGCGACGATATTGAGCACATGCCTTCATAAAAGGACTCTCCTGGCCAAATGGTTTAACTTTGGCAGGTCCCTGCTGTTCTGTTATGAAAGTAGACTTCGTGGGGCAGATTCTGGAAGTGATTGCGATCGCAAAGCTCTATTAGTTGCTTTGGAATCGGCTTTTAAAAAAAATTCTGTGAAAATCGCAAAAATTTTGGGTATCGAAATCGGGCAAAGTCTCCATAAAAGGGCTCTCCTGGCCAAATGGTTTAACTTTGGCAGGTCCCTGCTGTTCTGTTATGAAACTAGAATATCTTTTGCAGATTCTGGAAGTGATTGCGATCGCAAAGCTCTATTAGTTGCTTTGGAATCGACTTTTGAAAATGAGAGGGCGTAAAATTCGCCCAAAAAATTTGGCGACGATATTGAGCACATGCCTTCATAAAAAGGCTCTCCTGGCCAAATGGTTTAACTTTGGCAGGTCCCTGCTGTTCTGTTATGAAAGTAGACTTCGTGGGGCAGATTCTGGAAGTGATTGCGATCGCAAAGCTCTATTAGTTGCTTTGGAATCGGCTTTTGAAAAAAATTCTGTGAAAATCGCAAAAAATTTTGGGTATCGAAATCGGGCAAAGTCTCCATAAAAGGGCTCTCCTGGCCAAATGGTTTAACTTTGGCATGTCCCTGCTGTTCTGTTATGAAACTAGAATATCTTTTGCAGATTCTGGAAGTGATTGCGATCGCAAAGCTCTATTAGTTGCTTTGGAATCGACTTTTGAAAATGAGAGGGCGTAAAATTCGCCCAAAAAATTTGGCGACGATATTCAGCACATGCCTTCATAAAAGGGCTCTCCTGGCCAAATGGTTTAACTTTGGCAGGTCCCTGCTGTTCTGTTATGAAAGTAGACTTCGTGGGGCAGATTCTGGAAGTGATTGCGATCGCAAAGCTCTATTAGTTGCTTTGGAATCGGCTTTTGAAAAAAATTCTGTGAAAATCGCAAAAATTTTGGGTATCGAAATCGGGCAAAGTCTCCATAAAAGGGCTCTCCTGGCCAAATGGTTTAACTTTGGCAGGTCCCTGCTGTTCTGTTATGAAACTAGAATATCTTTTGCAGATTCTGGAAGTGATTGCGATCGCAAAGCTCTATTAGTTGCTTTGGAATCGACTTTTGAAAATGAGAGGGCGTAAAATTCGCCCAAAAAATTTGGCGACGATATTGAGCACATGCCTTCATAAAAGGGCTCTCCTGGCCAAATGGTTTAACTTTGGCAGGTCCCTGCTGTTCTCTTATGAAAGTAGACTTCGTGGGGCAGATTCTGGAAGTGATTGCGATCGCAAAGCTCTATTAGTTGCTTTGGAATCGGCTTTTAAAAAAAATTCTGTGAAAATCGCAAAAATTTTGGGTATCGAAATCGGGCAAAGTCTCCATAAAAGGGCTCTCCTGGCCAAATGGTTTAACTTTGGCAGGTCCCTGCTGTTCTGTTATGAAACTAGAATATCTTTTGCAGATTCTGGAAGTGATTGCGATCGCAAAGCTCTATTAGTTGCTTTGGAATCGACTTTTGAAAATGAGAGGGCGTAAAATTCGCCCAAAAAATTTGGCGACGATATTGAGCACATGCCTTCATAAAAGGGCTCTCCTGGCCAAATGGTTTAACTTTGGCAGGTCCCTGCTGTTCTGTTATGAAAGTAGACTTCGTGGGGCAGATTCTGGAAGTGATTGCGATCGCAAAGCTCTATTAGTTGCTTTGGAATCGGCTTTTGAAAAAAATTCTGTGAAAATCGCAAAAAATTTTGGGTATCGAAATCGGGCAAAGTCTCCATAAAAGGGCTCTCCTGGCCAAATGGTTTAACTTTGGCAGGTCCCTGCTGTTCTGTTATGAAACTAGAATATCTTTTGCAGATTCTGGAAGTGATTGCGATCGCAAAGCTCTATTAGTTGCTTTGGAATCGACTTTTGAAAATGAGAGGGCGTAAAATTCGCCCAAAAAATTTGGCGACGATATTCAGCACATGCCTTCATAAAAGGGCTCTCCTGGCCAAATGGTTTAACTTTGGCAGGTCCCTGCTGTTCTGTTATGAAAGTAGACTTCGTGGGGCAGATTCTGGAAGTGATTGCGATCGCAAAGCTCTATTAGTTGCTTTGGAATCGGCTTTTGAAAAAAATTCTGTGAAAATCCCAAAAATTTTGGGTATCGAAATCGGGCAAAGTCTCCATAAAAGGGCTCTCCTGGCCAAATGGTTTAACTTTGGCAGGTCCCTGCTGTTCTGTTATGAAACTAAAATATCTTTTGCAGATTCTGGAAGTGATTGCGATCGCAAAGCTCTATTAGTTGCTTTGGAATCGACTTTTGAAAATGAGAGGGCGTAAAATTCGCCCAAAAAATTTGGCGACGATGTTGAGCACATGCCTTCATAAAAGGGCTCTCCTGGCCAAATGGTTTAACTTTGGCAGGTCCCTGCTGTTCTGTTATGAAAGTAGACTTCGTGGGGCAGATTCTGGAAGTGATTGCGATCGCAAAGCTCTATTAGTTGCTTTGGAATCGGATTTTGAAAAAAATTCTGTGAAAATCGCAAAAATTTTGGGTATCGAAATCGGGCAAAGTCTCCATAAAAGGGCTCTCCTGGCCAAATGGTTTAACTTTGGCAGGTCCCTGCTGTTCTGTTATGAAACTAGAATATCTTTTGCAGATTCTGGAAGTGATTGCGATCGCAAAGCTCTATTAGTTGCTTTGGAATCGACTTTTGAAAATGAGAGGGCGTAAAATTCGCCCAAAAAATTTGGCGACGATATTGAGCACATGCCTTCATAAAAGGGCTCTCCTGGCCAAATGGTTTAACTTTGGCAGGTCCCTGCTGTTCTGTTATGAAAGTAGACTTCGTGGGGCAGATTCTGGAAGTGATTGCGATCGCAAAGCTCTATTAGTTGCTTTGGAATCGGCTTTTGAAAAAAATTCTGTGAAAATCGCAAAAATTTTGGGTATCGAAATCGGGCAAAGTCTCCATAAAAGGGCTCTCCTGGCCAAATGGTTTAACTTTGGCAGGTCCCTGCTGTTCTGTTATGAAACTAGAATATCTTTTGCAGATTCTGGAAGTGATTGCGATCGCAAAGCTCTATTAGTTGCTTTGGAATCGACTTTTGAAAATGAGAGGGCGTAAAATTCGCCCAAAAAATTTGGCGACGATATTGAGCACATGCCTTCATAAAAGGGCTCTCCTGGCCAAATGGTTTAACTTTGGCAGGTCCCTGCTGTTCTGTTATGAAAGTAGACTTCGTGGGGCAGATTCTGGAAGTGATTGCGATCGCAAAGCTCTATTAGTTGCTTTGGAATCGGCTTTTGAAAAAAATTCTGTGAAAATCGCAAAAAATTTTGGGTATCGAAATCGGGCAAAGTCTCCATAAAAGGGCTCTCCTGGCCAAATGGTTTAACTTTGGCAGGTCCCTGCTGTTCTGTTATGAAACTAGAATATCTTTTGCAGATTCTGGAAGTGATTGCGATCGCAAAGCTCTATTAGTTGCTTTGGAATCGACTTTTGAAAATGAGAGGGCGTAAAATTCGCCCAAAAAATTTGGCGACGATATTCAGCACATGCCTTCATAAAAGGGCTCTCCTGGCCAAATGGTTTAACTTTGGCAGGTCCCTGCTGTTCTGTTATGAAAGTAGACTTCGTGGGGCAGATTCTGGAAGTGATTGCGATCGCAAAGCTCTATTAGTTGCTTTGGAATCGGCTTTTGAAAAAAATTCTGTGAAAATCGCAAAAATTTTGGGTATCGAAATCGGGCAAAGTCTCCATAAAAGGGCTCTCCTGGCCAAATGGTTTAACTTTGGCAGGTCCCTGCTGTTCTGTTATGAAACTAGAATATCTTTTGCAGATTCTGGAAGTGATTGCGATTGCAAAGCTCTATTAGTTGCTTTGGAATCGACTTTTGAAAATGAGAGGGCGTAAAATTCTTCCAAAAAATTTGGCGACGATATTGAGCACATGCCTTCATAAAAGGGCTCTCCTGGCCAAATGGTTTAACTTTGGCAGGTCCCTGCTGTTCTGTTATGAAAGTAGACTTCGTGGGGCAGATTCTGGAAGTGATTGCGATCGCAAAGCTCTATTAGTTGCTTTGGAATCGGCTTTTGAAAAAAATTCTGTGAAAATCGCAAAAATTTTGGGTATCGAAATCGGGCAAAGTCTCCATAAAAGGGCTGTCCTGGCCAAATGGTTTAACTTTGGCAGGTCCCTGCTGTTCTGTTATGAAACTAGAATATCTTTTGCAGATTCTGGAAGTGATTGCGATCGCAAAGCTCTATTAGTTGCTTTGGAATCGGCTTTTGAAAAAAATTCTGTGAAAATCGCAAAAATTTTGGGTATCGAAATCGGGCAAAGTCTCCATAAAAGGGCTCTCCTGGCCAAATGGTTTACCTTTGGCAGGTCCCTGCTGTTCTGTTATGAAACTAGAATATCTTTTGCAGATTCTGGAAGTGATTGCGATCGCAAAGCTCTATTAGTTGCTTTGGAATCGACTTTTGAAAATGAGAGGGCGTAAAATTCGCCCAAAAAATTTGGCGACGATATTGAGCACATGCCTTCATAAAAGGGCTCTCCTGGCCAAATGGTTTAACTTTGGCAGGTCCCTGCTGTTCTCTTATGAAAGTAGACTTCGTGGGGCAGATTCTGGAAGTGATTGCGATCGCAAAGCTCTATTAGTTGCTTTGGAATCGGCTTTTAAAAAAAATTCTGTGAAAATCGCAAAGATTTTGGGTATCGAAATCGGGCAAAGTCTCCATAAAAGGGCTCTCCTGGCCAAATGGTTTAACTTTGGCAGGTCCCTGCTGTTCTGTTATGAAACTAGAATATCTTTTGCAGATTCTGGAAGTGATTGCGATCGCAAAGCTCTATTAGTTGCTTTGGAATCGACTTTTGAAAATGAGAGGGCGTAAAATTCGCCCAAAAAATTTGGCGACGATATTGAGCACATGCCTTCATAAAAGGGCTCTCCTGGCCAAATGGTTTAACTTTGGCAGGTCCCTGCTGTTCTGTTATGAAAGTAGACTTCGTGGGGCAGATTCTGGAAGTGATTGCGATCGCAAAGCTCTATTAGTTGCTTTGGAATCGGCTTTTGAAAAAAATTCTGTGAAAATCGCAAAAAATTTTGGGTATCGAAATCGGGCAAAGTCTCCATAAAAGGGCTCTCCTGGCCAAATGGTTTAACTTTGGCAGGTCCCTGCTGTTCTGTTATGAAACTAGAATATCTTTTGCAGATTCTGGAAGTGATTGCGATCGCAAAGCTCTATTAGTTGCTTTGGAATCGACTTTTGAAAATGAGAGGGCGTAAAATTCGCCCAAAAAATTTGGCGACGATATTCAGCACATGCCTTCATAAAAGGGCTCTCCTGGCCAAATGGTTTAACTTTGGCAGGTCCCTGCTGTTCTGTTATGAAAGTAGACTTCGTGGGGCAGATTCTGGAAGTGATTGCGATCGCAAAGCTCTATTAGTTGCTTTGGAATCGGCTTTTGAAAAAAATTCTGTGAAAATCCCAAAAATTTTGGGTATCGAAATCGGGCAAAGTCTCCATAAAAGGGCTCTCCTGGCCAAATGGTTTAACTTTGGCAGGTCCCTGCTGTTCTGTTATGAAACTAAAATATCTTTTGCAGATTCTGGAAGTGATTGCGATCGCAAAGCTCTATTAGTTGCTTTGGAATCGACTTTTGAAAATGAGAGGGCGTAAAATTCGCCCAAAAAATTTGGCGACGATATTGAGCACATGCCTTCATAAAAGGGCTCTCCTGGCCAAATGGTTTAACTTTAGCAGGTCCCTGCTGTTCTGTTATGAAAGTAGACTTCGTGGGGCAGATTCTGGAAGTGATTGCGATCACAAAGCTCTATTAGTTGCTTTGGAATCGGCTTTTGAAAAAAATTCTGTGAAAATCGCAAAAATTTTGGGTATCGAAATCGGGCAAAGTCTCCATAAAAGGGCTCTCCTGGCCAAATGGTTTAACTTTGGCAGGTCCCTGCTGTTCTGTTATGAAACTAGAATATCTTTTGCAGATTCTGGAAGTGATTGCGATCGCAAAGCTCTATTAGATGCTTTGGAATCGACTTTTGAAAATGAGAGGGCGTAAAATTCGCCCAAAAAATTTGGCGACGATATTGAGCACATGCCTTCATAAAAGGGCTCTCCTGGCCAAATGGTTTAACTTTGGCAGGTCCCTGCTGTTCTGTTATGAAAGTAGACTTCGTGGGGCAGATTCTGGAAGTGATTGCGATCGCAAAGCTCTATTAGTTGCTTTGGAATCGGCTTTTGAAAAAAATTCTGTGAAAATCGCAAAAATTTTGGGTATCGAAATCGGTAAAAGTCTCCATAAAAGGGCTCTCCTGGCCAAATGGTTTAACTTTGGCAGGTCCCTGCTGTTCTGTTATGAAACTAGAATATCTTTTGCAGATTCTGGAAGTGATTGCGATCGCAAAGCTCTATTAGTTGCTTTGGAATCGACTTTTGAAAATAAGAGGGCGTAAAATTCGCCCAAAAAATTTGGCGACGATATTGAGCACATGCCTTCATAAAAGGGCTCTCCTGGCCAAATGGTTTAACTTTGGCAGGTCCCTGCTGTTCTGTTATGAAAGTAGACTTCGTGGGGCAGATTCTGGAAGTGATTGCGATCGCAAAGCTCTATTAGTTGCTTTGGAATCGGCTTTTGAAAAAAATTCTGTGAAAATCGCAAAAAGTTTGGGTATCGAAATCGGGCAAAGTCTCCATAAAAGGGCTCTCCTGGCCAAATGGTTTAACTTTGGCAGGTCCCTGCTGTTCTGTTATGAAACTAGAATATCTTTTGCAGATTCTGGAAGTGATTGCGATCGCAAAGCTCTATTAGTTGCTTTGGAATCGACTTTTGAAAATGAGAGGGCGTAAAATTCGCCCAAAAAATTTGGCGACGATATTGAGCACATGCCTTCATAAAAGGGCTCTCCTGGCCAAATGGTTTAACTTTGGCAGGTCCCTGCTGTTCTGTTATGAAAGTAGACTTCGTGGGGCAGATTCTGGAAGTGATTGCGATCGCAAAGCTCTATTAGTTGCTTTGGAATCGGCTTTTGAAAAAAATTCTGTGAAAATCGCAAAAATTTTGGGTATCGAAATCGGGCAAAGTCTCCATAAAAGGGCTCTCCTGGCCAAATGGTTTAACTTTGGCAGGTCCCTGCTGTTCTGTTATGAAACTAGAATATCTTTTGCAGATTCTGGAAGTGATTGCGATCGCAAAGCTCTATTAACTGCTTTGGAATCGACTTTTGAAAATGAGAGGGCGTAAAATTCGCCCAAAAAATTTGGCGACGATATTGAGCACATGCCTTCATAAAAGGGCTCTCCTGGCCAAATGGTTTAACTTTGGCAGGTCCCTGCTGTTCTGTTATGAAAGTAGACTTCGTGGGGCAGATTCTGGAAATGATTGCGATCGCAAAGCTCTATTAGTTGCTTTGGAATCGGCTTTTGAAAAAAATTCTGTGAAAATCGCAAAAAGTTTGGGTATCGAAATCGGGCAAAGTCTCCATAAAAGGGCTCTCCTGGCCAAATGGTTTAACTTTGGCAGGTCCCTTCTGTTCTGTTATGAAACTAGAATATCTTTTGCAGATTCTGGAAGTGATTGCGATCGCAAAGCTCTATTAGTTGCTTTGGAATCGACTTTTGAAAATGAGAGGGCGTAAAATTCTTCCAAAAAATTTGGCGACGATATTGAGCACATGCCTTCATAAAAGGGCTCTCCTGGCCAAATGGTTTAACTTTGGCAGGTCCCTGCTGTTCTGTTATGAAAGTAGACTTCGTGGGGCAGATTCTGGAAGTGATTGCGATCGCAAAGCTCTATTAGTTGCTTTGGAATCGGCTTTTGAAAAAAATTCTGTGAAAATCGCAAAAATTTTGGGTATCGAAATCGGGCAAAGTCTCCATAAAAGGGCTCTCCTGGCCAAATGGTTTAACTTTGGCAGGTCCCTGCTGTTCTGTTATGAAACTAGAATATCTTTTGCAGATTCTGGAAGTGATTGCGATCGCAAAGCTCTATTAGTTGCTTTGGAATCGGCTTTTGAAAAAAATTCTGTGAAAATCGCAAAAATTTTGGGTATCGAAATCGGGCAAAGTCTCCATAAAAGGGCTCTCCTGGCCAAATGGTTTAACTTTGGCAGGTCCCTGCTGTTCTGTTATGAATCTAGAATATCTTTTGCAGATTCTGGAAGTGATTGCGATCGCAAAGCTCTATTAGTTGCTTTGGAATCGACTTTTGAAAATGAGAGGGCGTAAAATTCGCCCAAAAAATTTGGCGACGATATTGAGCACATGCCTTCATAAAAGGGCTCTCCTGGCCAAATGGTTTAACTTTGGCAGGTCCCTGCTGTTCTGTTATGAAAGTAGACTTCGTGGGGCAGATTCTGGAAGTGATTGCGATCGCAAAGCTCTATTAGTTGCTTTGGAATCGGCTTTTAAAAAAAATTCTGTGAAAATCGCAAAAATTTTGGGTATCGAAATCGGGCAAAGTCTCCATAAAAGGGCTCTCCTGGCCAAATGGTTTAACTTTGGCAGGTCCCTGCTGTTCTGTTATGAAACTAGAATATCTTTTGCAGATTCTGGAAGTGATTGCGATCGCAAAGCTCTATTAGTTGCTTTGGAATCGACTTTTGAAAATGAGAGGGCGTAAAATTCGCCCAAAAAATTTGGCGACGATATTGAGCACATGCCTTCATAAAAGGGCTCTCCTGGCCAAATGGTTTAACTTTGGCAGGTCCCTGCTGTTCTGTTATGAAAGTAGACTTCGTGGGGCAGACTCTGGAAGTGATTGCGATCGCAAAGCTCTATTAGTTGCTTTGGAATCGGCTTTTGAAAAAAATTCTGTGAAAATCGCAAAAATTTTGGGTATCGAAATCGGGCAAAGTCTCCATAAAAGGGCTCTCCTGGCCAAATGGTTTAACTTTGGCAGGTCCCTGCTGTTCTGTTATGAAACTAGAATATCTTTTGCAGATTCTGGAAGTGATTGCGATCGCAAAGCTCTATTAGTTGCTTTGGAATCGACTTTTGAAAATGAGAGGGCGTAAAATTCGCCCAAAAAATTTGGCGACGATATTGAGCACATGCCTTCATAAAAGGGCTCTCCTGGCCAAATGGTTTAACTTTGGCAGGTCCCTGCTGTTCTGTTATGAAAGTAGACTTCGTGGGGCAGATTCTGGAAGTCATTGCGATCGCAAAGCTCTATTAGTTGCTTTGGAATCGGCTTTTGAAAAAAATTCTGTGAAAATCGCAAAAATTTTGGGTATCGAAATCGGGCAAAGTCTCCATAAAAGGGCTCTCCTGGCCAAATGGTTTAACTTTGGCAGGTCCCTGCTGTTCTGTTATGAAACTAGAATATCTTTTGCAGATTCTTGAAGTGATTGCGATCGCAAAGCTCTATTAGTTGCTTTGGAATCGACTTTTGAAAATGAGAGGGCGTAAAATTCGCCCAAAAAATTTGGCGACGATATTGAGCACATGCCTTCATAAAAGGGCTCTCCTGGCCAAATGGTTTAACTTTGGCAGGTCCCTGCTGTTCTGTTATGAAAGTAGACTACGTGGGGCAGATTCTGGAAGTGATTGCGATCGCAAAGCTCTATTAGTTGCTTTGGAATCGGCTTTTGAAAAAAATTCTGTGAAAATCGCAAAAATTTTGGGTATCGAAATCGGGCGAAGTCTCCATAAAAGGGCTCTCCTGGCCAAATGGTTTAACTTTGGCAGGTCCCTGCTGTTCTGTTATGAAACTAGAATATCTTTTGCAGATTCTGGAAGTGATTGCGATCGCAAAGCTCTATTAGTTGCTTTGGAATCGGCTTTTGAAAAAAATTCTGTGAAAATCGCAAAAATTTTGGGTATCGAAATCGGGCAAAGTCTCCACAAAAGGGCTCTCCTGGCCAAATGGTTTAACTTTGGCAGGTCCCTGCTGTTCTGTTATGAAACTAGAATATCTTTCGCAGATTCTGGAAGTGATTGCGATCGCAAAGCTCTATTAGTTGCTTTGGAATCGACTTTTGAAAATGAGAGGGCGTAAAATTCGCCTAAAAAATTTGGCGACGATATTGAGCACATGCCTTCATAAAAGGGCTCTCCTGGCCAAATGGTTTAACTTTGGCAGGTCCCTGCTGTTCTGTTATGAAACTAGAATATCTTTTGCAGATTCTGGAAGTGATTGCGATCGCAAAGCTCTATTAGTTGCTTTGGAATCGACTTTTGAAAATGAGAGGGCGTAAAATTCGCCCAAAAAATTTGGCGACGATATTGAGCACATGCCTTCATAAAAGGGCTCTCCTGGCCAAATGGTTTAAGTTTGGCAGGTCCCTGCTGTTCTGTTATGAAAGTAGACTTCGTGGGGCAGATTCTGGAAGTAATTGCGATCGCAAAGCTCTATTAGTTGCTTTGGAATCGGCTTTTGAAAAAAATTCTGTGAAAATCGCAAAAATTTTGGGTATCGAAATCGGGCAAAGTCTCCATAAAAGGGCTCTCCTGGCCAAATGGTTTAACTTTGGCAGGTCCCTGCTGTTCTGTTATGAAACTAGAATATCTTTTGCAGATTCTGGAAGTGATTGCGATCGCAAAGCTCTATTAGTTGCTTTGGAATCGACTTTTGAAAATGAGAGGGCGTAAAATTCGCCCAAAAAATTTGGCGACGATATTGAGCACATGCCTTCATAAAAGGGCTCTCCTGGCCAAATGGTTTAACTTTGGCAGGTCCCTGCTGTTCTGTTATGAAAGTAGACTTCGTGGGGCAGATTCTGGAAGTGATTGCAATCGCAAAGCTCTATTAGTTGCTTTGGAATCGGCTTTTGAAAAAAATTCTGTGAAAATCGCAAAAATTTTGGGTATCGAAATCGGGCAAAGTCTCCATAAAAGGGCTCTCCTGGCCAAATGGTTTAACTTTGGCAGGTCCCTGCTGTTCTGTTATGAAACTAGAATATCTTTTGCAGATTCTGGAAGTGATTGCGATCGGAAAGCTCTATTAGTTGCTTTGGAATCGACTTTTGAAAATGAGAGGGCGTAAAATTCGCCCAAAAAATTTGGCGACGATATTGAGCACATGCCTTCATAAAAGGGCTCTCCTGGCCAAATGGTTTAACTTTGGCAGGTCCCTGCTGTTCTGTTATGAAAGTAGACTTCGTGGGGCAGATTCTGGAAGTGATTGCGATCGCAAAGCTCTATTAGTTGCTTTGGAATCGGCTTTTGAAAAAAATTCTGTGAAAATCGCAAAAATTTTGGGTATCGAAATCGGGCAAAGTCTCCATAAAAGGGCTCTCCTGGCCAAATGGTTTAACTTTGGCAGGTCCCTGCTGTTCTGTTATGAAACTAGAATATCTTTTGCAGATTCTGGAAGTGATTGCGATCGCAAAGCTCTATTAGTTGCTTTGGAATCGACTTTTGAAAATGAGAGGGCGTAAAATTCGCCCAAAAAATTTGGCGACGATATTGAGCACATGCCTTCATAAAAGGGCTCTCCTGGCCAAATGGTTTAACTTTGGCAGGTCCCTGCTGTTCTGTTATGAAAGTAGACTTCGTGGGGCAGATTCTGGAAGTGATTGCGATCGCAAAGCTCTATTAGTTGCTTTGGAATCGGCTTTTGAAAAAAATTCTGTGAAAATCGCAAAAATTTTGGGTATCGAAATCGGGCAAAGTCTCCATAAAAGGGCTCTCCTGGCCAAATGGTTTAACTTTGGCAGGTCCCTGCTGTTCTGTTATGAAACTAGAATATCTTTTGCAGATTCTGGAAGTGATTGCGATCGCAAAGCTCTATTAGTTGCTTTGGAATCGACTTTTGAAAATGAGAGGGCGTAAAATTCGCCCAAAAAATTTGGCGACGATATTGAGCACATGCCTTCATAAAAGGGCTCTCCTGGCCAAATGGTTTAACTTTGGCAGGTCCCTGCTGTTCTGTTATGAAAGTAGACTTCGTGGGGCAGATTCTGGAAGTGATTGCGATCGCAAAGCTCTATTAGTTGCTTTGGAATCGGCTTTTGAAAAAAATTCTGTGAAAATCGCAAAAATTTTGGGTATCGAAATCGGGCAAAGTCTCCATAAAAGGGCTCTCCTGGCCAAATGGTTTAACTTTGGCAGGTCCCTGCTGTTCTGTTATGAAACTAGAATATCTTTTGCAGATTCTGGAAGTGATTGCGATCGCAAAGCTCTATTAGTTGCTTTGGAATCGACTTTTGAAAATGAGAGGGCGTAAAATTCGCCCAAAAAATTTGGCGACGATATTGAGCACATGCCTTCATAAAAGGGCTCTCCTGGCCAAATGGTTTAACTTTGGCAGGTCCCTGCTGTTCTGTTATGAAAGTAGACTTCGTGGGGCAGATTCTGGAAGTGATTGCGATCGCAAAGCTCTATTAGTTGCTTTGGAATCGGCTTTTGAAAAAAATTCTGTGAAAATCGCAAAAATTTTGGGTATCGAAATCGGGCAAAGTCTCCATAAAAGGGCTCTCCTGGCCAAATGGTTTAACTTTGGCAGGTCCCTGCTGTTCTGTTATGAAAGTAGACTTCGTGGGGCAGATTCTGGAAGTGATTGCGATCGCAAAGCTCTATTAGTTGCTTTGGAATCGGCTTTTGAAAAAAATTCTGTGAAAATCGCAAAAATTTTGGGTATCGAAATCGGGCAAAGTCTCCATAAAAGGGCTCTCCTGGCCAAATGGTTTAACTTTGGCAGGTCCCTGCTGTTCTGTTATGAAACTAGAATATCTTTTGCAGATTCTGGAAGTGATTGCGATCGCAAAGCTCTATTAGTTGCTTTGGAATCGACTTTTGAAAATGAGAGGGCGTAAAATTCGCCCAAAAAATTTGGCGACGATATTGAGCACATGCCTTCATAAAAGGGCTCTCCTGGCCAAATGGTTTAACTTTGGCAGGTCCCTGCTGTTGTGTTATGAAAGTAGACTTCGTGGGGCAGATTCTGGAAGTGATTGCGATCGCAAAGCTCTATTAGTTGCTTTGGAATCGGCTTTTGAAAAAAATTCTGTGAAAATCGCAAAAATTTTGGGTATCGAAATCGGGCAAAGTCTCCATAAAAGGGCTCTCCTGGCCAAATGGTTTAACTTTGGCAGGTCCCTGCTGTTCTGTTATGAAACTAGAATATCTTTTGCAGATTCTGGAAGTGATTGCGATCGCAAAGCTCTATTAGTTGCTTTGGAATCGACTTTTGAAAATGAGAGGGCGTAAAATTCGCCCAAAAAATTTGGCGACGATATTGAGCACATGCCTTCATAAAAGGGCTCTCCTGGCCAAATGGTTTAACTTTGGCAGGTCCCTGCTGTTCTGTTATGAAAGTAGACTTCGTGGGGCAGATTCTGGAAGTGATTGCGATCGCAAAGCTCTATTAGTTGCTTTGGAATCGGCTTTTGAAAAAAATTCTGTGAAAATCGCAAAAATTTTGGGTATCGAAATCGGGCAAAGTCTCCATAAAAGGGCTCTCCTGGCCAAATGGTTTAACTTTGGCAGGTCCCTGCTGTTCTGTTATGAAAGTAGACTTCGTGGGGCAGATTCTGGAAGTGATTGCGATCGCAAAGCTCTATTAGTTGCTTTGGAATCGGCTTTTGAAAAAAATTCTGTGAAAATCGCAAAAATTTTGGGTATCGAAATCGGGCAAAGTCTCCATAAAAGGGCTCTCCTGGCCAAATGGTTTAACTTTGGCAGGTCCCTGCTGTTCTGTTATGAAACTAGAATATCTTTTGCAGATTCTGGAAGTGATTGCGATCGCAAAGCTCTATTAGTTGCTTTGGAATCGACTTTTGAAAATGAGAGGGCGTAAAATTCGCCCAAAAAATTTGGCGACGATATTGAGCACATGCCTTCATAAAAGGGCTCTCCTGGCCAAATGGTTTAACTTTGGCAGGTCCCTGCTGTTCTGTTATGAAAGTAGACTTCGTGGGGCAGATTCTGGAAGTGATTGCGATCGCAAAGCTCTATTAGTTGCTTTGGAATCGGCTTTTGAAAAAAATTCTGTGAAAATCGCAAAAATTTTGGGTATCGAAATCGGGCAAAGTCTCCATAAAAGGGCTCTCCTGGCCAAATGGTTTAACTTTGGCAGGTCCCTGCTGTTCTGTTATGAAACTAGAATATCTTTTGCAGATTCTGGAAGTGATTGCGATCGCAAAGCTCTATTAGTTGCTTTGGAATCGACTTTTGAAAATGAGAGGGCGTAAAATTCGCCCAAAAAATTTGGCGACGATATTGAGCACATGCCTTCATAAAAGGGCTCTCCTGGCCAAATGGTTTAACTTTGGCAGGTCCCTGCTGTTGTGTTATGAAAGTAGACTTCGTGGGGCAGATTCTGGAAGTGATTGCGATCGCAAAGCTCTATTAGTTGCTTTGGAATCGGCTTTTGAAAAAAATTCTGTGAAAATCGCAAAAATTTTGGGTATCGAAATCGGGCAAAGTCTCCATAAAAGGGCTCTCCTGGCCAAATGGTTTAACTTTGGCAGGTCCCTGCTGTTCTGTTATGAAACTAGAATATCTTTTGCAGATTCTGGAAGTGATTGCGATCGCAAAGCTCTATTAGTTGCTTTGGAATCGACTTTTGAAAATGAGAGGGCGTAAAATTCGCCCAAAAAATTTGGCGACGATATTGAGCACATGCCTTCATAAAAGGGCTCTCCTGGCCAAATGGTTTAACTTTGGCAGGTCCCTGCTGTTCTGTTATGAAAGTAGACTTCGTGGGGCAGATTCTGGAAGTGATTGCGATCGCAAAGCTCTATTAGTTGCTTTGGAATCGGCTTTTGAAAAAAATTCTGTGAAAATCGCAAAAATTTTGGGTATCGAAATCGGGCAAAGTCTCCATAAAAGGGCTCTCCTGGCCAAATGGTTTAACTTTGGCAGGTCCCTGCTGTTCTGTTATGAAAGTAGACTTCGTGGGGCAGATTCTGGAAGTGATTGCGATCGCAAAGCTCTATTAGTTGCTTTGGAATCGGCTTTTGAAAAAAATTCTGTGAAAATCGCAAAAATTTTGGGTATCGAAATCGGGCAAAGTCTCCATAAAAGGGCTCTCCTGGCCAAATGGTTTAACTTTGGCAGGTCCCTGCTGTTCTGTTATGAAACTAGAATATCTTTTGCAGATTCTGGAAGTGATTGCGATCGCAAAGCTCTATTAGTTGCT
This sequence comes from Salticus scenicus, assembly GCA_963930645.1. Classification (NCBI taxonomy): domain Eukaryota; kingdom Metazoa; phylum Arthropoda; class Arachnida; order Araneae; family Salticidae; genus Salticus; species Salticus scenicus. The sequence continues at coordinate 400,527 of CAWVNO010001215.1, read as the reverse complement.
TTGGAATCGACTTTTGAAAATGAGAGGGCGTAAAATTCGCCCAAAAAATTTGGCGACGATATTGAGCACATGCCTTCATAAAAGGGCTCTCCTGGCCAAATGGTTTAACTTTGGCAGGTCCCTGCTGTTCTGTTATGAAAGTAGACTTCGTGGGGCAGATTCTGGAAGTGATTGCGATCGCAAAGCTCTATTAGTTGCTTTGGAATCGGCTTTTGAAAAAAATTCTGTGAAAATCGCAAAAATTTTGGGTATCGAAATCGGGCAAAGTCTCCATAAAAGGGCTCTCCTGGCCAAATGGTTTAACTTTGGCAGGTCCCTGCTGTTCTGTTATGAAACTAGAATATCTTTTGCAGATTCTGGAAGTGATTGCGATCGCAAAGCTCTATTAGTTGCTTTGGAATCGACTTTTGAAAATGAGAGGGCGTAAAATTCGCCCAAAAAATTTGGCGACGATATTGAGCACATGCCTTCATAAAAGGGCTCTCCTGGCCAAATGGTTTAACTTTGGCAGGTCCCTGCTGTTGTGTTATGAAAGTAGACTTCGTGGGGCAGATTCTGGAAGTGATTGCGATCGCAAAGCTCTATTAGTTGCTTTGGAATCGGCTTTTGAAAAAAATTCTGTGAAAATCGCAAAAATTTTGGGTATCGAAATCGGGCAAAGTCTCCATAAAAGGGCTCTCCTGGCCAAATGGTTTAACTTTGGCAGGTCCCTGCTGTTCTGTTATGAAACTAGAATATCTTTTGCAGATTCTGGAAGTGATTGCGATCGCAAAGCTCTATTAGTTGCTTTGGAATCGACTTTTGAAAATGAGAGGGCGTAAAATTCGCCCAAAAAATTTGGCGACGATATTGAGCACATGCCTTCATAAAAGGGCTCTCCTGGCCAAATGGTTTAACTTTGGCAGGTCCCTGCTGTTCTGTTATGAAAGTAGACTTCGTGGGGCAGATTCTGGAAGTGATTGCGATCGCAAAGCTCTATTAGTTGCTTTGGAATCGGCTTTTGAAAAAAATTCTGTGAAAATCGCAAAAATTTTGGGTATCGAAATCGGGCAAAGTCTCCATAAAAGGGCTCTCCTGGCCAAATGGTTTAACTTTGGCAGGTCCCTGCTGTTCTGTTATGAAACTAGAATATCTTTTGCAGATTCTGGAAGTGATTGCGATCGCAAAGCTCTATTAGTTGCTTTGGAATCGACTTTTGAAAATGAGAGGGCGTAAAATTCGCCCAAAAAATTTGGCGACGATATTGAGCACATGCCTTCATAAAAGGGCTCTCCTGGCCAAATGGTTTAACTTTGGCAGGTCCCTGCTGTTCTGTTATGAAAGTAGACTTCGTGGGGCAGATTCTGGAAGTGATTGCGATCGCAAAGCTCTATTAGTTGCTTTGGAATCGGCTTTTGAAAAAAATTCTGTGAAAATCGCAAAAATTTTGGGTATCGAAATCGGGCAAAGTCTCCATAAAAGGGCTCTCCTGGCCAAATGGTTTAACTTTGGCAGGTCCCTGCTGTTCTGTTATGAAAGTAGACTTCGTGGGGCAGATTCTGGAAGTGATTGCGATCGCAAAGCTCTATTAGTTGCTTTGGAATCGGCTTTTGAAAAAAATTCTGTGAAAATCGCAAAAATTTTGGGTATCGAAATCGGGCAAAGTCTCCATAAAAGGGCTCTCCTGGCCAAATGGTTTAACTTTGGCAGGTCCCTGCTGTTCTGTTATGAAACTAGAATATCTTTTGCAGATTCTGGAAGTGATTGCGATCGCAAAGCTCTATTAGTTGCTTTGGAATCGACTTTTGAAAATGAGAGGGCGTAAAATTCGCCCAAAAAATTTGGCGACGATATTGAGCACATGCCTTCATAAAAGGGCTCTCCTGGCCAAATGGTTTAACTTTGGCAGGTCCCTGCTGTTGTGTTATGAAAGTAGACTTCGTGGGGCAGATTCTGGAAGTGATTGCGATCGCAAAGCTCTATTAGTTGCTTTGGAATCGGCTTTTGAAAAAAATTCTGTGAAAATCGCAAAAATTTTGGGTATCGAAATCGGGCAAAGTCTCCATAAAAGGGCTCTCCTGGCCAAATGGTTTAACTTTGGCAGGTCCCTGCTGTTCTGTTATGAAACTAGAATATCTTTTGCAGATTCTGGAAGTGATTGCGATCGCAAAGCTCTATTAGTTGCTTTGGAATCGACTTTTGAAAATGAGAGGGCGTAAAATTCGCCCAAAAAATTTGGCGACGATATTGAGCACATGCCTTCATAAAAGGGCTCTCCTGGCCAAATGGTTTAACTTTGGCAGGTCCCTGCTGTTCTGTTATGAAAGTAGACTTCGTGGGGCAGATTCTGGAAGTGATTGCGATCGCAAAGCTCTATTAGTTGCTTTGGAATCGGCTTTTGAAAAAAATTCTGTGAAAATCGCAAAAATTTTGGGTATCGAAATCGGGCAGTCTCCATAAAAGGGCTCTCCTGGCCAAATGGTTTAACTTTGGCAGGTCCCTGCTGTTCTGTTATGAAAGTAGACTTCGTGGGGCAGATTCTGGAAGTGATTGCGATCGCAAAGCTCTATTAGTTGCTTTGGAATCGGCTTTTGAAAAAAATTCTGTGAAAATCGCAAAAATTTTGGGTATCGAAATCGGGCAAAGTCTCCATAAAAGGGCTCTCCTGGCCAAATGGTTTAACTTTGGCAGGTCCCTGCTGTTCTGTTATGAAACTAGAATATCTTTTGCAGATTCTGGAAGTGATTGCGATCGCAAAGCTCTATTAGTTGCTTTGGAATCGACTTTTGAAAATGAGAGGGCGTAAAATTCGCCCAAAAAATTTGGCGACGATATTGAGCACATGCCTTCATAAAAGGGCTCTCCTGGCCAAATGGTTTAACTTTGGCAGGTCCCTGCTGTTGTGTTATGAAAGTAGACTTCGTGGGGCAGATTCTGGAAGTGATTGCGATCGCAAAGCTCTATTAGTTGCTTTGGAATCGGCTTTTGAAAAAAATTCTGTGAAAATCGCAAAAATTTTGGGTATCGAAATCGGGCAAAGTCTCCATAAAAGGGCTCTCCTGGCCAAATGGTTTAACTTTGGCAGGTCCCTGCTGTTCTGTTATGAAACTAGAATATCTTTTGCAGATTCTGGAAGTGATTGCGATCGCAAAGCTCTATTAGTTGCTTTGGAATCGACTTTTGAAAATGAGAGGGCGTAAAATTCGCCCAAAAAATTTGGCGACGATATTGAGCACATGCCTTCATAAAAGGGCTCTCCTGGCCAAATGGTTTAACTTTGGCAGGTCCCTGCTGTTCTGTTATGAAAGTAGACTTCGTGGGGCAGATTCTGGAAGTGATTGCGATCGCAAAGCTCTATTAGTTGCTTTGGAATCGGCTTTTGAAAAAAATTCTGTGAAAATCGCAAAAATTTTGGGTATCGAAATCGGGCAAAGTCTCCATAAAAGGGCTCTCCTGGCCAAATGGTTTAACTTTGGCAGGTCCCTGCTGTTCTGTTATGAAACTAGAATATCTTTTGCAGATTCTGGAAGTGATTGCGATCGCAAAGCTCTATTAGTTGCTTTGGAATCGACTTTTGAAAATGAGAGGGCGTAAAATTCGCCCAAAAAATTTGGCGACGATATTGAGCACATGCCTTCATAAAAGGGCTCTCCTGGCCAAATGGTTTAACTTTGGCAGGTCCCTGCTGTTCTGTTATGAAAGTAGACTTCGTGGGGCAGATTCTGGAAGTGATTGCGATCGCAAAGCTCTATTAGTTGCTTTGGAATCGGCTTTTGAAAAAAATTCTGTGAAAATCGCAAAAATTTTGGGTATCGAAATCGGGCAAAGTCTCCATAAAAGGGCTCTCCTGGCCAAATGGTTTAACTTTGGCAGGTCCCTGCTGTTCTGTTATGAAACTAGAATATCTTTTGCAGATTCTGGAAGTGATTGCGATCGCAAAGCTCTATTAGTTGCTTTGGAATCGACTTTTGAAAATGAGAGGGCGTAAAATTCGCCCAAAAAATTTGGCGACGATATTGAGCACATGCCTTCATAAAAGGGCTCTCCTGGCCAAATGGTTTAACTTTGGCAGGTCCCTGCTGTTCTGTTATGAAAGTAGACTTCGTGGGGCAGATTCTGGAAGTGATTGCGATCGCAAAGCTCTATTAGTTGCTTTGGAATCGGCTTTTGAAAAAAATTCTGTGAAAATCGCAAAAATTTTGGGTATCGAAATCGGGCAAAGTCTCCATAAAAGGGCTCTCCTGGCCAAATGGTTTAACTTTGGCAGGTCCCTGCTGTTCTGTTATGAAACTAGAATATCTTTTGCAGATTCTGGAAGTGATTGCGATCGCAAAGCTCTATTAGTTGCTTTGGAATCGACTTTTGAAAATGAGAGGGCGTAAAATTCGCCCAAAAAATTTGGCGACGATATTGAGCACATGCCTTCATAAAAGGGCTCCCCTGGCCAAATGGTTTAACTTTGGCAGGTCCCTGCTGTTCTGTTATGAAAGTAGACTTCGTGGGGCAGATTCTGGAAGTGATTGCGATCGCAAAGCTCTATTAGTTGCTTTGGAATCGGCTTTTGAAAAAAATTCTGTGAAAATCGCAAAAATTTTGGGTATCGAAATCGGGCAAAGTCTCCATAAAAGGGCTCTCCTGGCCAAATGGTTTAACTTTGGCAGGTCCCTGCTGTTCTGTTATGAAACTAGAATATCTTTTGCAGATTCTGGAAGTGATTGCGATCGCAAAGCTCTATTAGTTGCTTTGGAATCGACTTTTGAAAATGAGAGGGCGTAAAATTCGCCCAAAAAATTTGGCGACGATATTGAGCACATGCCTTCATAAAAGGGCTCTCCTGGCCAAATGGTTTAACTTTGGCAGGTCCCTGCTGTTCTGTTATGAAAGTAGACTTCGTGGGGCAGATTCTGGAAGTGATTGCGATCGCAAAGCTCTATTAGTTGCTTTGGAATCGGCTTTTGAAAAAAATTCTGTGAAAATCGCAAAAATTTTGGGTATCGAAATCGGGCAAAGTCTCCATAAAAGGGCTCTCCTGGCCAAATGGTTTAACTTTGGCAGGACCCTGCTGTTCTGTTATGAAACTAGAATATCTTTTGCAGATTCTGGAAGTGATTGCGATCGCAAAGCTCTATTAGTTGCTTTGGAATCGACTTTTGAAAATGAGAGGGCGTAAAATTCGCCCAAAAAATTTGGCGACGATATTGAGCACATGCCTTCATAAAAGGGCTCTCCTGGCCAAATGGTTTAACTTTGGCAGGTCCCTGCTGTTCTGTTATGAAAGTAGACTTCGTGGGGCAGATTCTGGAAGTGATTGCGATCGCAAAGCTCTATTAGTTGCTTTGGAATCGGCTTTTGAAAAAAATTCTGTGAAAATCGCAAAAATTTTGGGTATCGAAATCGGGCAAAGTCTCCATAAAAGGGCTCTCCTGGCCAAATGGTTTAACTTTGGCAGGTCCCTGCTGTTCTGTTATGAAACTAGAATATCTTTTGCAGATTCTGGAAGTGATTGCGATCGCAAAGCTCTATTAGTTGCTTTGGAATCGACTTTTGAAAATGAGAGGGCGTAAAATTCGCCCAAAAAATTTGGCGACGATATTGAGCACATGCCTTCATAAAAGGGCTCTCCTGGCCAAATGGTTTAACTTTGGCAGGTCCCTGCTGTTCTGTTATGAAAGTAGACTTCGTGGGGCAGATTCTGGAAGTGATTGCGATCGCAAAGCTCTATTAGTTGCTTTGGAATCGGCTTTTGAAAAAAATTCTGTGAAAATCGCAAAAATTTTGGGTATCGAAATCGGGCAAAGTCTCCATAAAAGGGCTCTCCTGGCCAAATGGTTTAACTTTGGCAGGTCCCTGCTGTTCTGTTATGAAACTAGAATATCTTTTGCAGATTCTGGAAGTGATTGCGATCGCAAAGCTCTATTAGTTTCTTTGGAATCGACTTTTGAAAATGAGAGGGCGTAAAATTCGCCCAAAAAATTTGGCGACGATATTGAGCACATGCCTTCATAAAAGGGCTCTCCTGGCCAAATGGTTTAACTTTGGCAGGTCCCTGCTGTTCTGTTATGAAAGTAGACTTCGTGGGGCAGATTCTGGAAGTGATTGCGATCGCAAAGCTCTATTAGTTGCTTTGGAATCGGCTTTTGAAAAAAATTCTGTGAAAATCGCAAAAATTTTGGGTATCGAAATCGGGCAAAGTCTCCATAAAAGGGCTCTCCTGGCCAAATGGTTTAACTTTGGCAGGTCCCTGCTGTTCTGTTATGAAACTAGAATATCTTTTGCAGATTCTGGAAGTGATTGCGATCGCAAAGCTCTATTAGTTGCTTTGGAATCGACTTTTGAAAATGAGAGGGCGTAAAATTCGCCCAAAAAATTTGGCGACGATATTGAGCACATGCCTTCATAAAAGGGCTCTCCTGGCCAAATGGTTTAACTTTGGCAGGTCCCTGCTGTTCTGTTATGAAAGTAGACTTCGTGGGGCAGATTCTGGAAGTGATTGCGATCGCAAAGCTCTATTAGTTGCTTTGGAATCGGCTTTTGAAAAAAATTCTGTGAAAATCGCAAAAATTTTGGGTATCGAAATCGGGCAAAGTCTCCATAAAAGGGCTCTCCTGGCCAAATGGTTTAACTTTGGCAGGTCCCTGCTGTTCTGTTATGAAACTAGAATATCTTTTGCAGATTCTGAAGGTGATTGCGATCACAAAGCTCTATTAGTTGCTTTGGAATCGACTTTTGAAAATGAGAGGGCGTAAAATTCGCCCAAAAAATTTGGCGACGATATTGAGCACATGCCTTCATAAAAGGGCTCTCCTGGACAAATGGTTTAACTTTGGCAGGTCCCTGCTGTTCTGTTATGAAAGTAGACTTCGTGGGGCAGATTCTGGAAGTGATTGCGATCGCAAAGCTCTATTAGTTGCTTTGGAATCGGCTTTTGAAAAAAATTCTGTGAAAATCGCAAAAATTTTGGGTATCGAAATCGGGCAAAGTCTCCATAAAAGGGCTCTCCTGGCCAAATGGTTTAACTTTGGCAGGTCCCTGCTGTTCTGTTATGAAACTAGAATATCTTTTGCAGATTCTGGAAGTGATTGCGATCGCAAAGCTCTATTAGTTGCTTTGGAATCGACTTTTGAAAATGAGAGGGCGTAAAATTCGCCCAAAAAATTTGGCGACGATATTGAGCACATGCCTTCATAAAAGGGCTCTCCTGGCCAAATGGTTTAACTTTGGCAGGTCCCTGCTGTTCTGTTATGAAAGTAGACTTCGTGGGGCAGATTGTGGAAGTGATTGCGATCGCAAAGCTCTATTAGTTGCTTTGGAATCGGCTTTTGAAAAAAATTCTGTGAAAATCGCAAAAATTTTGGGTATCGAAATCGGGCAAAGTCTCCATAAAAGGGCTCTCCTGGCCAAATGGTTTAACTTTGGCAGGTCCCTGCTGTTCTGTTATGAAACTAGAATATCTTTTGCAGATTCTGGAAGTGATTGCGATCGCAAAGCTCTATTAGTTGCTTTGGAATCGACTTTTGAAAATGAGAGGGCGTAAAATTCGCCCAAAAAATTTGGCGACGATATTGAGCACATGCCTTCATAAAAGGGCTCTCCTGGCCAAATGGTTTAACTTTGGCAGGTCCCTGCTGTTCTGTTATGAAAGTAGACTTCGTGGGGCAGATTCTGGAAGTGATTGCGATCGCAAAGCTCTATTAGTTGCTTTGGAATCGGCTTTTGAAAAAAATTCTGTGAAAATCGCAAAAATTTTGGGTATCGAAATCGGGCAAAGTCTCCATAAAAGGGCTCTCCTGGCCAAATGGTTTAACTTTGGCAGGTCCCTGCTGTTCTGTTATGAAACTAGAATATCTTTTGCAGATTCTGGAAGTGATTGCGATCGCAAAGCTCTATTAGTTGCTTTGGAATCGACTTTTGAAAATGAGAGGGCGTAAAATTCGCCCAAAAAATTTGGCGACGATATTGAGCACATGCCTTCATAAAAGGGCTCTCCTGGCCAAATGGTTTAACTTTGGCAGGTCCCTGCTGTTCTGTTATGAAAGTAGACTTCGTGGGGCAGATTCTGGAAGTGATTGCGATCGCAAAGCTCTATTAGTTGCTTTGGAATCGGCTTTTGAAAAAAATTCTGTGAAAATCGCAAAAATTTTGGGTATCGAAATCGGGCAAAGTCTCCATAAAAGGGCTCTCCTGGCCAAATGGTTTAACTTTGGCAGGTCCCTGCTGTTCTGTTATGAAACTAGAATATCTTTTGCAGATTCTGGAAGTGATTGCGATCGCAAAGCTCTATTAGTTTCTTTGGAATCGACTTTTGAAAATGAGAGGGCGTAAAATTCGCCCAAAAAATTTGGCGACGATATTGAGCACATGCCTTCATAAAAGGGCTCTCCTGGCCAAATGGTTTAACTTTGGCAGGTCCCTGCTGTTCTGTTATGAAAGTAGACTTCGTGGGGCAGATTCTGGAAGTGATTGCGATCGCAAAGCTCTATTAGTTGCTTTGGAATCGGCTTTTGAAAAAAATTCTGTGAAAATCGCAAAAATTTTGGGTATCGAAATCGGGCAAAGTCTCCATAAAAGGGCTCTCCTGGCCAAATGGTTTAACTTTGGCAGGTCCCTGCTGTTCTGTTATGAAACTAGAATATCTTTTGCAGATTCTGGAAGTGATTGCGATCGCAAAGCTCTATTAGTTGCTTTGGAATCGACTTTTGAAAATGAGAAGGCGTAAAATTCGCCCAAAAAATTTGGCGACGATATTGAGCACATGCCTTCATAAAAGGGCTCTCCTGGCCAAATGGTTTAACTTTGGCAGGTCCCTGCTGTTCTGTTATGAAAGTAGACTTCGTGGGGCAGATTCTGGAAGTGATTGCGATCGCAAAGCTCTATTAGTTGCTTTGGAATCGGCTTTTGAAAAAAATTCTGTGAAAATCGCAAAAATTTTGGGTATCGAAATCGGGCAAAGTCTCCATAAAAGGGCTCTCCTGGCCAAATGGTTTAACTTTGGCAGGTCCCTGCTGTTCTGTTATGAAACTAGAATATCTTTTGCAGATTCTGGAAGTGATTGCGATCGCAAAGCTCTATTAGTTTCTTTGGAATCGACTTTTGAAAATGAGAGGGCGTAAAATTCGCCCAAAAAATTTGGCGACGATATTGAGCACATGCCTTCATAAAAGGGCTCTCCTGGCCAAATGGTTTAACTTTGGCAGGTCCCTGCTGTTCTGTTATGAAAGTAGACTTCGTGGGGCAGATTCTGGAAGTGATTGCGATCGCAAAGCTCTATTAGTTGCTTTGGAATCGGCTTTTGAAAAAAATTCTGTGAAAATCGCAAAAATTTTGGGTATCGAAATCGGGCAAAGTCTCCATAAAAGGGCTCTCCTGGCCAAATGGTTTAACTTTGGCAGGTCCCTGCTGTTCTGTTATGAAACTAGAATATCTTTTGCAGATTCTGGAAGTGATTGCGATCGCAAAGCTCTATTAGTTGCTTTGGAATCGACTTTTGAAAATGAGAGGGCGTAAAATTCGCCCAAAAAATTTGGCGACGATATTGAGCACATGCCTTCATAAAAGGGCTCTCCTGGCCAAATGGTTTAACTTTGGCAGGTCCCTGCTGTTCTGTTATGAAAGTAGACTTCGTGGGGCAGATTCTGGAAGTGATTGCGATCGCAAAGCTCTATTAGTTGCTTTGGAATCGGCTTTTGAAAAAAATTCTGTGAAAATCGCAAAAATTTTGGGTATCGAAATCGGGCAAAGTCTCCATAAAAGGGCTCTCCTGGCCAAATGGTTTAACTTTGGCAGGTCCCTGCTGTTCTGTTATGAAACTAGAATAACTTTTGCAGATTCTGAAGGTGATTGCGATCACAAAGCTCTATTAGTTGCTTTGGAATCGACTTTTGAAAATGAGAGGGCGTAAAATTCGCCCAAAAAATTTGGCGACGATATTGAGCACATGCCTTCATAAAAGGGCTCTCCTGGCCAAATGGTTTAACTTTGGCAGGTCCCTGCTGTTCTGTTATGAAAGTAGACTTCGTGGGGCAGATTCTGGAAGTGATTGCGATCGCAAAGCTCTATTAGTTGCTTTGGAATCGGCTTTTGAAAAAAATTCTGTGAAAATCGCAAAAATTTTGGGTATCGAAATCGGGCAAAGTCTCCATAAAAGGGCTCTCCTGGCCAAATGGTTTAACTTTGGCAGGTCCCTGCTGTTCTGTTATGAAACTAGAATATCTTTTGCAGATTCTGGAAGTGATTGCGATCGCAAAGCTCTATTAGTTGCTTTGGAATCGACTTTTGAAAATGAGAGGGCGTAAAATTCGCCCAAAAAATTTGGCGACGATATTGAGCACATGCCTTCATAAAAGGGCTCTCCTGGGCCAAATGGTTTAACTTTGGCAGGTCCCTGCTGTTCTGTTATGAAAGTAGACTTCGTGGGGCAGATTCTGGAAGTGATTGCGATCGCAAAGCTCTATTAGTTGCTTTGGAATCGGCTTTTGAAAAAAATTCTGTGAAAATCGCAAAAATTTTGGGTATCGAAATCGGGCAAAGTCTCCATAAAAGGGCTCTCCTGGCCAAATGGTTTAACTTTGGCAGGTCCCTGCTGTTCTGTTATGAAACTAGAATATCTTTTGCAGATTCTGGAAGTGATTGCGATCGCAAAGCTCTATTAGTTGCTTTGGAATCGACTTTTGAAAATGAGAGGGCGTAAAATTCGCCCAAAAAATTTGGCGACGATATTGAGCACATGCCTTCATAAAAGGGCTCTCCCGGCCAAATGGTTTAACTTTGGCAGGTCCCTGCTGTTCTGTTATGAAAGTAGACTTCGTGGGGCAGATTCTGGAAGTGATTGCGATCGCAAAGCTCTATTAGTTGCTTTGGAATCGGCTTTTGAAAAAAATTCTGTGAAAATCGCAAAAATTTTGGGTATCGAAATCGGGCAAAGTCTCCATAAAAGGGCTCTCCTGGCCAAATGGTTTAACTTTGGCAGGTCCCTGCTGTTCTGTTATGAAACTAGAATATCTTTTGCAGATTCTGGAAGTGATTGCGATCGCAAAGCTCTATTAGTTGCTTTGGAATCGACTTTTGAAAATGAGAGGGCGTAAAATTCGCCCAAAAAATTTGGCGACGATATTGAGCACATGCCTTCATAAAAGGGCTCTCCTGGCCAAATGGTTTAACTTTGGCAGGTCCCTGCTGTTCTGTTATGAAAGTAGACTTCGTGGGGCAGATTATGGAAGTGATTGCGATCGCAAAGCTCTATTAGTTGCTTTGGAATCGGCTTTTGAAAAAAATTCTGTGAAAATCGCAAAAATTTTGGGTATCGAAATCGGGCAAAGTCTCCATAAAAGGGCTCTCCTGGCCAAATGGTTTAACTTTGGCAGGACCCTGCTGTTCTGTTATGAAACTAGAATATCTTTTGCAGATTCTGGAAGTGATTGCGATCGCAAAGCTCTATTAGTTGCTTTGGAATCGACTTTTGAAAATGAGAGGGCGTAAAATTCGCTCAAAAAATTTGGCGACGATATTGAGCACATGCCTTCATAAAAGGGCTCTCCTGGCCAAATGGTTTAACTTTGGCAGGTCCCTGCTGTTCTGTTATGAAAGTAGACTTCGTGGGGCAGATTCTGGAAGTGATTGCGATCGCAAAGCTCTATTAGTTGCTTTGGAATCGGCTTTTGAAAAAAATTCTGTGAAAATCGCAAAAATTTTGGGTATCGAAATCGGGCAAAGTCTCCATAAAAGGGCTCTCCTGGCCAAATGGTTTAACTTTGGCAGGTCCCTGCTGTTCTGTTATGAAACTAGAATATCTTTTGCAGATTCTGGAAGTGATTGCGATCGCAAAGCTCTATTAGTTTCTTTGGAATCGACTTTTGAAAATGAGAGGGCGTAAAATTCGCCCAAAAAATTTGGCGACGATATCGAGCACATGCCTTCATAAAAGGGCTCTCCTGGCCAAATGGTTTAACTTTGGCAGGTCCCTGCTGTTCTGTTATGAATGTAGACTTCGTGGGGCAGATTCTGGAAGTGATTGCGATCGCAAAGCTCTATTAGTTGCTTTGGAATCGGCTTTTGAAAAAAATTCTGTGAAAATCGCAAAAATTTTGGTTATCGAAATCGGGCAAAGTCTCCATAAAAGGGCTCTCCTGGCCAAATGGTTTAACTTTGGCAGGTCCCTGCTGTTCTGTTATGAAACTAGAATATCTTTTGCAGATTCTGGAAGTGATTGCGATCGCAAAGCTCTATTAGTTGCTTTGGAATCGACTTTTGAAAATGAGAGGGCGTAAAATTCGCCCAAAAAATTTGGCGACGATATTGAGCACATGCCTTCATAAAAGGGCTCTCCTGGCCAAATGGTTTAACTTTGGCAGGTCCCTGCTGTTCTGTTATGAAAGTAGACTTCGTGGGGCAGATTCTGGAAGTGATTGCGATCGCAAAGCTCTATTAGTTGCTTTGGAATCGGCTTTTGAAAAAAATTCTGTGAAAATCGCAAAAATTTTGGGTATCGAAATCGGGCAAAGTCTCCATAAAAGGGCTCTCCTGGCCAAATGGTTTAACTTTGGCAGGTCCCTGCTGTTCTGTTATGAAACTAGAATATCTTTTGCAGATTCTGAAAGTGATTGCGATCACAAAGCTCTATTAGTTGCTTTGGAATCGACTTTTGAAAATGAGAGGGCGTAAAATTCGCCCAAAAAATTTGGCGACGATATTGAGCACATGCCTTCATAAAAGGGCTCTCCTGGCCAAATGGTTTAACTTTGGCAGGTCCCTGCTGTTCTGTTATGAAAGTAGACTTCGTGGGGCAGATTCTGGAAGTGATTGCGATCGCAAAGCTCTATTAGTTGCTTTGGAATCGGCTTTTGAAAAAAATTCTGTGAAAATCACAAAAATTTTGGGTATCGAAATCGGGCAAAGTCTCCATAAAAGGGCTCTCCTGGCCAAATGGTTTAACTTTGGCAGGTCCCTGCTGTTCTGTTATGAAACTAGAATATCTTTTGCAGATTCTGGAAGTGATTGCGATCGCAAAGCTCTATAAGTTGCTTTGGAATCGACTTTTGAAAATGAGAGGGCGTAAAATTCGCCCAAAAAATTTGGCGACGATATTGAGCACATGCCTTCATAAAAGGGCTCTCCTGGCCAAATGGTTTAACTTTGGCAGGCCCCTGCTGTTCTGTTATGAAAGTAGACTTCGTGGGGCAGATTCTGGAAGTGATTGCGATCGCAAAGCTCTATTAGTTGCTTTGGAATCGGCTTTTGAAAAAAATTCTGTGAAAATCGCAAAAATTTTGGGTATCGAAATCGGGCAAAGTCTCCATAAAAGGGCTCTCCTGGCCAAATGGTTTAACTTTGGCAGGTCCCTGCTGTTCTGTTATGAAACTAGAATATCTTTTGGAGATTCTGGAAGTGATTGCGATCGCAAAGCTCTATTAGTTGCTTTGGAATCGACTTTTGAAAATGAGAGGGCGTAAAATTCGCTCAAAAAATTTGGCGACGATATTGAGCACATGCCTTCATAAAAGGGCTCTCCTGGCCAAATGGTTTAACTTTGGCAGGTCCCTGCTGTTCTGTTATGAAAGTAGACTTCGTGGGGCAGATTCTGGAAGTGATTGCGATCGCAAAGCTCTATTAGTTGCTTTGGAATCGGCTTTTGAAAAAAATTCTGTGAAAATCGCAAAAATTTTGGGTATCGAAATCGGGCAAAGTCTCCATAAAAGGGCTCTCCTGGCCAAATGGTTTAACTTTGGCAGGTCCCTGCTGTTCTGTTATGAAACTAGAATATCTTTTGCAGATTCTGGAAGTGATTGCGATCGCAAAGCTCTATTAGTTGCTTTGGAATCGACTTTTGAAAATGAGAGGGCGTAAAATTCGCCCAAAAAATTTGGCGACGATATTGAGCACATGCCTTCATAAAAGGGCTCTCCTGGCCAAATGGTTTAACTTTGGCAGGTCCCTGCTGTTCTTTTATGAAAGTAGACTTCGTGGGGCAGATTCTGGAAGTGATTGCGATCGCAAAGCTCTATTAGTTGCTTTGGAATCGGCTTTTGAAAAAAATTCTGTGAAAATCGCAAAAATTTTGGGTATCGAAATCGGGCAAAGTCTCCATAAAAGGGCTCTCCTGGCCAAATGGTTTAACTTTGGCAGGTCCCTGCTGTTCTGTTATGAAACTAGAATATCTTTTGCAGATTCTGGAAGTGATTGCGATCGCAAAGCTCTATTAGTTGCTTTGGAATCGACTTTTGAAAATGAGAGGGCGTAAAATTCGCCCAAAAAATTTGGCGACGATATTGAGCACATGCCTTCATAAAGGGGCTCTCCTGGCCAAATGGTTTAACTTTGGCAGGTCCCTGCTGTTCTGTTATGAAAGTAGACTTCGTGGGGCAGATTCTGGAAGTGATTGCGATCGCAAAGCTCTATTAGTTGCTTTGGAATCGGCTTTTGAAAAAAATTCTGTGAAAATCGCAAAAATTTTGGGTATCGAAATCGGGCAAAGTCTCCATAAAAGGGCTCTCCTGGCCAAATGGTTTAACTTTGGCAGGTCCCTGCTGTTCTGTTATGAAACTAGAATATCTTTTGCAGATTCTGGAAGTGATTGCGATCGCAAAGCTCTATTAGTTGCTTTGGAATCGACTTTTGAAAATGAGAGGGCGTAAAATTCGCCCAAAAAATTTGGCGACGATATTGAGCACATGCCTTCATAAAAGGGCTCTCCTGGCCAAATGGTTTAACTTTGGCAGGTCCCTGCTGTTCTGTTATGAAAGTAGACTTCGTGGGGCAGATTCTGGAAGTGATTGCGATCGCAAAGCTCTATTAGTTGCTTTGGAATCGGCTTTTGAAAAAAATTCTGTGAAAATCGCAAAAATTTTGGGTATCGAAATCGGGCAAAGTCTCCATAAAAGGGCTCTCCTGGCCAAATGGTTTAACTTTGGCAGGTCCCTGCTGTTCTGTTATGAAACTAGAATATCTTTTGCAGATTCTGGAAGTGATTGCGATCGCAAAGCCCTATTAGTTGCTTTGGAATCGACTTTTGAAAATGAGAGGGCGTAAAATTCGCCCAAAAAATTTGGCGACGATATTGAGCACATGCCTTCATAAAAGGGCTCTCCTGGCCAAATGGTTTAACTTTGGCAGGTCCCTGCTGTTCTGTTATGAAAGTAGACTTCGTGGGGCAGATTCTGGAAGTGATTGCGATCGCAAAGCTCTATTAGTTGCTTTGGAATCGGCTTTTGAAAAAAATTCTGTGAAAATCGCAAAAATTTTGGGTATCGAAATCGGGCAAAGTCTCCATAAAAGGGCTCACCTGGCCAAATGGTTTAACTTTGGCAGGTCCCTGCTGTTCTGTTATGAAACTAGAATATCTTTTGCAGATTCTGGAAGTGATTGCGATCGCAAAGCTCTATTAGTTGCTTTGGAATCGACTTTTGAAAATGAGAGGGCGTAAAATTCGCCCAAAAAATTTGGCGACGATATTGAGCACATGCCTTCATAAAAGGGCTCTCCTGGCCAAATGGTTTAACTTTGGCAGGTCCCTGCTGTTCTGTTATGAAAGTAGACTTCGTGGGGCAGATTCTGGAAGTGATTGCGATCGCAAAGCTCTATTAGTTGCTTTGGAATCGGCTTTTGAAAAAAATTCTGTGAAAATCGCAAAAATTTTGGGTATCGAAATCGGGCAAAGTCTCCATAAAAGGGCTCTCCTGGCCAAATGGTTTAACTTTGGCAGGTCCCTGCTGTTCTGTTATGAAACTAGAATATCTTTTGCAGATTCTGAAAGTGATTGCGATCGCAAAGCTCTATTAGTTGCTTTGGAATCGACTTTTGAAAATGAGAGGGCGTAAAATTCGCCCAAAAAATTTGGCGACGATATTGAGCACATGCCTTCATAAAAGGGCTCTCCTGGCCAAATGGTTTAACTTTGGCAGGTCCCTGCTGTTCTGTTATGAAAGTAGACTTCGTGGGGCAGATTCTGGAAGTGATTGCGATCGCAAAGCTCTATTAGTTGCTTTGGAATCGGCTTTTGAAAAAAATTCTGTGAAAATCGCAAAAATTTTGGGTATCGAAATCGGGCAAAGTCTCCATAAAAGGGCTCTCCTGGCCAAATGGTTTAACTTTGGCAGGTCCCTGCTGTTCTGTTATGAAACTAGAATATCTTTTGCAGATTCTGGAAGTGATTGCGATCGCAAAGCTCTATTAGTTGCTTTGGAATCGACTTTTGAAAATGAGAGGGCGTAAAATTCGCCCAAAAAATTTGGCGACGATATTGAGCACATGCCTTCATAAAAGGGCTCTCCTGGCCAAATGGTTTAACTTTGGCAGGTCCCTGCTGTTCTGTTATGAAAGTAGACTTCGTGGGGCAGATTCTGGAAGTGATTGCGATCGCAAAGCTCTATTAGTTGCTTTGGAATCGGCTTTTGAAAAAAATTCTGTGAAAATCGCAAAAATTTTGGGTATCGAAATCGGGCAAAGTCTCAATAAAAGGGCTCTCCTGGCCAAATGGTTTAACTTTGGCAGGTCCCTGCTGTTCTGTTATGAAACTAGAATATCTTTTGCAGATTCTGGAAGTGATTGCGATCGCAAAGCTCTATTAGTTGCTTTGGAATCGACTTTTGAAAATGAGAGGGCGTAAAATTCGCCCAAAAAATTTGGCGACGATATTGAGCACATGCCTTCATAAAAGGGCTCTCCTGGCCAAATGGTTTAACTTTGGCAGGTTTCTGCTGTTCTTTTATGAAAGTAGACTTCGTGGGGCAGATTCTGGAAGTGATTGCGATCGCAAAGCTCTATTAGTTGCTTTGGAATCGGCTTTTGAAAAAAATTCTGTGAAAATCGCAAAAATTTTGGGTATCGAAATCGGGCAAAGTCTCCATAAAAGGGCTCTCCTGGCCAAATGGTTTAACTTTGGCAGGTCCCTGCTGTTCTGTTATGAAACTAGAATATCTTTTGCAGATTCTGGAAGTGATTGCGATCGCAAAGCTCTATTAGTTGCTTTGGAATCGACTTTTGAAAATGAGAGGGCGTAAAATTCGCTCAAAAAATTTGGCGACGATATTGAGCACATGCCTTCATAAAAGGGCTCTCCTGGCCAAATGGTTTAACTTTGGCAGGTCCCTGCTGTTCTGTTATGAAAGTAGACTTCGTGGGGCAGATTCTGGAAGTGATTGCGATCGCAAAGCTCTATTAGTTGCTTTGGAATCGGCTTTTGAAAAAAATTCTGTGAAAATCGCAAAAATTTTGGGTATCGAAATCGGGCAAAGTCTCCATAAAAGGGCTCTCCTGGCCAAATGGTTTAACTTTGGCAGGTCCCTGCTGTTCTGTTATGAAACTAGAATATCTTTTGCAGATTCTGGAAGTGATTGCGATCGCAAAGCTCTATTAGTTGCTTTGGAATCGACTTTTGAAAATGAGAGGGCGTAAAATTCGCCCAAAAAATTTGGCGACGATATTGAGCACATGCCTTCATAAAAGGGCTCTCCTGGCCAAATGGTTTAACTTTGGCAGGTCCCTGCTGTTCTTTTATGAAAGTAGACTTCGTGGGGCAGATTCTGGAAGTGATTGCGATCGCAAAGCTCTATTAGTTGCTTTGGAATCGGCTTTTGAAAAAAATTCTGTGAAAATCGCAAAAATTTTGGGTATCGAAATCGGGCAAAGTCTCCATAAAAGGGCTCTCCTGGCCAAATGGTTTAACTTTGGCAGGTCCCTGCTGTTCTGTTATGAAACTAGAATATCTTTTGCAGATTCTGGAAGTGATTGCGATCGCAAAGCTCTATTAGTTGCTTTGGAATCGACTTTTGAAAATGAGAGGGCGTAAAATTCGCCCAAAAAATTTGGCGACGATATTAAGCACATGCCTTCATAAAGGGGCTCTCCTGGCCAAATGGTTTAACTTTGGCAGGTCCCTGCTGTTCTGTTATGAAAGTAGACTTCGTGGGGCAGATTCTGGAAGTGATTGCGATCGCAAAGCTCTATTAGTTGCTTTGGAATCGGCTTTTGAAAAAAATTCTGTGAAAATCGCAAAAATTTTGGGTATCGAAATCGGGCAAAGTCTCCATAAAAGGGCTCTCCTGGCCAAATGGTTTAACTTTGGCAGGTCCCTGCTGTTCTGTTATGAAACTAGAATATCTTTTGCAGATTCTGGAAGTGATTGCGATCGCAAAGCTCTATTAGTTGCTTTGGAATCGACTTTTGAAAATGAGAGGGCGTAAAATTCGCCCAAAAAATTTGGCGACGATATTGAGCACATGCCTTCATAAAAGGGCTCTCCTGGCCAAATGGTTTAACTTTGGCAGGTCCCTGCTGTTCTGTTATGAAAGTAGACTTCGTGGGGCAGATTCTGGAAGTGATTGCGATCGCAAAGCTCTATTAGTTGCTTTGGAATCGGCTTTTGAAAAAAATTCTGTGAAAATCGCAAAAATTTTGGGTATCGAAATCGGGCAAAGTCTCCATAAAAGGGCTCTCCTGGCCAAATGGTTTAACTTTGGCAGGTCCCTGCTGTTCTGTTATGAAACTAGAATATCTTTTGCAGATTCTGGAAGTGATTGCGATCGCAAAGCCCTATTAGTTGCTTTGGAATCGACTTTTGAAAATGAGAGGGCGGAAAATTCGCCCAAAAAATTTGGCGACGATATTGAGCACATGCCTTCATAAAAGGGCTCTCCTGGCCAAATGGTTTAACTTTGGCAGGTCCCTGCTGTTCTGTTATGAAAGTAGACTTCGTGGGGCAGATTCTGGAAGTGATTGCGATCGCAAAGCTCTATTAGTTGCTTTGGAATCGGCTTTTGAAAAAAATTCTGTGAAAATCGCAAAAATTTTGGGTATTGAAATCGGGCAAAGTCTCCATAAAAGGGCTCTCCTGGCCAAATGGTTTAACTTTGGCAGGTCCCTGCTGTTCTGTTATGAAACTAGAATATCTTTTGCAGATTCTGGAAGTGATTGCGATCGCAAAGCTCTATTAGTTGCTTTGGAATCGACTTTTGAAAATGAGAGGGCGTAAAATTCGCCCAAAAAATTTGGCGACGATATTGAGCACATGCCTTCATAAAAGGGCTCTCCTGGCCAAATGGTTTAACTTTGGCAGGTCCCTGCTGTTCTGTTATGAAAGTAGACTTCGTGGGGCAGATTCTGGAAGTGATTGCGATCGCAAAGCTCTATTAGTTGCTTTGGAATCGGCTTTTGAAAAAAATTCTGTGAAAATCGCAAAAATTTTGGGTATCGAAATCGGGCAAAGTCTCCATAAAAGGGCTCTCCTGGCCAAATGGTTTAACTTTGGCAGGTCCCTGCTGTTCTGTTATGAAACTAGAATATCTTTTGCAGATTCTGAAAGTGATTGCGATCGCAAAGCTCTATTAGTTGCTTTGGAATCGACTTTTGAAAATGAGAGGGCGTAAAATTCGCCCAAAAAATTTGGCGACGATATTGAGCACATGCCTTCATAAAAGGGCTCTCCTGGCCAAATGGTTTAACTTTGGCAGGTCCCTGCTGTTCTGTTATGAAAGTAGACTTCGTGGGGCAGATTCTGGAAGTGATTGCGATCGCAAAGCTCTATTAGTTGCTTTGGAATCGGCTTTTGAAAAAAATTCTGTGAAAATCGCAAAAATTTTTGGTATCGAAATCGGGCAAAGTCTCCATAAAAGGGCTCTCCTGGCCAAATGGTTTAACTTTGGCAGGTCCCTGCTGTTCTGTTATGAAACTAGAATATCTTTTGCAGATTCTGGAAGTGATTGCGATCGCAAAGCTCTATTAGTTGCTTTGGAATCGACTTTTGAAAATGAGAGGGCGTAAAATTCGCCCAAAAAATTTGGCGACGATATTGAGCACATGCCTTCATAAAAGGGCTCTCCTGGCCAAATGGTTTAACTTTGGCAGGTCCCTGCTGTTCTGTTATGAAAGTAGACTTCATGGGGCAGATTCTGGAAGTGATTGCGATCGCAAAGCTCTATTAGTTGCTTTGGAATCGGCTTTTGAAAAAAATTCTGTGAAAATCGCAAAAATTTTGGGTATCGAAATCGGGCAAAGTCTCCATAAAAGGGCTCTCCTGGCCAAATGGTTTAACTTTGGCAGGTCCCTGCTGTTCTGTTATGAAACTAGAATATCTTTTGCAGATTCTGGAAGTGATTGCGATCGCAAAGCTCTATTAGTTGCTTTGGAATCGACTTTTGAAAATGAGAGGGCGTAAAATTCGCCCAAAAAATTTGGCGACGATATTGAGCACATGCCTTCATAAAAGGGCTCTCCTGGCCAAATGGTTTAACTTTGGCAGGTCCCTGCTGTTCTGTTATGAAAGTAGACTTCGTGGGGCAGATTCTGGAAGTGATTGCGATCGCAAAGCTCTATTAGTTGCTTTGGAATCGGCTTTTGAAAAAAATTCTGTGAAAATCGCAAAAATTTTGGGTATCGAAATCGGGCAAAGTCTCCATAAAAGGGCTCTCCTGGCCAAATGGTTTAACTTTGGCAGGTCCCTGCTGTTCTGTTATGAAACTAGAATATCTTTTGCAGATTCTGGAAGTGATTGCGATCGCAAAGCTCTATTAGTTGCTTTGGAATCGACTTTTGAAAATGAGAGGGCGTAAAATTCGCCCAAAAAATTTGGCGACGATATTGAGCACATGCCTTCATAAAAGGGCTCTCCTGGCCAAATGGTTTAACTTTGGTAGGTCCCTGCTGTTCTGTTATGAAAGTAGACTTCGTGGGGCAGATTCTGGAAGTGATTGCGATCGCAAAGCTCTATTAGTTGCTTTGGAATCGGCTTTTGAAAAAAATTCTGTGAAAATCGCAAAAATTTTGGGTATCGAAATCGGGCAAAGTCTCCATAAAAGGGCTCTCCTGGCCAAATGGTTTAACTTTGGCAGGTCCCTGCTGTTCTGTTATGAAACTAGAATATCTTTTGCAGATTCTGGAAGTGATTGCGATCGCAAAGCTCTATTAGTTGCTTTGGAATCGACTTTTGAAAATGAGAGGGCGTAAAATTCGCCCAAAAAATTTGGCGACGATATTGAGCACATGCCTTCATAAAAGGGCTCTCCTGGCCAAATGGTTTAACTTTGGCAGGTCCCTGCTGTTCTGTTATGAAAGTAGACTTCGTGGGGCAGATTCTGGAAGTGATTGCGATCGCAAAGCTCTATTAGTTGCTTTGGAATCGGCTTTTGAAAAAAATTCTGTGAAAATCGCAAAAATTTTGGGTATCGAAATCGGGCAAAGTCTCCATAAAAGGGCTCTCCTGGCCAAATGGTTTAACTTTGGCAGGTCCCTGCTGTTCTGTTATGAAACTAGAATATCTTTTGCAGATTCTGGAAGTGATTGCGATCGCAAAGCTCTATTAGTTGCTTTGGAATCGACTTTTGAAAATGAGAGGGCGTAAAATTCGCCCAAAAAATTTGGCGACGATATTGAGCACATGCCTTCATAAAAGGGCTCTCCTGGCCAAATGGTTTAACTTTGGCAGGTCCCTGCTGTTCTGTTATGAAAGTAGACTTCGTGGGGCAGATTCTGGAAGTGATTGCGATCGCAAAGCTCTATTAGTTGCTTTGGAATCGGCTTTTGAAAAAAATTCTGTGAAAATCGCAAAAATTTTGGGTATCGAAATCGGGCAAAGTCTCCATAAAAGGGCTCTCCTGGCCAAATGGTTTAACTTTGGCAGGTCCCTGCTGTTCTGTTATGAAACTAGAATATCTTTTGCAGATTCTGAAAGTGATTGCGATCGCAAAGCTCTATTAGTTGCTTTGGAATCGACTTTTGAAAATGAGAGGGCGTAAAATTCGCCCAAAAAATTTGGCGACGATATTGAGCACATGCCTTCATAAAAGGGCTCTCCTGGCCAAATGGTTTAACTTTGGCAGGTCCCTGCTGTTCTGTTATGAAAGTAGACTTCGTGGGGCAGATTCTGGAAGTGATTGCGATCGCAAAGCTCTATTAGTTGCTTTGGAATCGACTTTTGAAAATGAGAGGGCGTAAAATTCGCCCAAAAAATTTGGCGACGATATTGAGCACATGCCTTCATAAAAGGGCTCTCCTGGCCAAATGGTTTAACTTTGGCAGGTCCCTGCTGTTCTGTTATGAAAGTAGACTTCGTGGGGCAGATTCTGGAAGTGATTGCGATCGCAAAGCTCTATTAGTTGCTTTGGAATCGGCTTTTGAAAAAAATTCTGTGAAAATCGCAAAAATTTTGGGTATCGAAATCGGGCAAAGTCTCCATAAAAGGGCTCTCCTGGCCAAATGGTTTAACTTTGGCAGGTCCCTGCTGTTCTGTTATGAAACTAGAATATCTTTTGCAGATTCTGGAAGTGATTGCGATCGCAAAGCTCTATTAGTTGCTTTGGAATCGACTTTTGAAAATGAGAGGGCGTAAAATTCGCCCAAAAAATTTGGCGACGATATTGAGCACATGCCTTCATAAAAGGGCTCTCCTGGCCAAATGGTTTAACTTTGGTAGGTCCCTGCTGTTCTGTTATGAAAGTAGACTTCGTGGGGCAGATTCTGGAAGTGATTGCGATCGCAAAGCTCTATTAGTTGCTTTGGAATCGGCTTTTGAAAAAAATTCTGTGAAAATCGCAAAAATTTTGGGTATCGAAATCGGGCAAAGTCTCCATAAAAGGGCTCTCCTGGCCAAATGGTTTAACTTTGGCAGGTCCCTGCTGTTCTGTTATGAAACTAGAATATCTTTTGCAGATTCTGGAAGTGATTGCGATCGCAAAGCTCTATTAGTTGCTTTGGAATCGACTTTTGAAAATGAGAGGGCGTAAAATTCGCCCAAAAAATTTGGCGACGATATTGAGCACATGCCTTCATAAAAGGGCTCTCCTGGCCAAATGGTTTAACTTTGGCAGGTCCCTGCTGTTCTGTTATGAAAGTAGACTTCGTGGGGCAGATTCTGGAAGTGATTGCGATCGCAAAGCTCTATTAGTTGCTTTGGAATCGGCTTTTGAAAAAATTCTGTGAAAATCGCAAAAATTTTGGGTATCGAAATCGGGCAAAGTCTCCATAAAAGGGCTCTCCTGGCCAAATGGTTTAACTTTGGCAGGTCCCTGCTGTTCTGTTATGAAACTAGAATATCTTTTGCAGATTCTGGAAGTGATTGCGATCGCAAAGCTCTATTAGTTGCTTTGGAATCGACTTTTGAAAATGAGAGGGCGTAAAATTCGCCCAAAAAATTTGGCGACGATATTGAGCACATGCCTTCATAAAAGGGCTCTCCTGGCCAAATGGTTTAACTTTGGCAGGTCCCTGCTGTTCTGTTATGAAAGTAGACTTCGTGGGGCAGATTCTGGAAGTGATTGCGATCGCAAAGCTCTATTAGTTGCTTTGGAATCGGCTTTTGAAAAAAATTCTGTGAAAATCGCAAAAATTTTGGGTATCGAAATCGGGCAAAGTCTCCATAAAAGGGCTCTCCTGGCCAAATGGTTTAACTTTGGCAGGTCCCTGCTGTTCTGTTATGAAACTAGAATATCTTTTGCAGATTCTGGAAGTGATTGCGATCGCAAAGCTCTATTAGTTGCTTTGGAATCGACTTTTGAAAATGAGAGGGCGTAAAATTCGCCCAAAAAATTTGGCGACGATATTGAGCACATGCCTTCATAAAAGGGCTCTCCTGGCCAAATGGTTTAACTTTGGCAGGTCCCTGCTGTTCTGTTATGAAAGTAGACTTCGTGGGGCAGATTCTGGAAGTGATTGCGATCGCAAAGCTCTATTAGTTGCTTTGGAATCGGCTTTTGAAAAAAATTCTGTGAAAATCGCAAAAATTTTGGGTATCGAAATCGGGCAAAGTCTCCATAAAAGGGCTCTCCTGGCCAAATGGTTTAACTTTGGCAGGTCCCTGCTGTTCTGTTATGAAACTAGAATATCTTTTGCAGATTCTGGAAGTGATTGCGATCGCAAAGCTCTATTAGTTGCTTTGGAATCGACTTTTGAAAATGAGAGGGCGTAAAATTCGCCCAAAAAATTTGGCGACGATATTGAGCACATGCCTTCATAAAAGGGCTCTCCTGGCCAAATGGTTTAACTTTGGCAGGTCCCTGCTGTTCTGTTATGAAAGTAGACTTCGTGGGGCAGATTCTGGAAGTGATTGCGATCGCAAAGCTCTATTAGTTGCTTTGGAATCGGCTTTTGAAAAAAATTCTGTGAAAATCGCAAAAATTTTGGGTATCGAAATCGGGCAAAGTCTCCATAAAAGGGCTCTCCTGGCCAAATGGTTTAACTTTGGCAGGTCCCTGCTGTTCTGTTATGAAACTAGAATATCTTTTGCAGATTCTGGAAGTGATTGCGATCGCAAAGCTCTATTAGTTGCTTTGGAATCGACTTTTGAAAATGAGAGGGCGTAAAATTCGCCCAAAAAATTTGGCGACGATATTGAGCACATGCCTTCATAAAAGGGCTCTCCTGGCCAAATGGTTTAACTTTGGCAGGTCCCTGCTGTTCTGTTATGAAAGTAGACTTCGTGGGGCAGATTCTGGAAGTGATTGCGATCGCAAAGCTCTATTAGTTGCTTTGGAATCGGCTTTTGAAAAAAATTCTGTGAAAATCGCAAAAATTTTGGGTATCGAAATCGGGCAAAGTCTCCATAAAAGGGCTCTCCTGGCCAAATGGTTTAACTTTGGCAGGTCCCTGCTGTTCTGTTATGAAACTAGAATATCTTTTGCAGATTCTGGAAGTGATTGCGATCGCAAAGCTCTATTAGTTGCTTTGGAATCGACTTTTGAAAATGAGAGGGCGTAAAATTCGCCCAAAAAATTTGGCGACGATATTGAGCACATGCCTTCATAAAAGGGCTCTCCTGGCCAAATGGTTTAACTTTGGTAGGTCCCTGCTGTTCTGTTATGAAAGTAGACTTCGTGGGGCAGATTCTGGAAGTGATTGCGATCGCAAAGCTCTATTAGTTGCTTTGGAATCGGCTTTTGAAAAAAATTCTGTGAAAATCGCAAAAATTTTGGGTATCGAAATCGGGCAAAGTCTCCATAAAAGGGCTCTCCTGGCCAAATGGTTTAACTTTGGCAGGTCCCTGCTGTTCTGTTATGAAACTAGAATATCTTTTGCAGATTCTGGAAGTGATTGCGATCGCAAAGCTCTATTAGTTGCTTTGGAATCGACTTTTGAAAATGAGAGGGCGTAAAATTCGCCCAAAAAATTTGGCGACGATATTGAGCACATGCCTTCATAAAAGGGCTCTCCTGGCCAAATGGTTTAACTTTGGCAGGTCCCTGCTGTTCTGTTATGAAAGTAGACTTCGTGGGGCAGATTCTGGAAGTGATTGCGATCGCAAAGCTCTATTAGTTGCTTTGGAATCGGCTTTTGAAAAAAATTCTGTGAAAATCGCAAAAATTTTGGGTATCGAAATCGGGCAAAGTCTCCATAAAAGGGCTCTCCTGGCCAAATGGTTTAACTTTGGCAGGTCCCTGCTGTTCTGTTATGAAACTAGAATATCTTTTGCAGATTCTGGAAGTGATTGCGATCGCAAAGCTCTATTAGTTGCTTTGGAATCGACTTTTGAAAATGAGAGGGCGTAAAATTCGCCCAAAAAATTTGGCGACGATATTGAGCACATGCCTTCATAAAAGGGCTCTCCTGGCCAAATGGTTTAACTTTGGCAGGTCCCTGCTGTTCTGTTATGAAAGTAGACTTCGTGGGGCAGATTCTGGAAGTGATTGCGATCGCAAAGCTCTATTAGTTGCTTTGGAATCGGCTTTTGAAAAAAATTCTGTGAAAATCGCAAAAATTTTGGGTATCGAAATCGGGCAGTCTCCATAAAAGGGCTCTCCTGGCCAAATGGTTTAACTTTGGCAGGTCCCTGCTGTTCTGTTATGAAACTAGAATATCTTTTGCAGATTCTGGAAGTGATTGTGATCGCAAAGCTCTATTAGTTGCTTTGGAATCGACTTTTGAAAATGAGAGGGCGTAAAATTCGCCCAAAAAATTTGGCGACGATATTGAGCACATGCCTTCATAAAAGGGCTCTCCTGGCCAAATGGTTTAACTTTGGCAGGTCCCTGCTGTTCTGTTATGAAAGTAGACTTCGTGGGGCAGATTCTGGAAGTGATTGCGATCGCAAAGCTCTATTAGTTGCTTTGGAATCGGCTTTTGAAAAAAATTCTGTGAAAATCGCAAAAATTTTGGGTATCGAAATCGGGCAAAGTCTCCATAAAAGGGCTCTCCTGGCCAAATGGTTTAACTTTGGCAGGTCCCTGCTGTTCTGTTATGAAACTAGAATATCTTTTGCAGATTCTGGAAGTGATTGCGATCGCAAAGCTCTATTAGTTGCTTTGGAATCGACTTTTGAAAATGAGAGGGCGTAAAATTCGCCCAAAAAATTTGGCGACGATATTGAGCACATGCCTTCATAAAAGGGCTCTCCTGGCCAAATGGTTTAACTTTGGTAGGTCCCTGCTGTTCTGTTATGAAAGTAGACTTCGTGGGGCAGATTCTGGAAGTGATTGCGATCGCAAAGCTCTATTAGTTGCTTTGGAATCGGCTTTTGAAAAAAATTCTGTGAAAATCGCAAAAATTTTGGGTATCGAAATCGGGCAAAGTCTCCATAAAAGGCTCTCCTGGCCAAATGGTTTAACTTTGGCAGGTCCCTGCTGTTCTGTTATGAAACTAGAATATCTTTTGCAGATTCTGGAAGTGATTGCGATCGCAAAGCTCTATTAGTTGCTTTGGAATCGACTTTTGAAAATGAGAGGGCGTAAAATTCGCCCAAAAAATTTGGCGACGATATTGAGCACATGCCTTCATAAAAGGGCTCTCCTGGCCAAATGGTTTAACTTTGGCAGGTCCCTGCTGTTCTGTTATGAAAGTAGACTTCGTGGGGCAGATTCTGGAAGTGATTGCGATCGCAAAGCTCTATTAGTTGCTTTGGAATCGGCTTTTGAAAAAAATTCTGTGAAAATCGCAAAAATTTTGGGTATCGAAATCGGGCAAAGTCTCCATAAAAGGGCTCTCCTGGCCAAATGGTTTAACTTTGGCAGGTCCCTGCTGTTCTGTTATGAAACTAGAATATCTTTTGCAGATTCTGGAAGTGATTGTGATCGCAAAGCTCTATTAGTTGCTTTGGAATCGACTTTTGAAAATGAGAGGGCGTAAAATTCGCCCAAAAAATTTGGCGACGATATTGAGCACATGCCTTCATAAAAGGGCTCTCCTGGCCAAATGGTTTAACTTTGGCAGGTCCCTGCTGTTCTGTTATGAAAGTAGACTTCGTGGGGCAGATTCTGGAAGTGATTGCGATCGCAAAGCTCTATTAGTTGCTTTGGAATCGGCTTTTGAAAAAAATTCTGTGAAAATCGCAAAAATTTTGGGTATCGAAATCGGGCAAAGTCTCCATAAAAGGGCTCTCCTGGCCAAATGGTTTAACTTTGGCAGGTCCCTGCTGTTCTGTTATGAAACTAGAATATCTTTTGCAGATTCTGGAAGTGATTGCGATCGCAAAGCTCTATTAGTTGCTTTGGAATCGACTTTTGATAATGAGAGGGCGTAAAATTCGCCCAAAAAATTTGGCGACGATATTGAGCACATGCCTTCATAAAAGGGCTCTCCTGGCCAAATGGTTTAACTTTGGCAGGTCCCTTCTGTTCTGTTATGAAAGTAGACTTCGTGGGGCAGATTCTGGAAGTGATTGCGATCGCAAAGCTCTATTAGTTGCTTTGGAATCGGCTTTTGAAAAAAATTCTGTGAAAATCGCAAAAATTTTGGGTATCAAAATCGGGCAAAGTCTCCATAAAAGGGCTCTCCTGGCCAAATGGTTTAACTTTGGCAGGTCCCTGCTGTTCTGTTATGAAACTAGAATATCTTTTGCAGATTCTGGAAGTGATTGCGATCGCAAAGCTCTATTAGTTGCTTTGGAATCGACTTTTGAAAATGAGAGGGCGTAAAATTCGCCCAAAAAATTTGGCGACGATATTGAGCACATGCCTTCATAAAAGGGCTCTCCTGGCCAAATGGTTTAACTTTGGCAGGTCCCTGCTGTTCTGTTATGAAAGTAGACTTCGTGGGGCAGATTCTGGAAGTGATTGCGATCGCAAAGCTCTATTAGTTGCTTTGGAATCGGCTTTTGAAAAAAATTCTGTGAAAATCGCAAAAATTTTGGGTATCGAAATCGGGCAAAGTCTCCATAAAAGGGCTCTCCTGGCCAAATGGTTTAACTTTGGCAGGTCCCTGCTGTTCTGTTATGAAACTAGAATATCTTTTGCAGATTCTGGAAGTGATTGCGATCGCAAAGCTCTATTAGTTGCTTTGGAATCGACTTTTGAAAATGAGAGGGCGTAAAATTCGCCCAAAAAATTTGGCGACGATATTGAGCACATGCCTTCATAAAAGGGCTCTCCTGGCCAAATGGTTTAACTTTGGCAGGTCCCTGCTGTTCTGTTATGAAAGTAGACTTCGTGGGGCAGATTCTGGAAGTGATTGCGATCGCAAAGCTCTATTAGTTGCTTTGGAATCGGCTTTTGAAAAAAATTCTGTGAAAATCGCAAAAATTTTGGGTATCGAAATCGGGCAAAGTCTCCATAAAAGGGCTCTCCTGGCCAAATGGTTTAACTTTGGCAGGTCCCTGCTGTTCTGTTATGAAACTAGAATATCTTTTGCAGATTCTGGAAGTGATTGCGATCGCAAAGCTCTATTAGTTGCTTTGGAATCGACTTTTGAAAATGAGAGGGCGTAAAATTCGCCCAAAAAATTTGGCGACGATATTGAGCACATGTCTTCATAAAAGGGCTCTCCTGGCCAAATGGTTTAACTTTGGCAGGTCCCTGCTGTTCTGTTATGAAAGTAGACTTCGTGGGGCAGATTCTGGAAGTGATTGCGATCGCAAAGCTCTATTAGTTGCTTTGGAATCGGCTTTTGAAAAAAATTCTGTGAAAATCGCAAAAATTTTGGGTATCGAAATCGGGCAAAGTCTCCATAAAAGGGCTCTCCTGGCCAAATGGTTTAACTTTGGCAGGTCCCTGCTGTTCTGTTATGAAACTAGAATATCTTTTGCAGATTCTGGAAGTGATTGCGATCGCAAAGCTCTATTAGTTGCTTTGGAATCGACTTTTGAAAATGAGAGGGCGTAAAATTCGCCCAAAAAATTTGGCGACGATATTGAGCACATGCCTTCATAAAAGGGCTCTCCTGGCCAAATGGTTTAACTTTGGCAGGTCCCTGCTGTTCTGTTATGAAAGTAGACTTCGTGGGGCAGATTCTGGAAGTGATTGCGATCGCAAAGCTCTATTAGTTGCTTTGGAATCGGCTTTTGAAAAAAATTCTGTGAAAATCGCAAAAATTTTGGGTATCGAAATCGGGCAAAGTCTCCATAAAAGGGCTCTCCTGGCCAAATGGTTTAACTTTGGCAGGTCCCTGCTGTTCTGTTATGAAACTAGAATATCTTTTGCAGATTCTGGAAGTGATTGCGATCGCAAAGCTCTATTAGTTGCTTTGGAATCGACTTTTGAAAATGAGAGCTCGTAAAATTCGCCCAAAAAATTTGGCGACGATATTGAGCACATGCCTTCATAAAAGGGCTCTCCTGGCCAAATGGTTTAACTTTGGCAGGTCCCTGCTGTTCTTTTATGAAAGTAGACTTCGTGGGGCAGATTCTGGAAGTGATTGCGATCGCAAAGCTCTATTAGTTGCTTTGGAATCGGCTTTTGAAAAAAATTCTGTGAAAATCGCAAAAATTTTGGGTATCGAAATCGGGCAAAGTCTCCATAAAAGGGCTCTCCTGGCCAAATGGTTTAACTTTGGCAGGTCCCTGCTGTTCTGTTATGAAACTAGAATATCTTTTGCAGATTCTGGAAGTGATTGCGATCGCAAAGCTCTATTAGTTGCTTTGGAATCGACTTTTGAAAATGAGAGGGCGTAAAATTCGCCCAAAAAATTTGGCGACGATATTGAGCACATGCCTTCATAAAAGGGCTCTCCTGGCCAAATGGTTTAACTTTGGCAGGTCCCTGCTGTTCTGTTATGAAAGTAGACTTCGTGGGGCAGATTCTGGAAGTGATTGCGATCGCAAAGCTCTATTAGTTGCTTTGGAATCGGCTTTTGAAAAAAATTCTGTGAAAATCGCAAAAATTCTGGGTATCGAAATCGGGCAAAGTCTCCATAAAAGGGCTCTCCTGGCCAAATGGTTTAACTTTGGCAGGTCCCTGCTGTTCTGTTATGAAACTAGAATATCTTTTGCAGATTCTGGAAGTGATTGCGATCGCAAAGCTCTATTAGTTGCTTTGGAATCGACTTTTGAAAATGAGAGGGCGTAAAATTCGCCCAAAAAATTTGGCGACGATATTGAGCACATGCCTTCATAAAAGGGCTCTCCTGGCCAAATGGTTTAACTTTGGCAGGTCCCTGCTGTTCTGTTATGAAAGTAGACTTCGTGGGGCAGATTCTGGAAGTGATTGCGATCGCAAAGCTCTATTAGTTGCTTTGGAATCGGCTTTTGAAAAAAATTCTGTGAAAATCGCAAAAATTTTGGGTATCGAAATCGGGCAAAGTCTCTATAAAAGGGCTCTCCTGGCCAAATGGTTTAACTTTGGCAGGTCCCTGCTGTTCTGTTATGAAACTAGAATATCTTTTGCAGATTCTGGAAGTGATTGCGATCGCAAAGCTCTATTAGTTGCTTTGGAATCGACTTTTGAAAATGAGAGGGCGTAAAATTCGCCCAAAAAATTTGGCGACGATATTGAGCACATGCCTTCATAAAAGGGCTCTCCTGGCCAAATGGTTTAACTTTGGCAGGTCCCTGCTGTTCTGTTATGAAAGTAGACATCGTGGGGCAGATTCTGGAAGTGATTGCGATCGCAAAGCTCTATTAGTTGCTTTGGAATCGGCTTTTGAAAAAAATTCTGTGAAAATCGCAAAAATTTTGGGTATCGAAATCGGGCAAAGTCTCCATAAAAGGGCTCTCCTGGCCAAATGGTTTAACTTTGGCAGGTCCCTGCTGTTCTGTTATGAAACTAGAATATCTTTTGCAGATTCTGGAAGTGATTGCGATCGCAAAGCTCTATTAGTTGCTTTGGAATCGACTTTTGAAAATGAGAGGGCGTAAAATTCGCCCAAAAAATTTGGCGACGATATTGAGCACATGCCTTCATAAAAGGGCTCTCCTGGCCAAATGGTTTAACTTTGGCAGGTCCCTGCTGTTCTGTTATGAAAGTAGACTTTGTGGGGCAGATTCTGGAAGTGATTGCGATCGCAATGCTCTATTAGTTGCTTTGGAATCGGCTTTTGAAAAAAATTCTGTGAAAATCGCAAAATTTTGGGTATCGAAATCGGGCAAAGTCTCCATAAAAGGGCTCTCCTGGCCAAATGGTTTAACTTTGGCAGGTCCCTGCTGTTCTGTTATGAAACTAGAATATCTTTTGCAGATTCTGGAAGTGATTGCGATCGCAAAGCTCTATTAGTTGCTTTGGAATCGACTTTTGAAAATGAGAGGGCGTAAAATTCGCCCAAAAAATTTGGCGACGATATTGAGCACATGCCTTCATAAAAGGGCTCTCCTGGCCAAATGGTTTAACTTTGGCAGGTCCCTGCTGTTCTGTTATGAAAGTAGACTTCGTGGGGCAGATTCTGGAAGTGATTGCGATCGCAAAGCTCTATTAGTTGCTTTGGAATCGGCTTTTGAAAAAAATTCTGTGAAAATCGCAAAAATTTTGGGTATCGAAATCGGGCAAAGTCTCCATAAAAGGGCTCTCCTGGCCAAATGGTTTAACTTTGGCAGGTCCCTGCTGTTCTGTTATGAAACTAGAATATCTTTTGCAGATTCTGGAAGTGATTGCGATCGCAAAGCTCTATTAGTTGCTTTGGAATCGACTTTTGAAAATGAGAGGGCGTAAAATTCGCCCAAACAATTTGGCGACGATATTGAGCACATGCCTTCATAAAAGGGCTCTCCTGGCCAAATGGTTTAACTTTGGCAGGTCCCTGCTGTTCTGTTATGAAAGTAGACTTCGTGGGGCAGATTCTGGAAGTGATTGCGATCGCAAAGCTCTATTAGTTGCTTTGGAATCGGCTTTTGAAAAAAATTCTGTGAAAATCGCAAAAATTTTGGGTATCGAAATCGGGCAAAGTCTCCATAAAAGGGCTCTCCTGGCCAAATGGTTTAACTTTGGCAGGTCCCTGCTGTTCTGTTATGAAACTAGAATATCTTTTGCAGATTCTGAAAGTGATTGCGATCGCAAAGCTCTATTAGTTGCTTTGGAATCGACTTTTGAAAATGAGAGGGCGTAAAATTCGCCCAAAAAATTTGGCGACGATATTGAGCACATGCCTTCATAAAAGGGCTCTCCTGGCCAAATGGTTTAACTTTGGCAGGTCCCTGCTGTTCTGTTATGAAAGTAGACTTCGTGGGGCAGATTCTGGAAGTGATTGCGATCGCAAAGCTCTATTAGTTGCTTTTGAATCGGCTTTTGAAAAAAATTCTGTGAAAATCGCAAAAATTTTGGGTATCGAAATCGGGCAAAGTCTCCATAAAAGGGCTCTCCTGGCCAAATGGTTTAACTTTGGCAGGTCCCTGCTGTTCTGTTATGAAACTAGAATATCTTTTGCAGATTCTGGAAGTGATAGCGATCGCAAAGCTCTATTAGTTGCTTTGGAATCGACTTTTGAAAATGAGAGGGCGTAAAATTCGCCCAAAAAATTTGGCGACGATATTGAGCACATGCCTTCATAAAAGGGCTCTCCTGGCCAAATGGTTTAACTTTGGCAGGTCCCTGCTGTTCTGTTATGAAAGTAGACTTCGTGGGGCAGATTCTGGAAGTGATTGCGATCGCAAAGCTCTATTAGTTGCTTTGGAATCGGCTTTTGAAAAAAATTCTGTGAAAATCGCAAAAATTTTGGGTATCGAAATCGGGCAAAGTCTCCATAAAAGGGCTCTCCTGGCCAAATGGTTTAACTTTGGCAGGTCCCTGCTGTTCTGTTATGAAACTAGAGTATCTTTTGCAGATTCTGGAAGTGATTGCGATCGCAAAGCTCTATTAGTTGCTTTGGAATCGACTTTTGAAAATGAGAGGGCGTAAAATTCGCCCAAAAAATTTGGCGACGATATTGAGCACATGCCTTCATAAAAGGGCTCTCCTGGCCAAATGGTTTAACTTTGGCAGGTCCCTGCTGTTCTGTTATGAAAGTAGACTTCGTGGGGCAGATTCTGGAAGTGATTGCGATCGCAAAGCTCTATTAGTTGCTTTGGAATCGGCTTTTGAAAAAAATTCTGTGAAAATCGCAAAAATTTTGGGTATCGAAATCGGGCAAAGTCTCCATAAAAGGGCTCTCCTGGCCAAATGGTTTAACTTTGGCAGGTCCCTGCTGTTCTGTTATGAAACTAGAATATCTTTTGCAGATTCTGGAAGTGATTGCGATCGCAAAGCTCTATTAGTTGCTTTGGAATCGACTTTTGAAAATGAGAGGGCGTAAAATTCGCCCAAAAAATTTGGCGACGATATTGAGCACATGCCTTCATAAAAGGGCTCTCCTGGCCAAATGATTTAACTTTGGCAGGTCCCTGCTGTTCTGTTATGAAAGTAGACTTCGTGGGGCAGATTCTGGAAGTGATTGCGATCGCAAAGCTCTATTAGTTGCTTTGGAATCGGCTTTTGAAAAAAATTCTGTGAAAATCGCAAAAATTTTGGGTATCGAAATCGGACAAAGTCTCCATAAAAGGGCTCTCCTGGCCAAATGGTTTAACTTTGGCAGGTCCCTGCTGTTCTGTTATGAAACTAGAATATCTTTTGCAGATTCTGGAAGTGATTGCGATCGCAAAGCTCTATTAGTTGCTTTGGAATCGACTTTTGAAAATGAGAGGGCGTAAAATTCGCCCAAAAAATTTGGCGACGATATTGAGCACATGCCTTCATAAAAGGGCTCTCCTGGCCAAATGGTTTAACTTTGGCAGGTCCCTGCTGTTCTGTTATGAAAGTAGACTTCGTAGGGCAGATTCTGGAAGTGATTGCGATCGCAAAGCTCTATTAGTTGCTTTGGAATCGGCTTTTGAAAAAAATTCTGTGAAAATCGCAAAAATTTTGGGTATCGAAATCGGGCAAAGTCTCCATAAAAGGGCTCTCCTGGCCAAATGGTTTAACTTTGGCAGGTCCCTGCTGTTCTGTTATGAAACTAGAATATCTTTTGCAGATTCTGGAAGTGATTGCGATCGCAAAGCTCTATTAGTTGCTTTGGAATCGACTTTTGATAATGAGAGGGCGTAAAATTCGCCCAAAAAATTTGGCGACGATATTGAGCACATGCCTTCATAAAAGGGCTCTCCTGGCCAAATGGTTTAACTTTGGCAGGTCCCTTCTGTTCTGTTATGAAAGTAGACTTCGTGGGGCAGATTCTGGAAGTGATTGCGATCGCAAAGCTCTATTAGTTGCTTTGGAATCGGCTTTTGAAAAAAATTCTGTGAAAATCGCAAAAATTTTGGGTATCAAAATCGGGCAAAGTCTCCATAAAAGGGCTCTCCTGGCCAAATGGTTTAACTTTGGCAGGTCCCTGCTGTTCTGTTATGAAACTAGAATATCTTTTGCAGATTCTGGAAGTGATTGCGATCGCAAAGCTCTATTAGTTGCTTTGGAATCGACTTTTGAAAATGAGAGGGCGTAAAATTCGCCCAAAAAATTTGGCGACGATATTGAGCACATGCCTTCATAAAAGGGCTCTCCTGGCCAAATGGTTTAACTTTGGCAGGTCCCTGCTGTTCTGTTATGAAAGTAGACTTCGTGGGGCAGATTCTGCAAGTGATTGCGATCGCAAAGCTCTATTAGTTGCTTTGGAATCGGCTTTTGAAAAAAATTCTGTGAAAATCGCAAAAATTTTGGGTATCGAAATCGGGCAAAGTCTCCATAAAAGGGCTCTCCTGGCCAAATGGTTTAACTTTGGCAGGTCCCTGCTGTTCTGTTATGAAACTAGAATATCTTTTGCAGATTCTGGAAGTGATTGCGATCGCAAAGCTCTATTAGTTGCTTTGGAATCGACTTTTGAAAATGAGAGGGCGTAAAATTCGCCCAAAAAATTTGGCGACGATATTGAGCACATGTCTTCATAAAAGGGCTCTCCTGGCCAAATGGTTTAACTTTGGCAGGTCCCTGCTGTTCTGTTATGAAAGTAGACTTCGTGGGGCAGATTCTGGAAGTGATTGCGATCGCAAAGCTCTATTAGTTGCTTTGGAATCGGCTTTTGAAAAAAATTCTGTGAAAATCGCAAAAATTTTGGGTATCGAAATCGGGCAAAGTCTCCATAAAAGGGCTCTCCTGGCCAAATGGTTTAACTTTGGCAGGTCCCTGCTGTTCTGTTATGAAACTAGAATATCTTTTGCAGATTCTGGAAGTGATTGCGATCGCAAAGCTCTATTAGTTGCTTTGGAATCGACTTTTGAAAATGAGAGGGCGTAAAATTCGCCCAAAAAATTTGGCGACGATATTGAGCACATGCCTTCATAAAAGGGCTCTCCTGGCCAAATGGTTTAACTTTGGCAGGTCCCTGCTGTTCTGTTATGAAAGTAGACTTCGTGGGGCAGATTCTGGAAGTGATTGCGATCGCAAAGCTCTATTAGTTGCTTTGGAATCGGCTTTTGAAAAAAATTCTGTGAAAATCGCAAAAATTTTGGGTATCGAAATCGGGCAAAGTCTCCATAAAAGGGCTCTCCTGGCCAAATGGTTTAACTTTGGCAGGTCCCTGCTGTTCTGTTATGAAACTAGAATATCTTTTGCAGATTCTGGAAGTGATTGCGATCGCAAAGCTCTATTAGTTGCTTTGGAATCGACTTTTGAAAATGAGAGCTCGTAAAATTCGCCCAAAAAATTTGGCGACGATATTGAGCACATGCCTTCATAAAAGGGCTCTCCTGGCCAAATGGTTTAACTTTGGCAGGTCCCTGCTGTTCTGTTATGAAAGTAGACTTCGTGGGGCAGATTCTGGAAGTGATTGCGATCGCAAAGCTCTATTAGTTGCTTTGGAATCGGCTTTTGAAAAAAATTCTGTGAAAATCGCAAAAATTTTGGGTATCGAAATCGGGCAAAGTCTCCATAAAAGGGCTCTCCTGGCCAAATGGTTTAACTTTGGCAGGTCCCTGCTGTTCTGTTATGAAACTAGAATATCTTTTGCAGATTCTGGAAGTGATTGCGATCGCAAAGCTCTATTAGTTGCTTTGGAATCGACTTTTGAAAATGAGAGGGCGTAAAATTCGCCCAAAAAATTTGGCGACGATATTGAGCACATGCCTTCATAAAAGGGCTCTCCTGGCCAAATGGTTTAACTTTGGCAGGTCCCTGCTGTTCTGTTATGAAAGTAGACTTCGTGGGGCAGATTCTGGAAGTGATTGCGATCGCAAAGCTCTATTAGTTGCTTTGGAATCGGCTTTTGAAAAAAATTCTGTGAAAATCGCAAAAATTTTGGGTATCGAAATCGGGCAAAGTCTCCATAAAAGGGCTCTCCTGGCCAAATGGTTTAACTTTGGCAGGTCCCTGCTGTTCTGTTATGAAACTAGAATATCTTTTGCAGATTCTGGAAGTGATTGCGATCGCAAAGCTCTATTAGTTGCTTTGGAATCGACTTTTGAAAATGAGAGGGCGTAAAATTCGCCCAAAAAATTTGGCGACGATATTGAGCACATGCCTTCATAAAAGGGCTCTCCTGGCCAAATGGTTTAACTTTGGCAGGTCCCTGCTGTTCTGTTATGAAAGTAGACTTCGTGGGGCAGATTCTGGAAGTGATTGCG
Organism: Salticus scenicus; assembly: GCA_963930645.1. NCBI lineage: Eukaryota > Metazoa > Arthropoda > Arachnida > Araneae > Salticidae > Salticus > Salticus scenicus. The sequence goes on along the minus strand of CAWVNO010001215.1, from coordinate 363,914 downwards.
ATCGCAAAGCTCTATTAGTTGCTTTGGAATCGGCTTTTGAAAAAAATTCTGTGAAAATCGCAAAAATTTTGGGTATCGAAATCGGGCAAAGTCTCCATAAAAGGGCTCTCCTGGCCAAATGGTTTAACTTTGGCAGGTCCCTGCTGTTCTGTTATGAAACTAGAATATCTTTTGCAGATTCTGGAAGTGATTGCGATCGCAAAGCTCTATTAGTTGCTTTGGAATCGACTTTTGAAAATGAGAGGGCGTAAAATTCGCCCAAAAAATTTGGCGACGATATTGAGCACATGCCTTCATAAAAGGGCTCTCCTGGCCAAATGGTTTAACTTTGGCAGGTCCCTGCTGTTCTGTTATGAAAGTAGACTTCGTGGGGAAGATTCTGGAAGTGATTGCGATCGCAAAGCTCTATTAGTTGCTTTGGAATCGGCTTTTGAAAAAAATTCTGTGAAAATCGCAAAAATTTTGGGTATCGAAATCGGGCAAAGTCTCCATAAAAGGGCTCTCCTGGCCAAATGGTTTAACTTTGGCAGGTCCCTGCTGTTCTGTTATGAAACTAGAATATCTTTTGCAGATTCTGGAAGTGATTGCGATCGCAAAGCTCTATTAGTTGCTTTGGAATCGACTTTTGAAAATGAGAGGGCGTAAAATTCGCCCAAAAAATTTGGCGACGATATTGAGCACATGCCTTCATAAAAGGGCTCTCCTGGCCAAATGGTTTAACTTTGGCAGGTCCCTGCTGTTCTGTTATGAAAGTAGACTTCGTGGGGCAGATTCTGGAAGTGATTGCGATCGCAAAGCTCTATTAGTTGCTTTGGAATCGGCTTTTGAAAAAAATTCTGTGAAAATCGCAAAAATTTTGGGTATCGAAATCGGACAAAGTCTCCATAAAAGGGCTCTCCTGGCCAAATGGTTTAACTTTGGCAGGTCCCTGCTGTTCTGTTATGAAACTAGAATATCTTTTGCAGATTCTGGAAGTGATTGCGATCGCAAAGCTCTATTAGTTGCTTTGGAATCGACTTTTGAAAATGAGAGGGCGTAAAATTCGCCCAAAAAATTTGGCGACGATATTGAGCACATGCCTTCATAAAAGGGCTCTCCTGGCCAAATGGTTTAACTTTGGCAGGTCCCTGCTGTTCTGTTATGAAAGTAGACTTCGTGGGGCAGATTCTGGAAGTGATTGCGATCGCAAAGCTCTATTAGTTGCTTTGGAATCGGCTTTTGAAAAAAATTCTGTGAAAATCGCAAAAATTTTGGGTATCAAAATCGGGCAAAGTCTCCATAAAAGGGCTCTCCTGGCCAAATGGTTTAACTTTGGCAGGTCCCTGCTGTTCTGTTATGAAAGTAGACTTCGTGGGGCAGATTCTGGAAGTGATTGCGATCGCAAAGCTCTATTAGTTGCTTTGGAATCGGCTTTTGAAAAAAATTCTGTGAAAATCGCAAAAATTTTGGGTATCGAAATCGGGCAAAGTCTCCATAAAAGGGCTCTCCTGGCCAAATGGTTTAACTTTGGCAGGTCCCTGCTGTTCTGTTATGAAACTAGAATATCTTTTGCAGATTCTGGAAGTGATTGCGATCGCAAAGCTCTATTAGTTGCTTTGGAATCGACTTTTGAAAATGAGAGGGCGTAAAATTCGCCCAAAAAATTTGGCGACGATATTGAGCACATGCCTTCATAAAAGGGCTCTCCTGGCCAAATGGTTTAACTTTGGCAGGTCCCTGCTGTTCTGTTATGAAAGTAGACTTCGTGGGGCAGATTCTGCAAGTGATTGCGATCGCAAAGCTCTATTAGTTGCTTTGGAATCGGCTTTTGAAAAAAATTCTGTGAAAATCGCAAAAATTTTGGGTATCGAAATCGGGCAAAGTCTCCATAAAAGGGCTCTCCTGGCCAAATGGTTTAACTTTGGCAGGTCCCTGCTGTTCTGTTATGAAACTAGAATATCTTTTGCAGATTCTGGAAGTGATTGCGATCGCAAAGCTCTATTAGTTGCTTTGGAATCGACTTTTGAAAATGAGAGGGCGTAAAATTCGCCCAAAAAATTTGGCGACGATATTGAGCACATGTCTTCATAAAAGGGCTCTCCTGGCCAAATGGTTTAACTTTGGCAGGTCCCTGCTGTTCTGTTATGAAAGTAGACTTCGTGGGGCAGATTCTGGAAGTGATTGCGATCGCAAAGCTCTATTAGTTGCTTTGGAATCGGCTTTTGAAAAAAATTCTGTGAAAATCGCAAAAATTTTGGGTATCGAAATCGGGCAAAGTCTCCATAAAAGGGCTCTCCTGGCCAAATGGTTTAACTTTGGCAGGTCCCTGCTGTTCTGTTATGAAACTAGAATATCTTTTGCAGATTCTGGAAGTGATTGCGATCGCAAAGCTCTATTAGTTGCTTTGGAATCGACTTTTGAAAATGAGAGGGCGTAAAATTCGCCCAAAAAATTTGGCGACGATATTGAGCACATGCCTTCATAAAAGGGCTCTCCTGGCCAAATGGTTTAACTTTGGCAGGTCCCTGCTGTTCTGTTATGAAAGTAGACTTCGTGGGGCAGATTCTGGAAGTGATTGCGATCGCAAAGCTCTATTAGTTGCTTTGGAATCGGCTTTTGAAAAAAATTCTGTGAAAATCGCAAAAATTTTGGGTATCGAAATCGGGCAAAGTCTCCATAAAAGGGCTCTCCTGGCCAAATGGTTTAACTTTGGCAGGTCCCTGCTGTTCTGTTATGAAACTAGAATATCTTTTGCAGATTCTGGAAGTGATTGCGATCGCAAAGCTCTATTAGTTGCTTTGGAATCGACTTTTGAAAATGAGAGCTCGTAAAATTCGCCCAAAAAATTTGGCGACGATATTGAGCACATGCCTTCATAAAAGGGCTCTCCTGGCCAAATGGTTTAACTTTGGCAGGTCCCTGCTGTTCTGTTATGAAAGTAGACTTCGTGGGGCAGATTCTGGAAGTGATTGCGATCGCAAAGCTCTATTAGTTGCTTTGGAATCGGCTTTTGAAAAAAATTCTGTGAAAATCGCAAAAATTTTGGGTATCGAAATCGGGCAAAGTCTCCATAAAAGGGCTCTCCTGGCCAAATGGTTTAACTTTGGCAGGTCCCTGCTGTTCTGTTATGAAACTAGAATATCTTTTGCAGATTCTGGAAGTGATTGCGATCGCAAAGCTCTATTAGTTGCTTTGGAATCGACTTTTGAAAATGAGAGGGCGTAAAATTCGCCCAAAAAATTTGGCGACGATATTGAGCACATGCCTTCATAAAAGGGCTCTCCTGGCCAAATGGTTTAACTTTGGCAGGTCCCTGCTGTTCTGTTATGAAAGTAGACTTCGTGGGGCAGATTCTGGAAGTGATTGCGATCGCAAAGCTCTATTAGTTGCTTTGGAATCGGCTTTTGAAAAAAATTCTGTGAAAATCGCAAAAATTTTGGGTATCGAAATCGGGCAAAGTCTCCATAAAAGGGCTCTCCTGGCCAAATGGTTTAACTTTGGCAGGTCCCTGCTGTTCTGTTATGAAACTAGAATATCTTTTGCAGATTCTGGAAGTGATTGCGATCGCAAAGCTCTATTAGTTGCTTTGGAATCGACTTTTGAAAATGAGAGGGCGTAAAATTCGCCCAAAAAATTTGGCGACGATATTGAGCACATGCCTTCATAAAAGGGCTCTCCTGGCCAAATGGTTTAACTTTGGCAGGTCCCTGCTGTTCTGTTATGAAAGTAGACTTCGTGGGGCAGATTCTGGAAGTGATTGCGATCGCAAAGCTCTATTAGTTGCTTTGGAATCGGCTTTTGAAAAAAATTCTGTGAAAATCGCAAAAATTTTGGGTATCGAAATCGGGCAAAGTCTCCATAAAAGGGCTCTCCTGGCCAAATGGTTTAACTTTGGCAGGTCCCTGCTGTTCTGTTATGAAACTAGAATATCTTTTGCAGATTCTGGAAGTGATTGCGATCGCAAAGCTCTATTAGTTGCTTTGGAATCGACTTTTGAAAATGAGAGGGCGTAAAATTCGCCCAAAAAATTTGGCGACGATATTGAGCACATGCCTTCATAAAAGGGCTCTCCTGGCCAAATGGTTTAACTTTGGCAGGTCCCTGCTGTTCTGTTATGAAAGTAGACTTCGTGGGGAAGATTCTGGAAGTGATTGCGATCGCAAAGCTCTATTAGTTGCTTTGGAATCGGCTTTTGAAAAAAATTCTGTGAAAATCGCAAAAATTTTGGGTATCGAAATCGGGCAAAGTCTCCATAAAAGGGCTCTCCTGGCCAAATGGTTTAACTTTGGCAGGTCCCTGCTGTTCTGTTATGAAACTAGAATATCTTTTGCAGATTCTGGAAGTGATTGCGATCGCAAAGCTCTATTAGTTGCTTTGGAATCGACTTTTGAAAATGAGAGGGCGTAAAATTCGCCCAAAAAATTTGGCGACGATATTGAGCACATGCCTTCATAAAAGGGCTCTCCTGGCCAAATGGTTTAACTTTGGCAGGTCCCTGCTGTTCTGTTATGAAAGTAGACTTCGTGGGGCAGATTCTGGAAGTGATTGCGATCGCAAAGCTCTATTAGTTGCTTTGGAATCGGCTTTTGAAAAAAATTCTGGGAAAATCGCAAAAATTTTGGGTATCGAAATCGGACAAAGTCTCCATAAAAGGGCTCTCCTGGCCAAATGGTTTAACTTTGGCAGGTCCCTGCTGTTCTGTTATGAAACTAGAATATCTTTTGCAGATTCTGGAAGTGATTGCGATCGCAAAGCTCTATTAGTTGCTTTGGAATCGACTTTTGAAAATGAGAGGGCGTAAAATTCGCCCAAAAAATTTGGCGACGATATTGAGCACATGCCTTCATAAAAGGGCTCTCCTGGCCAAATGGTTTAACTTTGGCAGGTCCCTGCTGTTCTGTTATGAAAGTAGACTTCGTGGGGCAGATTCTGGAAGTGATTGCGATCGCAAAGCTCTATTAGTTGCTTTGGAATCGGCTTTTGAAAAAAATTCTGTGAAAATCGCAAAAATTTTGGGTATCGAAATCGGGCAAAGTCTCCATAAAAGGGCTCTCCTGGCCAAATGGTTTAACTTTGGCAGGTCCCTGCTGTTCTGTTATGAAACTAGAATATCTTTTGCAGATTCTGAAAGTGATTGCGATCGCAAAGCTCTATTAGTTGCTTTGGAATCGACTTTTGAAAATGAGAGGGCGTAAAATTCGCCCAAAAAATTTGGCGACGATATTGAGCACATGCCTTCATAAAAGGGCTCTCCTGGCCAAATGGTTTAACTTTGGCAGGTCCCTGCTGTTCTGTTATGAAAGTAGACTTCGTGGGGCAGATTCTGGAAGTGATTGCGATCGCAAAGCTCTATTAGTTGCTTTGGAATCGGCTTTTGAAAAAAATTCTGTGAAAATCGCAAAAATTTTGGGTATCGAAATCGGGCAAAGTCTCCATAAAAGGGCTCTCCTGGCCAAATGGTTTAACTTTGGCAGGTCCCTGCTGTTCTGTTATGAAACTAGAATATCTTTTGCAGATTCTGGAAGTGATTGCGATCGCAAAGCTCTATTAGTTGCTTTGGAATCGACTTTTGAAAATGAGAGGGCGTAAAATTCGCCCAAAAAATTTGGCGACGATATTGAGCACATGCCTTCATAAAAGGGCTCTCTGGCCAAATGGTTTAACTTTGGCAGGTCCCTGCTGTTCTGTTATGAAAGTAGACTTCGTGGGGCAGATTCTGGAAGTGATTGCGATCGCAAAGCTCTATTAGTTGCTTTGGAATCGGCTTTTGAAAAAAATTCTGTGAAAATCGCAAAAATTTTGGGTATCGAAATCGGGCAAAGTCTCCATAAAAGGGCTCTCCTGGCCAAATGGTTTAACTTTGGCAGGTCCCTGCTGTTCTGTTATGAAACTAGAATATCTTTTGCAGATTCTGGAAGTGATTGCGATCGCAAAGCTCTATTAGTTGCTTTGGAATCGACTTTTGAATATGAGAGGGCGTAAAATTCGCCCAAAAAATTTGGCGACGATATTGAGCACATGCCTTCATAAAAGGGCTCTCCTGGCCAAATGGTTTAACTTTGGCAGGTCCCTGCTGTTCTGTTATGAAAGTAGACTTCGTGGGGCAGATTCTGGAAGTGATTGCGATCGCAAAGCTCTATTAGTTGCTTTGGAATCGGCTTTTGAAAAAAATTCTGTGAAAATCGCAAAAATTTTGGGTATCGAAATCGGGCAAAGTCTCCATAAAAGGGCTCTCCTGGCCAAATGGTTTAACTTTGGCAGGTCCCTGCTGTTCTGTTATGAAACTAGAATATCTTTTGCAGATTCTGGAAGTGATTGCGATCGCAAAGCTCTATTAGTTGCTTTGGAATCGACTTTTGAAAATGAGAGGGCGTAAAATTCGCCCAAAAAATTTGGCGACGATATTGAGCACATGCCTTCATAAAAGGGCTCTCCTGGCCAAATGGTTTAACTTTGGCAGGTCCCTGCTGTTCTGTTATGAAAGTAGACTTCGTGGGGCAGATTCTGGAAGTGATTGCGATCGCAAAGCTCTATTAGTTGCTTTGGAATCGGCTTTTGAAAAAAATTCTGTGAAAATCGCAAAAATTTTGGGTATCGAAATCGGGCAAAGTCTCCATAAAAGGGCTCTCCTGGCCAAATGGTTTAACTTTGGCAGGTCCCTGCTGTTCTGTTATGAAACTAGAATATCTTTTGCAGATTCTGGAAGTGATTGCGATCGCAAAGCTCTATTAGTTGCTTTGGAATCGACTTTTGAAAATGAGAGGGCGTAAAATTCGCCCAAAAAATTTGGCGACGATATTGAGCACATGCCTTCATAAAAGGGCTCTCCTGGCCAAATGGTTTAACTTTGGCAGGTCCCTGCTGTTCTGTTATGAAAGTAGACTTCGTGGGGCAGATTCTGGAAGTTATTGCGATCGCAAAGCTCTATTAGTTGCTTTGGAATCGGCTTTTGAAAAAAATTCTGTGAAAATCGCAAAAATTTTGGGTATCGAAATCGGGCAAAGTCTCCATAAAAGGGCTCTCCTGGCCAAATGGTTTAACTTTGGCAGGTCCCTGCTGTTCTGTTATGAAACTAAAATATCTTTTGCAGATTCTGGAAGTGATTGCGATCGCAAAGCTCTATTAGTTGCTTTGGAATCGACTTTTGAAAATGAGAGGGCGTAAAATTCGCCCAAAAAATTTGGCGACGATATTGAGCACATGCCTTCATAAAAGGGCTCTCCTGGCCAAATGGTTTAACTTTGGCAGGTCCCTGCTGTTCTGTTATGAAAGTAGACTTCGTGGGGCAGATTCTGGAAGTGATTGCGATCGCAAAGCTCTATTAGTTGCTTTGGAATCGGCTTTTGAAAAAAATTCTGTGAAAATCGCAAAAATTTTGGGTATCGAAATCGGGCAAAGTCTCCATAAAAGGGCTCTCCTGGCCAAATGGTTTAACTTTGGCAGGTCCCTGCTGTTCTGTTATGAAACTAGAATATCTTTTGCAGATTCTGGAAGTGATTGCGATCGCAAAGCTCTATTAGTTGCTTTGGAATCGACTTTTGAAAATGAGAGGGCGTAAAATTCGCCCAAAAAATTTGGCGACGATATTGAGCACATGCCTTCATAAAAGGGCTCTCCTGGCCAAATGGTTTAACTTTGGCAGGTCCCTGCTGTTCTGTTATGAAAGTAGACTTCGTGGGGCAGATTCTGGAAGTGATTGCGATCGCAAAGCTCTATTAGTTGCTTTGGAATCGGCTTTTGAAAAAAATTCTGTGAAAATCGCAAAAATTTTGGGTATCGAAATCGGGCAAAGTCTCCATAAAAGGGCTCTCCTGGCCAAATGGTTTAACTTTGGCAGGTCCCTGCTGTTCTGTTATGAAACTAGAATATCTTTTGCAGATTCTGGAAGTGATTGCGATCGCAAAGCTCTATTAGTTGCTTTGGAATCGACTTTTGAAAATGAGAGGGCGTAAAATTCGCCCAAAAAATTTGGCGACGATATTGAGCACATGCCTTCATAAAAGGGCTCTCCTGGCCAAATGGTTTAACTTTGGCAGGTCCCTGCTGTTCTGTTATGAAAGTAGACTTCGTGGGGCAGATTCTGGAAGTGATTGCGATCGCAAAGCTCTATTAGTTGCTTTGGAATCGGCTTTTGAAAAAAATTCTGTGAAAATCGCAAAAATTTTGGGTATCGAAATCGGGCAAAGTCTCCATAAAAGGGCTCTCCTGGCCAAATGGTTTAACTTTGGCAGGTCCCTGCTGTTCTGTTATGAAACTAGAATATCTTTTGCAGATTCTGGAAGTGATTGCGATCGCAAAGCTCTATTAGTTGCTTTGGAATCGACTTTTGAAAATGAGAGGGCGTAAAATTCGCCCAAAAAATTTGACGACGATATTGAGCACATGCCTTCATAAAAGGGCTCTCCTGGCCAAATGGTTTAACTTTGGCAGGTCCCTGCTGTTCTGTTATGAAAGTAGACTTCGTGGGGCAGATTCTGCAAGTGATTGCGATCGCAAAGCTCTATTAGTTGCTTTGGAATCGGCTTTTGAAAAAAATTCTGTGAAAATCGCAAAAATTTTGGGTATCGAAATCGGGCAAAGTCTCCATAAAAGGGCTCTCCTGGCCAAATGGTTTAACTTTGGCAGGTCCCTGCTGTTCTGTTATGAAACTAGAATATCTTTTGCAGATTCTGGAAGTGATTGCGATCGCAAAGCTCTATTAGTTGCTTTGGAATCGAGTTTTGAAAATGAGAGGGCGTAAAATTCGCCCAAAAAATTTGGCGACGATATTGAGCACATGTCTTCATAAAAGGGCTCTCCTGGCCAAATGGTTTAACTTTGGCAGGTCCCTGCTGTTCTGTTATGAAAGTAGACTTCGTGGGGCAGATTCTGGAAGTGATTGCGATCGCAAAGCTCTATTAGTTGCTTTGGAATCGGCTTTTGAAAAAAATTCTGTAAAAATCGCAAAAATTTTGGGTATCGAAATCGGGCAAAGTCTCCATAAAAGGGCTCTCCTGGCCAAATGGTTTAACTTTGGCAGGTCCCTGCTGTTCTGTTATGAAACTAGAATATCTTTTGCAGATTCTGGAAGTGATTGCGATCGCAAAGCTCTATTAGTTGCTTTGGAATCGACTTTTGAAAATGAGAGGGCGTAAAATTCGCCCAAAAAATTTGGCGACGATATTGAGCACATGCCTTCATAAAAGGGCTCTCCTGGCCAAATGGTTTAACTTTGGCAGGTCCCTGCTGTTCTGTTATGAAAGTAGACTTCGTGGGGCAGATTCTGGAAGTGATTGCGATCGCAAAGCTCTATTAGTTGCTTTGGAATCGGCTTTTGAAAAAAATTCTGTGAAAATCGCAAAAATTTTGGGTATCGAAATCGGGCAAAGTCTCCATAAAAGGGCTCTCCTGGCCAAATGGTTTAACTTTGGCAGGTCCCTGCTGTTCTGTTATGAAACTAGAATATCTTTTGCAGATTCTGGAAGTGATTGCGATCGCAAAGCTCTATTAGTTGCTTTGGAATCGACTTTTGAAAATGAGAGGGCGTAAAATTCGCCCAAAAAATTTGACGACGATATTGAGCACATGCCTTCATAAAAGGGCTCTCCTGCCCAAATGGTTTAACTTTGGCAGGTCCCTGCTGTTCTGTTATGAAAGTAGACTTCGTGGGGCAGATTCTGCAAGTGATTGCGATCGCAAAGCTCTATTAGTTGCTTTGGAATCGGCTTTTGAAAAAAATTCTGTGAAAATCGCAAAAATTTTGGGTATCGAAATCGGGCAAAGTCTCCATAAAAGGGCTCTCCTGGCCAAATGGTTTAACTTTGGCAGGTCCCTGCTGTTCTGTTATGAAACTAGAATATCTTTTGCAGATTCTGGAAGTGATTGCGATCGCAAAGCTCTATTAGTTGCTTTGGAATCGAGTTTTGAAAATGAGAGGGCGTAAAATTCGCCCAAAAAATTTGGCGACGATATTGAGCACATGTCTTCATAAAAGGGCTCTCCTGGCCAAATGGTTTAACTTTGGCAGGTCCCTGCTGTTCTGTTATGAAAGTAGACTTCGTGGGGCAGATTCTGGAAGTGATTGCGATCGCAAAGCTCTATTAGTTGCTTTGGAATCGGCTTTTGAAAAAAATTCTGTAAAAATCGCAAAAATTTTGGGTATCGAAATCGGGCAAAGTCTCCATAAAAGGGCTCTCCTGGCCAAATGGTTTAACTTTGGCAGGTCCCTGCTGTTCTGTTATGAAACTAGAATATCTTTTGCAGATTCTGGAAGTGATTGCGATCGCAAAGCTCTATTAGTTGCTTTGGAATCGACTTTTGAAAATGAGAGGGCGTAAAATTCGCCCAAAAAATTTGGCGACGATATTGAGCACATGCCTTCATAAAAGGGCTCTCCTGGCCAAATGGTTTAACTTTGGCAGGTCCCTGCTGTTCTGTTATGAAAGTAGACTTCGTGGGGCAGATTCTTGAAGTGATTGCGATCGCAAAGCTCTATTAGTTGCTTTGGAATCGGCTTTTGAAAAAAATTCTGTGAAAATCGCAAAAATTTTGGGTATCGAAATCGGGCAAAGTCTCCATAAAAGGGCTCTCCTGGCCAAATGGTTTAACTTTGGCAGGTCCCTGCTGTTCTGTTATGAAACTAGAATATCTTTTGCAGATTCTGGAAGTGATTGCGATCGCAAAGCTCTATTAGTTGCTTTGGAATCGACTTTTGAAAATGAGAGGGCGTAAAATTCGCCCAAAAAATTTGGCGACGATATTGAGCACATGCCTTCATAAAAGGGCTCTCCTGGCCAAATGGTTTAACTTTGGCAGGTCCCTGCTGTTCTGTTATGAAAGTAGACTTCGTGGGGCAGATTCTGGAAGTGATTGCGATCGCAAAGCTCTATTAGTTGCTTTGGAATCGGCTTTTGAAAAAAATTCTGTGAAAATCGCAAAAATTTTGGGTATCGAAATCGGGCAAAGTCTCCATAAAAGGGCTCTCCTGGCCAAATGGTTTAACTTTGGCAGGTCCCTGCTGTTCTGTTATGAAACTAGAATATCTTTTGCAGATTCTGGAAGTGATTGCGATCGCAAAGCTCTATTAGTTGCTTTGGAATCGACTTTTGAAAATGAGAGGGCGTAAAATTCGCCCAAAAAATTTGGCGACGATATTGAGCACATGCCTTCATAAAAGGGCTCTCCTGGCCAAATGGTTTAACTTTGGCAGGTCCCTGCTGTTCTGTTATGAAAGTAGACTTCGTGGGGCAGATTCTGGAAGTGATTGCGATCGCAAAGCTCTATTAGTTGCTTTGGAATCGGCTTTTGAAAAAAATTCTGTGAAAATCGCAAAAATTTTGGGTATCGAAATCGGGCAAAGTCTCCATAAAAGGGCTCTCCTGGCCAAATGGTTTAACTTTGGCAGGTCCCTGCTGTTCTGTTATGAAACTAGAATATCTTTTGCAGATTCTGGAAGTGATTGCGATCGCAAAGCTCTATTAGTTGCTTTGGAATCGACTTTTGAAAATGAGAGGGCGTAAAATTCGCCCAAAAAATTTGGCGACGATATTGAGCACATGCCTTCATAAAAGGGCTCTCCTGGCCAAATGGTTTAACTTTGACAGGTCCCTGCTGTTCTGTTATGAAAGTAGACTTCGTGGGGCAGATTCTGGAAGTGATTGCGATCGCAAAGCTCTATTAGTTGCTTTGGAATCGGCTTTTGAAAAAAATTCTGTGAAAATCGCAAAAATTTTGGGTATCGAAATCGGGCAAAGTCTCCATAAAAGGGCTCTCCTGGCCAAATGGTTTAACTTTGGCAGGTCCCTGCTGTTCTGTTATGAAACTAGAATATCTTTTGCAGATTCTGGAAGTGATTGCGATCGCAAAGCTCTATTAGTTGCTTTGGAATCGACTTTTGAAAATGAGAGGGCGTAAAATTCGCCCAAAAAATTTGGCGACGATATTGAGCACATGCCTTCATAAAAGGGCTCTCCTGGCCAAATGGTTTAACTTTGGCAGGTCCCTGCTGTTCTGTTATGAAAGTAGACTTCGTGGGGCAGATTCTGGAAGTGATTGCGATCGCAAAGCTCTATTAGTTGCTTTGGAATCGGCTTTTAAAAAAAATTCTGTGAAAATCGCAAAAATTTTGGGTATCGAAATCGGGCAAAGTCTCCATAAAAGGGCTCTCCTGGCCAAATGGTTTAACTTTGGCAGGTCCCTGCTGTTCTGTTATGAAACTAGAATATCTTTTGCAGATTCTGGAAGTGATTGCGATCGCAAAGCTCTATTAGTTGCTTTGGAATCGACTTTTGAAAATGAGAGGGCGTAAAATTCGCCCAAAAAATTTGGCGACGATATTGAGCACATGCCTTCATAAAAGGGCTCTCCTGGCCAAATGGTTTAACTTTGGCAGGTCCCTGCTGTTCTGTTATGAAAGTAGACTTCGTGGGGCAGATTCTGGAAGTGATTGCGATCGCAAAGCTCTATTAGTTGCTTTGGAATCGGCTTTTGAAAAAAATTCTGTGAAAATCAACTAATAGAGCTTTGCGATCGCAATCACTTCCAGAATCTGCCCCACGAAGTCTACTTTCATAACAGAACAGCAGGGACCTGCCAAAGTTAAACCATTTGGCCAGGAGAGCCCTTTTATGAAGGCATGTGCTCAATATCGTCGCCAAATTTTTTGGGCGAATTTTACGCCCTCTCATTTTCAAAAGTCGATTCCAAAGCAACTAATAGAGCTTTGCGATCGCAATCACTTCCAGAATCTGCAAAAGATATTCTAGTTTCATAACAGAACAGCAGGGACCTGCCAAAGTTAAACCATTTGCCCAGGAGAGCCCTTTTATGGAGACTTTGCCCGATTTCGATACCCAAAATTTTTGCGATTTTCACAGAATTTTTTTCAAAAGCCGATTCCAAAGCAACTAATAGAGCTTTGCGATCGCAATCACTTCCAGAATCTGCCCCACGAAGTCTACTTTTATAACAGAACAGCAGGGACCTGCCAAAGTTAAACCATTTGGCCAGGAGAGCCCTTTTATGAAGGCATGTGCTCAATATCGTCGCCAAATTTTTTGGGCGAATTTTACGCCCTCTCATTTTCAAAAGTCGATTCCAAAGCAACTAATAGAGCTTTGCGATCGCAATCACTTCCAGAATCTGCAAAAGATATTCTAGTTTCATAACAGAACAGCAGGGACCTGCCAAAGTTAAACCATTTGGCCAGGAGAGCCCTTTTATGGAGACTTTGCCCGATTCCGATACCCAAAATTTTTGCGATTTTCACAGAATTTTTTTCAAAAGCCGATTCCAAAGCAACTAATAGAGCTTTGCGATCGCAATCACTTCCAGAATCTGCCCCACGAAGTCTACTTTCATAACAGAACAGCAGGGACCTGCCAAAGTTAAACCATTTGGCCAGGAGAGCCCTTTTATGAAGGCATGTGCTCAATATCGTCGCCAAATTTTTTGGGCGAATTTTACGCCGTCTCATTTTCAAAAGTCGATTCCAAAGCAACTAATAGAGCTTTGCGATCGCAATCACTTCCAGAATCTGCAAAAGATATTCTAGTTTCATAACAGAACAGCAGGGACCTGCCAAAGTTAAACCATTTGGCCAGGAGAGCCCTTTTATGGAGACTTTGCCCGATTTCGATACCCAAAATTTTTGCGATTTTCACAGAATTTTTTTCAAAAGCCGATTCCAAAGCAACTAATAGAGCTTTGCGATCGCAATCACTTCCAGAATCTGCCCCACGAAGTCTACTTTCATAACAGAACAGCAGGGACCTGCCAAAGTTAAACCATTTGGCCAGGAGAGCCCTTTTATGAAGGCATGTGCTCAATATCGTCGCCAAATTTTTTGGGCGAATTTTACGCCCTCTCATTTTCAAAAGTCGATTCCAAAGCAACTAATAGAGCTTTGCGATCGCAATCACTTCAAGAATCTACAAAAGATATTCTAGTTTCATAACAGAACAGCAGGGACCTGCCAAAGTTAAACCATTTGGCCAGGAGAGCCCTTTTATGGAGACTTTGCCCGATTTCGATACCCAAAATTTTTGCGATTTTCACAGAATTTTTTTCAAAAGCCGATTCCAAAGCAACTAATAGAGCTTTGCGATCGCAATCACTTCCAGAATCTGCCCCACGAAGTCTACTTTCATAACAGAACAGCAGGGACCTGCCAAAGTTAAACCATTTGGCCAGGAGAGCCCTTTTATGAAGGCATGTGCTCAATATCGTCGCCAAATTTTTTGGGCGAATTTTACGCCCTCTCATTTTCAAAAGTCGATTCCAAAGCAACTAATAGAGCTTTGCGATCGCAATCACTTCCAGAATCTGCAAAAGATATTCTAGTTTCATAACAGAACAGCAGGGACCTGCCAAAGTTAAACCATTTGGCCAGGAGAGCCCTTTTATGGAGAATTTGCCCGATTCCGATACCCAAAATTTTTGCGATTTTCACAGAATTTTTTTCAAAAGCCGATTCCAAAGCAACTAATAGAGCTTTGCGATCGCAATCACTTCCAGAATCTGCCCCACGAAGTCTACTTTCATAACAGAACAGCAGGGACCTGCCAAAGTTAAACCATTTGGCCAGGAGAGCCCTTTTATGAAGGCATGTGCTCAATATCGTCGCCAAATTTTTTGGGCGAATTTTACGCCCTCTCATTTTCAAAAGTCGATTCCAAAGCAACTAATAGAGCTTTGCGATCGCAATCACTTCCAGAATCTGCAAAAGATATTCTAGTTTCATAACAGAACAGCAGGGACCTGCCAAAGTTAAACCATTTGCCCAGGAGAGCCCTTTTATGGAGACTTTGCCCGATTTCGATACCCAAAATTTTTGCGATTTTCACAGAATTTTTTTCAAAAGCCGATTCCAAAGCAACTAATAGAGCTTTGCGATCGCAATCACTTCCAGAATCTGCCCCACGAAGTCTACTTTTATAACAGAACAGCAGGGACCTGCCAAAGTTAAACCATTTGGCCAGGAGAGCCCTTTTATGAAGGCATGTGCTCAATATCGTCGCCAAATTTTTTGGGCGAATTTTACGCCCTCTCATTTTCAAAAGTCGATTCCAAAGCAACTAATAGAGCTTTGCGATCGCAATCACTTCCAGAATCTGCAAAAGATATTCTAGTTTCATAACAGAACAGCAGGGACCTGCCAAAGTTAAACCATTTGGCCAGGAGAGCCCTTTTATGGAGACTTTGCCCGATTCCGATACCCAAAATTTTTGCGATTTTCACAGAATTTTTTTCAAAAGCCGATTCCAAAGCAACTAATAGAGCTTTGCGATCGCAATCACTTCCAGAATCTGCCCCACGAAGTCTACTTTCATAACAGAACAGCAGGGACCTGCCAAAGTTAAACCATTTGGCCAGGAGAGCCCTTTTATGAAGGCATGTGCTCAATATCGTCGCCAAATTTTTTGGGCGAATTTTACGCCCTCTCATTTTCAAAAGTCGATTCCAAAGCAACTAATAGAGCTTTGCGATCGCAATCACTTCCAGAATCTGCAAAAGATATTCTAGTTTCATAACAGAACAGCAGGGACCTGCCAAAGTTAAACCATTTGGCCAGGAGAGCCCTTTTATGGAGACTTTCCCCGATTTCGATACCCGAAATTTTTGCGATTTTCACAGAATTTTTTTCAAAAGCCGATTCCAAAGCAACTAATAGAGCTTTGCGATCGCAATCACTTCCAGAATCTGCCCCACGAAGTCTACTTTCATAACAGAACAGCAGGGACCTGCCAAAGTTAAACCATTTGGCCAGGAGAGCCCTTTTATGAAGGCATGTGCTCAATATCGTCGCCAAATTTTTTGGGCGAATTTTACGCCCTCTCATTTTCAAAAGTCGATTCCAAAGCAACTAATAGAGCTTTGCGATCGCAATCACTTCCAGAATCTGCAAAAGATATTCTAGTTTCATAACAGAACAGCAGGGACCTGCCAAAGTTAAACCATTTGGCCAGGAGAGCCCTTTTATGGAGACTTTGCCCGATTTCGATACCCAAAATTTTTGCGATTTTCACAGAATTTTTTTTTAAAAGCCGATTCCAAAGCAACTAATAGAGCTTTGCGATCGCAATCACTTCCAGAATCTGCCCCACGAAGTCTACTTTCATAACAGAACAGCAGGGACCTGCCAAAGTTAAACCATTTGGCCAGGAGAGCCCTTTTATGAAGGCATGTGCTCAATATCGTCGCCAAATTTTTTGGGCGAATTTTACGCCCTCTCATTTTCAAAAGTCGATTCCAAAGCAACTAATAGAGCTTTGCGATCGCAATCACTTCCAGAATCTGCAAAAGATATTCTAGTTTCATAACAGAACAGCAGGGACCTGCCAAAGTTAAACCATTTGGCCAGGAGAGCCCTTTTATGGAGAATTTGCCCGATTCCGATACCCAAAATTTTTGCGATTTTCACAGAATTTTTTTCAAAAGCCGATTCCAAAGCAACTAATAGAGCTTTGCGATCGCAATCACTTCCAGAATCTGCCCCACGAAGTCTACTTTCATAACAGAACAGCAGGGACCTGCCAAAGTTAAACCATTTGGCCAGGAGAGCCCTTTTATGAAGGCATGTGCTCAATATCGTCGCCAAATTTTTTGGGCGAATTTTACGCCCTCTCATTTTCAAAAGTCGATTCCAAAGCAACTAATAGAGCTTTGCGATCGCAATCACTTCCAGAATCTGCAAAAGATATTCTAGTTTCATAACAGAACAGCAGGGACCTGCCAAAGTTAAACCATTTGGCCAGGAGAGCCCTTTTATGGAGACTTTGCCCGATTCCGATACCCAAAATTTTTGCGATTTTCACAGAATTTTTTTCAAAAGCCGATTCCAAAGCAACTAATAGAGCTTTGCGATCGCAATCACTTCCAGAATCTGCCCCACGAAGTCTACTTTCATAACAGAACAGCAGGGACCTGCCAAAGTTAAACCATTTGGCCAGGAGAGCCCTTTTTTGAAGGCATGTGCTCAATATCGTCGCCAAATTTTTTGGGCGAATTTTACGCCCTCTCATTTTCAAAAGTCGATTCCAAAGCAACTAATAGAGCTTTGCGATCGCAATCACTTCCAGAATCTGCAAAAGATATTCTAGTTTCATAACAGAACAGCAGGGACCTGCCAAAGTTAAACCATTTGGCCAGGAGAGCCCTTTTATGGAGACTTTGCCCGATTCCGATACCCAAAATTTTTGCGATTTTCGCAGAATTTTTTTCAAAAGCCGATTCCAAAGCAACTAATAGAGCTTTGCGATCGCAATCACTTCCAGAATCTGCCCCACGAAGTCTACTTTCATAACAGAACAGCAGGGACCTGCCAAAGTTAAACCATTTGGCCAGGAGAGCCCTTTTATGAAGGCATGTGCTCAATATCGTCGCCAAATTTTTTGGGCGAATTTTACGCCCTCTCATTTTCAAAAGTCGATTCCAAAGCAACTAATAGAGCTTTGCGATCGCAATCACTTCCAGAATCTGCAAAAGATATTCTAGTTTCATAACAGAACAGCAGGGACCTGCCAAAGTCAAACCATTTGGCCAGGAGAGCCCTTTTATGGAGACTTTGCCCGATTTCGATACCCAAAATTTTTGCGATTTTCACAGAATTTTTTTCAAAAGCCGATTCCAAAGCAACTAATAGAGCTTTGCGATCGCAATCACTTCCAGAATCTGCCCCACGAAGTCTACTTTCATAACAGAACAGCAGGGACCTGCCAAAGTTAAACCATTTGGCCAGGAGAGCCCTTTTATGAAGGCATGTGCTCAATATCGTCGCCAAATTTTTTGGGCGAATTTTACGCCCTCTCATTTTCAAAAGTCGATTCCAAAGCAACTAATAGAGCTTTGCGATCGCAATCACTTCCAGAATCTGCAAAAGATATTCTAGTTTCATAACAGAACAGCAGGGACCTGCCAAAGTTAAACCATTTGGCCAGGAGAGCCCTTTTATGGAGACTTTGCCCGATTCCGATACCCAAAATTTTTGCGATTTTCACAGAATTTTTTTCAAAAGCCGATTCCAAAGCAACTAATAGAGCTTTGCGATCGCAATCACTTCCAGAATCTGCCCCACGAAGTCTACTTTCATAACAGAACAGCAGGGACCTGCCAAAGTTAAACCATTTGGCCAGGAGAGCCCTTTTATGAAGGCATGTGCTCAATATCGTCGCCAAATTTTTTGGGCGAATTTTACGCCCTCTCATTTTCAAAAGTCGATTCCAAAGCAACTAATAGAGCTTTGCGATCGCAATCACTTCCAGAATCTGCAAAAGATATTCTAGTTTCATAACAGAACAGCAGGGACCTGCCAAAGTTAAACCATTTGGCCAGGAGAGCCCTTTTATGGAGACTTTGCCCGATTTCGATACCCAAAATTTTTGCGATTTTCACAGAATTTTTTTCAAAAGCCGATTCCAAAGCAACTAATAGAGCTTTGCGATCGCAATCACTTCCAGAATCTGCCCCACGAAGTCTACTTTCATAACAGAACAGCAGGGACCTGCCAAAGTTAAACCATTTGGCCAGGAGAGCCCTTTTATGAAGGCATGTGCTCAATATCGTTGCCAAATTTTTTGGGCGAATTTTACGCCCTCTCATTTTCAAAAGTCGATTCCAAAGACACTAATAGAGCTTTGCGATCGCAATCACTTCCAGAATCTGCAAAAGATATTCTAGTTTCATAACAGAACAGCAGGGACCTGCCAAAGTTAAACCATTTGGCCAGGAGAGCCCTTTTATGGAGACTTTGCCCGATTTCGATACCCAAAATTTTTGCGATTTTCACAGAATTTTTTTCAAAAGCCGATTCCAAAGCAACTAATAGAGCTTTGCGATCGCAATCACTTCCAGAATCTGCCCCACGAAGTCTACTTTCATAACAGAACAGCAGGGACCTGCCAAAGTTAAACCATTTGGCCAGGAGAGCCCTTTTATGAAGGCATGTGCTCAATATCGTCGCCAAATTTTTTGGGCGAATTTTACGCCCTCTCAGTTTCAAAAGTCGATTCCAAAGCAACTAATAGAGCTTTGCGATCGCAATCACTTCCAGAATCTGCAAAAGATATTCTAGTTTCATAAAAGAACAGCAGGGACCTGCCAAAGTTTAACCATTTGGCCAGGAGAGCCCTTTTATGGAGACTTTGCCCGATTTCGATACCCAAAATTTTTGCGATTTTCACAGAATTTTTTTCAAAACCCGATTCCAAAGCAACTAATAGAGCTTTGCGATCGCAATCACTTCCAGAATCTGCCCCACGAAGTCTACTTTCATAACAGAACAGCAGGGACCTGCCAAAGTTAAACCATTTGGCCAGGAGAGCCCTTTTATGAAGGCATGTGCTCAATATCGTCGCCAAATTTTTTGGGCGAATTTTACGCCCTCTCATTTTCAAAAGTCGATTCCAAAGCAACTAATAGAGCTTTGCGATCGCAATCACTTCCAGAATCTGCAAAAGATATTCTAGTTTCATAACAGAACAGCAGGGACCTGCCAAAGTTAAACCATTTGGCCAGGAGAGCCCTTTTATGGAGACTTTGCCCGATTTCGATACCCAAAATTTTTGCGATTTTCACAGAATTTTTTTCAAAAGCCGATTCCAAAGCAACTAATAGAGCTTTGCGATCGCAATCACTTCCAGAATCTGCCCCACGAAGTCTACTTTCATAACAGAACAGCAGGGACCTGCCAAAGTTAAACCATTTGGCCAGGAGAGCCCTTTTATGAAGGCATGTGCTCAATATCGTCGCCAAATTTTTTTGGCGAATTTTACGCCCTCTCATTTTCAAAAGTCGATTCCAAAGCAACTAATAGAGCTTTGCGATCGCAATCACTTCCAGAATCTGCAAAAGATATTCTAGTTTCATAACAGAACAGCAGGGACCTGCCAAAGTTAAACCATTTGGCCAGGAGAGCCCTTTTATGGAGACTTTGCCCGATTTCGATACCCAAAATTTTTGCGATTTTCACAGAATTTTTTTCAAAAGCCGATTCCAAAGCAACTAATAGAGCTTTGCGATCGCAATCACTTCCAGAATCTGCCCCACGAAGTCTACTTTCATAACAGAACAGCAGGGACCTGCCAAAGTTAAACCATTTGGCCAGGAGAGCCCTTTTATGAAGGCATGTGCTCAATATCGTCGCCAAATTTTTTGGGCGAATTTTACGCCCTCTCATTTTCAAAAGTCGATTCCAAAGCAACTAATAGAGCTTTGCGATCGCAATCACTTCCAGAATCTGCAAAAGATATTCTAGTTTCATAACAGAACAGCAGGGACCTGCCAAAGTTAAACCATTTGGCCAGGAGAGCCCTTTTATGGAGACTTTGCCCGATTTCGATACCCAAAATTTTTGCGATTTTCACAGAATTTTTTTCAAAAGCCGATTCCAAAGCAACTAATAGAGCTTTGCGATCGCAATCACTTCCAGAATCTGCCCCACGAAGTCTACTTTCATAACAGAACAGCAGGGACCTGCCAAAGTTAAACCATTTGGCCAGGAGAGCCCTTTTATGAAGGCATGTGCTCAATATCGTCGCCAAATTTTTTGGGCGAATTTTACGCCCTCTCATTTTCAAAAGTCGATTCCAAAGCAACTAATAGAGCTTTGCGATCGCAATCACTTCCAGAATCTGCAAAAGATATTCTAGTTTCATAACAGAACAGCAGGGACCTGCCAAAGTTAAACCATTTGGCCAGGAGATCCCTTTTATGGAGACTTTGCCCGATTTCGATACCCAAAATTTTTGCGATTTTCACAGAATTTTTTTCAAAAGCCGATTCCAAAGCAACTAATAGAGCTTTGCGATCGCAATCACTTCCAGAATCTGCCCCACGAAGTCTACTTTCATAACAGAACAGCAGGGACCTGCCAAAGTTAAACCATTTGGCCAGGAGAGCCCTTTTATGAAGGCATGTGCTCAATATCGTCGCCAAATTTTTTGGGCGAATTTTACGCCCTCTCATTTTCAAAAGTCGATTCCAAAGCAACTAATAGAGCTTTGCGATCGCAATCACTTCCAGAATCTGCAAAAGATATTCTAGTTTCATAACAGAACAGCAGGGACCTGCCAAAGTTAAACCATTTGGCCAGGAGAGCCCTTTTATGGAGACTTTGCCCGATTTCGATACCCAAAATTTTTGCGATTTTCACAGAATTTTTTTCAAAAGCCGATTCCAAAGCAACTAATAGAGCTTTGCGATCGCAATCACTTCCAGAATCTGCCCCACGAAGTCTACTTTCATAACAGAACAGCAGGGACCTGCCAAAGTTAAACCATTTGGCCAGGAGAGCCCTTTTATGAAGGCATGTGCTCAACATCGTCGCCAAATTTTTTGGGCGAATTTTACGCCCTCTCATTTTCAAAAGTCGATTCCAAAGCAACTAATAGAGCTTTGCGATCGCAATCACTTCCAGAATCTGCAAAAGATATTCTAGTTTCATAACAGAACAGCAGGGACCTGCCAAAGTTAAACCATTTGGCCAGGAGAGCCCTTTTATGGAGACTTTGCCCGATTTCGATACCCAAAATTTTTGCGATTTTCGCAGAATTTTTTTCAAAAGCCGATTCCAAAGCAACTAATAGAGCTTTGCGATCGCAATCACTTCCAGAATCTGCCCCACGAAGTCTACTTTCATAACAGAACAGCAGGGACCTGCCAAAGTTAAACCATTTGGCCAGGAGAGCCCTTTTATGAAGGCATGTGCTCAATATCGTCGCCAAATTTTTTGGGCGAATTTTACGCCCTCTCATTTTCAAAAGTCGATTCCAAAGCAACTAATAGAGCTTTGCGATCGCAATCACTTCCAGAATCTGCAAAAGATATTCTAGTTTCATAACAGAACAGCAGGGACCTGCCAAAGTTAAACCATTTGGCCACGAGAGCCCTTTTATGGAGACTTTGCCCGATTTCGATACCCAAAATTTTTGCGATTTTCACAGAATTTTTTTCAAAAGCCGATTCCAAAGCAACTAATAGAGCTTTGCGATCGCAATCACTTCCAGAATCTGCCCCACGAAGTCTACTTCATAACAGAACAGCAGGGACCTGCCAAAGTTAAACCATTTGGCCAGGAGAGCCCTTTTATGAAGGCATGTGCTCAATATCGTCGCCAAATTTTTTGGGCGAATTTTACGCCCTCTCATTTTCAAAAGTCGATTCCAAAGCAACTAATAGAGCTTTGCGATCGCAATCACTTCCAGAATCTGCAAAAGATATTCTAGTTTCATAACAGAACAGCAGGGACCTGCCAAAGTTAAACCATTTGGCCAGGAGAGCCCTTTTATGGAGACTTTGCCCGATTTCGATACCCAAAATTTTTGCGATTTTCACAGAATTTTTTTCAAAAGCCGATTCCAAAGCAACTAATAGAGCTTTGCGATCGCAATCACTTCCAGAATCTGCCCCACGAAGTCTACTTTCATAACAGAACAGCAGGGACCTGCCAAAGTTAAACCATTTGGCCAGGAGAGCCCTTTTATGAAGGCATGTGCTCAATATCGTCGCCAAATTTTTTGGGCGAATTTTACGCCCTCTCATTTTTAAAAGTCGATTCCAAAGCAACTAATAGAGCTTTGCGATCGCAATCACTTCCAGAATCTGCAAAAGATATTCTAGTTTCATAACAGAACAGCAGGGACCTGCCAAAGTTAAACCATTTGGCCAGGAGAGCCCTTTTATGGAGACTTTGCCCGATTTCGATACCCAAAATTTTTGCGATTTTCACAGAATTTTTTTCAAAAGCCGATTCCAAAGCAACTAATAGAGCTTTGCGATCGCAATCACTTCCAGAATCTGCCCCACGAAGTCTACTTTCATAACAGAACAGCAGGGACCTGCCAAAGTTAAACCATTTGGCCAGGAGAGCCCTTTTATGAAGGCATGTGCTCAATATCGTCGCCAAATTTTTTGGGCGAATTTTACGCCCTCTCATTTTCAAAAGTCGATTCCAAAGCAACTAATAGAGCTTTGCGATCGCAATCACTTCCAGAATCTGCAAAAGATATTCTAGTTTCATAACAGAACAGCAGGGACCTGCCAAAGTTAAACCATTTGGCCAGGAGAGCCCTTTTATGGAGAATTTGCCCGATTCCGATACCCAAAATTTTTGCGATTTTCACAGAATTTTTTTCAAAAGCCGATTCCAAAGCAACTAATAGAGCTTTGCGATCGCAATCACTTCCAGAATCTGCCCCACGAAGTCTACTTTCATAACAGAACAGCAGGGACCTGCCAAAGTTAAACCATTTGGCCAGGAGAGCCCTTTTATGAAGGCATGTGCTCAATATCGTCGCCAAATTTTTTGGGCGAATTTTACGCCCTCTCATTTTCAAAAGTCGATTCCAAAGCAACTAATAGAGCTTTGCGATCGCAATCACTTCCAGAATCTGCAAAAGATATTCTAGTTTCATAACAGAACAGCAGGGACCTGCCAAAGTTAAACCATTTGGCCAGGAGAGCCCTTTTATGGAGACTTTGCCCGATTCCGATACCCAAAATTTTTGCGATTTTCACAGAATTTTTTTCAAAAGCCGATTCCAAAGCAACTAATAGAGCTTTGCGATCGCAATCACTTCCAGAATCTGCCCCACGAAGTCTACTTTCATAACAGAACAGCAGGGACCTGCCAAAGTTAAACCATTTGGCCAGGAGAGCCCTTTTTTGAAGGCATGTGCTCAATATCGTCGCCAAATTTTTTGGGCGAATTTTACGCCCTCTCATTTTCAAAAGTCGATTCCAAAGCAACTAATAGAGCTTTGCGATCGCAATCACTTCCAGAATCTGCAAAAGATATTCTAGTTTCATAACAGAACAGCAGGGACCTGCCAAAGTTAAACCATTTGGCCAGGAGAGCCCTTTTATGGAGACTTTGCCCGATTCCGATACCCAAAATTTTTGCGATTTTCGCAGAATTTTTTTCAAAAGCCGATTCCAAAGCAACTAATAGAGCTTTGCGATCGCAATCACTTCCAGAATCTGCCCCACGAAGTCTACTTTCATAACAGAACAGCAGGGACCTGCCAAAGTTAAACCATTTGGCCAGGAGAGCCCTTTTATGAAGGCATGTGCTCAATATCGTCGCCAAATTTTTTGGGCGAATTTTACGCCCTCTCATTTTCAAAAGTCGATTCCAAAGCAACTAATAGAGCTTTGCGATCGCAATCACTTCCAGAATCTGCAAAAGATATTCTAGTTTCATAACAGAACAGCAGGGACCTGCCAAAGTCAAACCATTTGGCCAGGAGAGCCCTTTTATGGAGACTTTGCCCGATTTCGATACCCAAAATTTTTGCGATTTTCACAGAATTTTTTTCAAAAGCCGATTCCAAAGCAACTAATAGAGCTTTGCGATCGCAATCACTTCCAGAATCTGCCCCACGAAGTCTACTTTCATAACAGAACAGCAGGGACCTGCCAAAGTTAAACCATTTGGCCAGGAGAGCCCTTTTATGAAGGCATGTGCTCAATATCGTCGCCAAATTTTTTGGGCGAATTTTACGCCCTCTCATTTTCAAAAGTCGATTCCAAAGCAACTAATAGAGCTTTGCGATCGCAATCACTTCCAGAATCTGCAAAAGATATTCTAGTTTCATAACAGAACAGCAGGGACCTGCCAAAGTTAAACCATTTGGCCAGGAGAGCCCTTTTATGGAGACTTTGCCCGATTCCGATACCCAAAATTTTTGCGATTTTCACAGAATTTTTTTCAAAAGCCGATTCCAAAGCAACTAATAGAGCTTTGCGATCGCAATCACTTCCAGAATCTGCCCCACGAAGTCTACTTTCATAACAGAACAGCAGGGACCTGCCAAAGTTAAACCATTTGGCCAGGAGAGCCCTTTTATGAAGGCATGTGCTCAATATCGTCGCCAAATTTTTTGGGCGAATTTTACGCCCTCTCATTTTCAAAAGTCGATTCCAAAGCAACTAATAGAGCTTTGCGATCGCAATCACTTCCAGAATCTGCAAAAGATATTCTAGTTTCATAACAGAACAGCAGGGACCTGCCAAAGTTAAACCATTTGGCCAGGAGAGCCCTTTTATGGAGACTTTGCCCGATTTCGATACCCAAAATTTTTGCGATTTTCACAGAATTTTTTTCAAAAGCCGATTCCAAAGCAACTAATAGAGCTTTGCGATCGCAATCACTTCCAGAATCTGCCCCACGAAGTCTACTTTCATAACAGAACAGCAGGGACCTGCCAAAGTTAAACCATTTGGCCAGGAGAGCCCTTTTATGAAGGCATGTGCTCAATATCGTTGCCAAATTTTTTGGGCGAATTTTACGCCCTCTCATTTTCAAAAGTCGATTCCAAAGACACTAATAGAGCTTTGCGATCGCAATCACTTCCAGAATCTGCAAAAGATATTCTAGTTTCATAACAGAACAGCAGGGACCTGCCAAAGTTAAACCATTTGGCCAGGAGAGCCCTTTTATGGAGACTTTGCCCGATTTCGATACCCAAAATTTTTGCGATTTTCACAGAATTTTTTTCAAAAGCCGATTCCAAAGCAACTAATAGAGCTTTGCGATCGCAATCACTTCCAGAATCTGCCCCACGAAGTCTACTTTCATAACAGAACAGCAGGGACCTGCCAAAGTTAAACCATTTGGCCAGGAGAGCCCTTTTATGAAGGCATGTGCTCAATATCGTCGCCAAATTTTTTGGGCGAATTTTACGCCCTCTCAGTTTCAAAAGTCGATTCCAAAGCAACTAATAGAGCTTTGCGATCGCAATCACTTCCAGAATCTGCAAAAGATATTCTAGTTTCATAAAAGAACAGCAGGGACCTGCCAAAGTTTAACCATTTGGCCAGGAGAGCCCTTTTATGGAGACTTTGCCCGATTTCGATACCCAAAATTTTTGCGATTTTCACAGAATTTTTTTCAAAACCCGATTCCAAAGCAACTAATAGAGCTTTGCGATCGCAATCACTTCCAGAATCTGCCCCACGAAGTCTACTTTCATAACAGAACAGCAGGGACCTGCCAAAGTTAAACCATTTGGCCAGGAGAGCCCTTTTATGAAGGCATGTGCTCAATATCGTCGCCAAATTTTTTGGGCGAATTTTACGCCCTCTCATTTTCAAAAGTCGATTCCAAAGCAACTAATAGAGCTTTGCGATCGCAATCACTTCCAGAATCTGCAAAAGATATTCTAGTTTCATAACAGAACAGCAGGGACCTGCCAAAGTTAAACCATTTGGCCAGGAGAGCCCTTTTATGGAGACTTTGCCCGATTTCGATACCCAAAATTTTTGCGATTTTCACAGAATTTTTTTCAAAAGCCGATTCCAAAGCAACTAATAGAGCTTTGCGATCGCAATCACTTCCAGAATCTGCCCCACGAAGTCTACTTTCATAACAGAACAGCAGGGACCTGCCAAAGTTAAACCATTTGGCCAGGAGAGCCCTTTTATGAAGGCATGTGCTCAATATCGTCGCCAAATTTTTTTGGCGAATTTTACGCCCTCTCATTTTCAAAAGTCGATTCCAAAGCAACTAATAGAGCTTTGCGATCGCAATCACTTCCAGAATCTGCAAAAGATATTCTAGTTTCATAACAGAACAGCAGGGACCTGCCAAAGTTAAACCATTTGGCCAGGAGAGCCCTTTTATGGAGACTTTGCCCGATTTCGATACCCAAAATTTTTGCGATTTTCACAGAATTTTTTTCAAAAGCCGATTCCAAAGCAACTAATAGAGCTTTGCGATCGCAATCACTTCCAGAATCTGCCCCACGAAGTCTACTTTCATAACAGAACAGCAGGGACCTGCCAAAGTTAAACCATTTGGCCAGGAGAGCCCTTTTATGAAGGCATGTGCTCAATATCGTCGCCAAATTTTTTGGGCGAATTTTACGCCCTCTCATTTTCAAAAGTCGATTCCAAAGCAACTAATAGAGCTTTGCGATCGCAATCACTTCCAGAATCTGCAAAAGATATTCTAGTTTCATAACAGAACAGCAGGGACCTGCCAAAGTTAAACCATTTGGCCAGGAGAGCCCTTTTATGGAGACTTTGCCCGATTTCGATACCCAAAATTTTTGCGATTTTCACAGAATTTTTTTCAAAAGCCGATTCCAAAGCAACTAATAGAGCTTTGCGATCGCAATCACTTCCAGAATCTGCCCCACGAAGTCTACTTTCATAACAGAACAGCAGGGACCTGCCAAAGTTAAACCATTTGGCCAGGAGAGCCCTTTTATGAAGGCATGTGCTCAATATCGTCGCCAAATTTTTTGGGCGAATTTTACGCCCTCTCATTTTCAAAAGTCGATTCCAAAGCAACTAATAGAGCTTTGCGATCGCAATCACTTCCAGAATCTGCAAAAGATATTCTAGTTTCATAACAGAACAGCAGGGACCTGCCAAAGTTAAACCATTTGGCCAGGAGAGCCCTTTTATGGAGACTTTGCCCGATTTCGATACCCAAAATTTTTGCGATTTTCACAGAATTTTTTTCAAAAGCCGATTCCAAAGCAACTAATAGAGCTTTGCGATCGCAATCACTTCCAGAATCTGCCCCACGAAGTCTACTTTCATAACAGAACAGCAGGGACCTGCCAAAGTTAAACCATTTGGCCAGGAGAGCCCTTTTATGAAGGCATGTGCTCAATATCGTCGCCAAATTTTTTGGGCGAATTTTACGCCCTCTCATTTTCAAAAGTCGATTCCAAAGCAACTAATAGAGCTTTGCGATCGCAATCACTTCCAGAATCTGCAAAAGATATTCTAGTTTCATAACAGAACAGCAGGGACCTGCCAAAGTTAAACCATTTGGCCAGGAGAGCCCTTTTATGGAGACTTTGCCCGATTTCGATACCCAAAATTTTTGCGATTTTCACAGAATTTTTTTCAAAAGCCGATTCCAAAGCAACTAATAGAGCTTTGCGATCGCAATCACTTCCAGAATCTGCCCCACGAAGTCTACTTTCATAACAGAACAGCAGGGACCTGCCAAAGTTAAACCATTTGGCCAGGAGAGCCCTTTTATGAAGGCATGTGCTCAACATCGTCGCCAAATTTTTTGGGCGAATTTTACGCCCTCTCATTTTCAAAAGTCGATTCCAAAGCAACTAATAGAGCTTTGCGATCGCAATCACTTCCAGAATCTGCAAAAGATATTCTAGTTTCATAACAGAACAGCAGGGACCTGCCAAAGTTAAACCATTTGGCCAGGAGAGCCCTTTTATGGAGACTTTGCCCGATTTCGATACCCAAAATTTTTGCGATTTTCGCAGAATTTTTTTCAAAAGCCGATTCCAAAGCAACTAATAGAGCTTTGCGATCGCAATCACTTCCAGAATCTGCCCCACGAAGTCTACTTTCATAACAGAACAGCAGGGACCTGCCAAAGTTAAACCATTTGGCCAGGAGAGCCCTTTTATGAAGGCATGTGCTCAATATCGTCGCCAAATTTTTTGGGCGAATTTTACGCCCTCTCATTTTCAAAAGTCGATTCCAAAGCAACTAATAGAGCTTTGCGATCGCAATCACTTCCAGAATCTGCAAAAGATATTCTAGTTTCATAACAGAACAGCAGGGACCTGCCAAAGTTAAACCATTTGGCCACGAGAGCCCTTTTATGGAGACTTTGCCCGATTTCGATACCCAAAATTTTTGCGATTTTCACAGAATTTTTTTCAAAAGCCGATTCCAAAGCAACTAATAGAGCTTTGCGATCGCAATCACTTCCAGAATCTGCCCCACGAAGTCTACTTCATAACAGAACAGCAGGGACCTGCCAAAGTTAAACCATTTGGCCAGGAGAGCCCTTTTATGAAGGCATGTGCTCAATATCGTCGCCAAATTTTTTGGGCGAATTTTACGCCCTCTCATTTTCAAAAGTCGATTCCAAAGCAACTAATAGAGCTTTGCGATCGCAATCACTTCCAGAATCTGCAAAAGATATTCTAGTTTCATAACAGAACAGCAGGGACCTGCCAAAGTTAAACCATTTGGCCAGGAGAGCCCTTTTATGGAGACTTTGCCCGATTTCGATACCCAAAATTTTTGCGATTTTCACAGAATTTTTTTCAAAAGCCGATTCCAAAGCAACTAATAGAGCTTTGCGATCGCAATCACTTCCAGAATCTGCCCCACGAAGTCTACTTTCATAACAGAACAGCAGGGACCTGCCAAAGTTAAACCATTTGGCCAGGAGAGCCCTTTTATGAAGGCATGTGCTCAATATCGTCGCCAAATTTTTTGGGCGAATTTTACGCCCTCTCATTTTTAAAAGTCGATTCCAAAGCAACTAATAGAGCTTTGCGATCGCAATCACTTCCAGAATCTGCAAAAGATATTCTAGTTTCATAACAGAACAGCAGGGACCTGCCAAAGTTAAACCATTTGGCCAGGAGAGCCCTTTTATGGAGACTTTGCCCGATTTCGATACCCAAAATTTTTGCGATTTTCACAGAATTTTTTTCAAAAGCCGATTCCAAAGCAACTAATAGAGCTTTGCGATCGCAATCACTTCCAGAATCTGCCCCACGAAGTCTACTTTCATAACAGAACAGCAGGGACCTGCCAAAGTTAAACCATTTGGCCAGGAGAGCCCTTTTATGAAGGCATGTGCTCAATATCGTCGCCAAATTTTTTGGGCGAATTTTACGCCCTCTCATTTTCAAAAGTCGATTCCAAAGCAACTAATAGAGCTTTGCGATCGCAATCACTTCCAGAATCTGCAAAAGATATTCTAGTTTCATAACAGAACAGCAGGGACCTGCCAAAGTTAAACCATTTAGCCAGGAGAGCCCTTTTATGGAGACTTTGCCCGATTTCGATACCCAAAATTTTTGCGATTTTCACAGAATTTTTTTCAAAAGCCGATTCCAAAGCAACTAATAGAGCTTTGCGATCGCAATCACTTCCAGAATCTGCCCCACGAAGTCTACTTTCATAACAGAACAGCAGGGACCTGCCAAAGTTAAACCATTTGGCCAGGAGAGCCCTTTTATGAAGGCATGTGCTCAATATCGTCGCCAAATTTTTTGGGCGAATTTTACGCCCTCTCATTTTCAAAAGTCGATTCCAAAGCAACTAATAGAGCTTTGCGATCGCAATCACTTCCAGAATCTGCAAAAGATATTCTAGTTTCATAACAGAACAGCAGGGACCTGCCAAAGTTAAACCATTTGGCCAGGAGAGCCCTTTTATGGAGACTTTGCCCGATTTCGATACCCAAAATTTTTGCGATTTTCACAGAATTTTTTTCAAAAGCCGATTCCAAAGCAACTAATAGAGCTTTGCGATCGCAATCACTTCCAGAATCTGCCCCACGAAGTCTACTTTCATAACAGAACAGCAGGGACCTGCCAAAGTTAAACCATTTGGCCAGGAGAGCCCTTTTATGAAGGCATGTGCTCAACATCGTCGCCAAATTTTTTGGGCGAATTTTACGCCCTCTCATTTTCAAAAGTCGATTCCAAAGCAACTAATAGAGCTTTGCGATCGCAATCACTTCCAGAATCTGCAAAAGATATTCTAGTTTCATAACAGAACAGCAGGGACCTGCCAAAGTTAAACCATTTGGCCAGGAGAGCCCTTTTATGGAGACTTTGCCCGATTTCGATACCCAAAATTTTTGCGATTTTCGCAGAATTTTTTTCAAAAGCCGATTCCAAAGCAACTAATAGAGCTTTGCGATCGCAATCACTTCCAGAATCTGCCCCACGAAGTCTACTTTCATAACAGAACAGCAGGGACCTGCCAAAGTTAAACCATTTGGCCAGGAGAGCCCTTTTATGAAGGCATGTGCTCAATATCGTCGCCAAATTTTTTGGGCGAATTTTACGCCCTCTCATTTTCAAAAGTCGATTCCAAAGCAACTAATAGAGCTTTGCGATCGCAATCACTTCCAGAATCTGCAAAAGATATTCTAGTTTCATAACAGAACAGCAGGGACCTGCCAAAGTTAAACCATTTGGCCACGAGAGCCCTTTTATGGAGACTTTGCCCGATTTCGATACCCAAAATTTTTGCGATTTTCACAGAATTTTTTTCAAAAGCCGATTCCAAAGCAACTAATAGAGCTTTGCGATCGCAATCACTTCCAGAATCTGCCCCACGAAGTCTACTTCATAACAGAACAGCAGTGACCTGCCAAAGTTAAACCATTTGGCCAGGAGAGCCCTTTTATGAAGGCATGTGCTCAATATCGTCGCCAAATTTTTTGGGCGAATTTTACGCCCTCTCATTTTCAAAAGTCGATTCCAAAGCAACTAATAGAGCTTTGCGATCGCAATCACTTCCAGAATCTGCAAAAGATATTCTAGTTTCATAACAGAACAGCAGGGACCTGCCAAAGTTAAACCATTTGGCCAGGAGAGCCCTTTTATGGAGACTTTGCCCGATTTCGATACCCAAAATTTTTGCGATTTTCACAGAATTTTTTTCAAAAGCCGATTCCAAAGCAACTAATAGAGCTTTGCGATCGCAATCACTTCCAGAATCTGCCCCACGAAGTCTACTTTCATAACAGAACAGCAGGGACCTGCCAAAGTTAAACCATTTGGCCAGGAGAGCCCTTTTATGAAGGCATGTGCTCAATATCGTCGCCAAATTTTTTGGGCGAATTTTACGCCCTCTCATTTTCAAAAGTCGATTCCAAAGCAACTAATAGAGCTTTGCGATCGCAATCACTTCCAGAATCTGCCCCACGAAGTCTACTTTCATAACAGAACAGCAGGGACCTGCCAAAGTTAAACCATTTGGCCAGGAGAGCCCTTTTATGAAGGCATGTGCTCAATATCGTCGCCAAATTTTTTGGGCGAATTTTACGCCCTCTCATTTTCAAAAGTCGATTCCAAAGCAACTAATAGAGCTTTGCGATCGCAATCACTTCCAGAATCTGCAAAAGATATTCTAGTTTCATAACAGAACAGCAGGGACCTGCCAAAGTTAAACCATTTGGCCAGGAGAGCCCTTTTATGGAGACTTTGCCCGATTTCGATACCCAAAATTTTTGCGATTTTCACAGAATTTTTTTCAAAAGCCGATTCCAAAGCAACTAATAGAGCTTTGCGATCGCAATCACTTCCAGAATCTGCCCCACGAAGTCTACTTTCATAACAGAACAGCAGGGACCTGCCAAAGTTAAACCATTTGGCCAGGAGAGCCCTTTTATGAAGGCATGTGCTCAACATCGTCGCCAAATTTTTTGGGCGAATTTTACGCCCTCTCATTTTCAAAAGTCGATTCCAAAGCAACTAATAGAGCTTTGCGATCGCAATCACTTCCAGAATCTGCAAAAGATATTCTAGTTTCATAACAGAACAGCAGGGACCTGCCAAAGTTAAACCATTTGGCCAGGAGAGCCCTTTTATGGAGACTTTGCCCGATTTCGATACCCAAAATTTTTGCGATTTTCGCAGAATTTTTTTCAAAAGCCGATTCCAAAGCAACTAATAGAGCTTTGCGATCGCAATCACTTCCAGAATCTGCCCCACGAAGTCTACTTTCATAACAGAACAGCAGGGACCTGCCAAAGTTAAACCATTTGGCCAGGAGAGCCCTTTTATGAAGGCATGTGCTCAATATCGTCGCCAAATTTTTTGGGCGAATTTTACGCCCTCTCATTTTCAAAAGTCGATTCCAAAGCAACTAATAGAGCTTTGCGATCGCAATCACTTCCAGAATCTGCAAAAGATATTCTAGTTTCATAACAGAACAGCAGGGACCTGCCAAAGTTAAACCATTTGGCCACGAGAGCCCTTTTATGGAGACTTTGCCCGATTTCGATACCCAAAATTTTTGCGATTTTCACAGAATTTTTTTCAAAAGCCGATTCCAAAGCAACTAATAGAGCTTTGCGATCGCAATCACTTCCAGAATCTGCCCCACGAAGTCTACTTCATAACAGAACAGCAGGGACCTGCCAAAGTTAAACCATTTGGCCAGGAGAGCCCTTTTATGAAGGCATGTGCTCAATATCGTCGCCAAATTTTTTGGGCGAATTTTACGCCCTCTCATTTTCAAAAGTCGATTCCAAAGCAACTAATAGAGCTTTGCGATCGCAATCACTTCCAGAATCTGCAAAAGATATTCTAGTTTCATAACAGAACAGCAGGGACCTGCCAAAGTTAAACCATTTGGCCAGGAGAGCCCTTTTATGGAGACTTTGCCCGATTTCGATACCCAAAATTTTTGCGATTTTCACAGAATTTTTTTCAAAAGCCGATTCCAAAGCAACTAATAGAGCTTTGCGATCGCAATCACTTCCAGAATCTGCCCCACGAAGTCTACTTTCATAACAGAACAGCAGGGACCTGCCAAAGTTAAACCATTTGGCCAGGAGAGCCCTTTTATGAAGGCATGTGCTCAATATCGTCGCCAAATTTTTTGGGCGAATTTTACGCCCTCTCATTTTCAAAAGTCGATTCCAAAGCAACTAATAGAGCTTTGCGATCGCAATCACTTCCAGAATCTGCCCCACGAAGTCTACTTTCATAACAGAACAGCAGGGACCTGCCAAAGTTAAACCATTTGGCCAGGAGAGCCCTTTTATGAAGGCATGTGCTCAATATCGTCGCCAAATTTTTTGGGCGAATTTTACGCCCTCTCATTTTCAAAAGTCTATTCCAAAGCAACTAATAGAGCTTTGCGATCGCAATCACTTCCAGAATCTGCCCCACGAAGTCTACTTTCATAACAGAACAGCAGGGACCTGCCAAAGTTAAACCATTTGGCCAGGAGAGCCCTTTTATGAAGGCATGTGCTCAATATCGTCGCCAAATTTTTTGGGCGAATTTTACGCCCTCTCATTTTCAAAAGTCGATTCCAAAGCAACTAATAGAGCTTTGCGATCGCAATCACTTCCAGAATCTGCAAAAGATATTCTAGTTTCATAACAGAACAGCAGGGACCTGCCAAAGTTAAACCATTTGGCCAGGAGAGCCCTTTTATGGAGACTTTGCCCGATTTCGATACCCAAAATTTTGCGATGTTTACAGAATTTTTTTCAAAAGCCGATTCCAAAGCAACTAATAGAGCTTTGCGATCGCAATCACTTCCAGAATCTGCCCCACGAAGTCTACTTTCATAACAGAACAGCAGGGACCTGCCAAAGTTAAACCATTTGGCCAGGAGAGCCCTTTTATGAAGGCATGTGCTCAATATCGTCGCCAAATTTTTTGGGCGAATTTTACGCCCTCTCATTTTCAAAAGTCGATTCCAAAGCAACTAATAGAGCTTTGCGATCGCAATCACTTCCAGAATCTGCAAAAGATATTCTAGTTTCATAACAGAACAGCAGGGACCTGCCAAAGTTAAACCATTTGGCCAGGAGAGCCCTTTTATGGAGACTTTGCCCGATTTCGATACCCAAAATTTTTGCGATTTTCACAGAATTTTTTTCAAAAGCCGATTCCAAAGCAACTAATAGAGCTTTGCGATCGCAATCACTTCCAGAATCTGCCCCACGAAGTCTACTTTCATAACAGAACAGCAGGGACCTGCCAAAGTTAAACCATTTGGCCAGGAGAGCCCTTTTATGAAGGCATGTGCTCAATATCGTCGCCAAATTTTTTGGGCGAATTTTACGCCCTCTCATTTTAAAAAGTCGATTCCAAAGCAACTAATAGAGCTTTGCGATCGCAATCACTTCCAGAATCTGCAAAAGATATTCTAGTTTCATAACAGAACAGCAGGGACCTGCCAAAGTTAAACCATTTGGCCAGGAGAGCCCTTTTATGGAGACTTTGCCCGATTTCGATACCCAAAATTTTTGCGATTTTCACAGAATTTTTTTCAAAAGCCGATTCCAAAGCAACTAATAGAGCTTTGCGATCGCAATCACTTCCAGAATCTGCCCCACGAAGTCTACTTTCATAACAGAACAGCAGGGACCTGCCAAAGTTAAACCATTTGGCCAGGAGAGCCCTTTTATGAAGGCATGTGCTCAATATCGTCGCCAAATTTTTTGGGCGAATTTTACGCCCTCTCATTTTCAAAAGTCGATTCCAAAGCAACTAATAGAGCTTTGCGATCGCAATCACTTCCAGAATCTGCAAAAGATATTCTAGTTTCATAACAGAACAGCAGGGACCTGCCAAAGTTAAACCATTTGGCCAGGAGAGCCCTTTTATGGAGACTTTGCCCGATTTCGATACCCAAAATTTTTGCGATTTTCACAGAATTTTTTTCAAAAGCCGATTCCAAAGCAACTAATAGAGCTTTGCGATCGCAATCACTTCCAGAATCTGCCCCACGAAGTCTACTTTCATAACAGAACAGCAGGGACCTGCCAAAGTTAAACCATTTGGCCAGGAGAGCCCTTTTATGAAGGCATGTGCTCAACATCGTCGCCAAATTTTTTGGGCGAATTTTACGCCCTCTCATTTTCAAAAGTCGATTCCAAAGCAACTAATAGAGCTTTGCGATCGCAATCACTTCCAGAATCTGCAAAAGATATTCTAGTTTCATAACAGAACAGCAGGGACCTGCCAAAGTTAAACCATTTGGCCAGGAGAGCCCTTTTATGGAGACTTTGCCCGATTTCGATACCCAAAATTTTTGCGATTTTCGCAGAATTTTTTTCAAAAGCCGATTCCAAAGCAACTAATAGAGCTTTGCGATCGCAATCACTTCCAGAATCTGCCCCACGAAGTCTACTTTCATAACAGAACAGCAGGGACCTGCCAAAGTTAAACCATTTGGCCAGGAGAGCCCTTTTATGAAGGCATGTGCTCAATATCGTCGCCAAATTTTTTGGGCGAATTTTACGCCCTCTCATTTTCAAAAGTCGATTCCAAAGCAACTAATAGAGCTTTGCGATCGCAATCACTTCCAGAATCTGCAAAAGATATTCTAGTTTCATAACAGAACAGCAGGGACCTGCCAAAGTTAAACCATTTGGCCACGAGAGCCCTTTTATGGAGACTTTGCCCGATTTCGATACCCAAAATTTTTGCGATTTTCACAGAATTTTTTTCAAAAGCCGATTCCAAAGCAACTAATAGAGCTTTGCGATCGCAATCACTTCCAGAATCTGCCCCACGAAGTCTACTTCATAACAGAACAGCAGGGACCTGCCAAAGTTAAACCATTTGGCCAGGAGAGCCCTTTTATGAAGGCATGTGCTCAATATCGTCGCCAAATTTTTTGGGCGAATTTTACGCCCTCTCATTTTCAAAAGTCGATTCCAAAGCAACTAATAGAGCTTTGCGATCGCAATCACTTCCAGAATCTGCCCCACGAAGTCTACTTTCATAACAGAACAGCAGGGACCTGCCAAAGTTAAGCCATTTGGCCAGGAGAGCCCTTTTATGAAGGCATGTGCTCAATATCGTCGCCAAATTTTTTGGGCGAATTTTACGCCCTCTCATTTTCAAAAGTCTATTCCAAAGCAACTAATAGAGCTTTGCGATCGCAATCACTTCCAGAATCTGCAAAAGATATTCTAGTTTCATAACAGAACAGCAGGGACCTGCCAAAGTTAAACCATTTGGCCAGGAGAGCCCTTTTATGGAGACTTTGCCCGATTTCGATACCCAAAATTTTTGCGATTTTCACAGAATTTTTTTCAAAAGCCGATTCCAAAGCAACTAATAGAGCTTTGCGATCGCAATCACTTCCAGAATCTGCCCCACGAAGTCTACTTTCATAACAGAACAGCAGGGACCTGCCAAAGTTAAACCATTTGGCCAAGAGAGCCCTTTTATGGAGACTTTGCCCGATTTCGATACCCAAAATTTTTGCGATTTTCACAGAATTTTTTTCAAAAGCCGATTCCAAAGCAACTAATAGAGCTTTGCGATCGCAATCACTTCCAGAATCTGCCCCACGAAGTCTACTTTCATAACAGAACAGCAGGGACCTGCCAAAGTTAAACCATTTGGCCAGGAGAGCCCTTTTATGAAGGCATGTGCTCAATATCGTCGCCAAATTTTTTGGGCGAATTTTACGCCCTCTCATTTTCAAAAGTCGATTCCAAAGCAACTAATAGAGCTTTGCGATCGCAATCACTTCCAGAATCTGCAAAAGATATTCTAGTTTCATAACAGAACAGCAGGGACCTGCCAAAGTTAAACCATTTGGCCAGGAGAGCCCTTTTATGGAGACTTTGCCCGATTTCGATACCCAAAATTTTTGCGATTTTCACAGAATTTTTTTCAAAAGCCGATTCCAAAGCAACTAATAGAGCTTTGCGATCGCAATCACTTCCAGAATCTGCCCCACGAAGTCTACTTTCATAACAGAACAGCAGGGACCTGCCAAAGTTAAACCATTTGGCCAGGAGAGCCCTTTTATGAAGGCATGTGCTCAATATCGTCGCCAAATTTTTTGGGCGAATTTTACGCCCTCTCATTTTCAAAAGTCGATTCCAAAGCAACTAATAGAGCTTTGCGATCGCAATCACTTCCAGAATCTGCAAAAGATATTCTAGTTTCATAACAGAACAGCAGGGACCGTGCCAAAGTTAAACCATTTGGCCAGGAGAGCCCTTTTATGGAGACTTTGCCCGATTTCGATACCCAAAATTTTTGCGATTTTCACAGAATTTTTTTCAAAAGCCGATTCCAAAGCAACTAATAGAGCTTTGCGATCGCAATCACTTCCAGAATCTGCCCCACGAAGTCTACTTTCATAACAGAACAGCAGGGACCTGCCAAAGTTAAACCATTTGGCCAGGAGAGCCCTTTTATGAAGGCATGTGCTCAATATCGTCGCCAAATTTTTTGGGCGAATTTTACGCCCTCTCATTTTCAAAAGTCGATTCCAAAGCAACTAATAGAGCTTTGCGATCGCAATCACTTCCAGAATCTGCAAAAGATATTCTAGTTTCATAACAGAACAGCAGGGACCTGCCAAAGTTAAACCATTTGGCCAGGAGAGCCCTTTTATGGAGACTTTGCCCGATTTCGATACCCAAAATTTTTGCGATTTTCACAGAATTTTTTTCAAAAGCCGATTCCAAAGCAACTAATAGAGCTTTGCGATCGCAATCACTTCCAGAATCTGCCCCACGAAGTCTACTTTCATAACAGAACAGCAGGGACCTGCCAAAGTTAAACCATTTGGCCAGGAGAGCCCTTTTATGAAGGCATGTGCTCAATATCGTTGCCAAATTTTTTGGGCGAATTTTACGCCCTCTCATTTTCAAAAGTCGATTCCAAAGCAACTAATAGAGCTTTGCGATCGCAATCACTTCCAGAATCTGCAAAAGATATTCTAGTTTCATAACAGAACAGCAGGGACCTGCCAAAGTTAAACCATTTGGTCAGGAGAGCCCTTTTATGGAGACTTTGCCCGATTTCGATACCCAAAATTTTTGCGATTTTCACAGAATTTTTTTCAAAAGCCGATTCCAAAGCAACTAATAGAGCTTTGCGATCGCAATCACTTCCAGAATCTGCCCCACGAAGTCTACTTCATAACAGAACAGCAGGGACCTGCCAAAGTTAAACCATTTGGCCAGGAGAGCCCTTTTATGAAGGCATGTGCTCAATATCGTCGCCAAATTTTTTGGGCGAATTTTACGCCCTCTCATTTTCAAAAGTCGATTCCAAAGCAACTAATAGAGCTTTGCGATCGCAATCACTTCCAGAATCTGCAAAAGATATTCTAGTTTCATAACAGAACAGCAGGGACCTGCGAAAGTTAAACCATTTGGCCAGGAGAGCCCTTTTATGGAGACTTTGCCCGATTTCGATACCCAAAATTTTTGCGATTTTCACAGAATTTTTTTCAAAAGCCGATTCCAAAGCAACTAATAGAGCTTTGCGATCGCAATCACTTCCAGAATCTGCCCCACGAAGTCTACTTTCATAACAGAACAGCAGGGACCTGCCAAAGTTAAACCATTTGGCCAGGAGAGCCCTTTTATGAAGGCATGTGCTCAATATCGTCGCCAAATTTTTTGGGCGAATTTTACGCCCTCTCATTTTCAAAAGTCGATTCCAAAGCAACTAATAGAGCTTTGCGATCGCAATCACTTCCAGAATCTGCCCCACGAAGTCTACTTTCATAACAGAACAGCAGGGACCTGCCAAAGTTAAACCATTTGGCCAGGAGAGCCCTTTTATGAAGGCATGTGCTCAATATCGTCGCCAAATTTTTTGGGCGAATTTTACGCCCTCTCATTTTCAAAAGTCGATTCCAAAGCAACTAATAGAGCTTTGCGATCGCAATCACTTCCAGAATCTGCAAAAGATATTCTAGTTTCATAACAGAACAGCAGGGACCTGCCAAAGTTAAACCATTTGGCCAGGAGAGCCCTTTTATGGAGACTTTGCCCGATTTCGATACCCAAAATTTTTGCGATTTTCACAGAATTTTTTTCAAAAGCCGATTCCAAAGCAACTAATAGAGCTTTGCGATCGCAATCACTTCCAGAATCTGCCCCACGAAGTCTACTTTCATAACAGAAC
This sequence comes from Salticus scenicus, assembly GCA_963930645.1. Classification (NCBI taxonomy): domain Eukaryota; kingdom Metazoa; phylum Arthropoda; class Arachnida; order Araneae; family Salticidae; genus Salticus; species Salticus scenicus. The sequence continues at coordinate 324,582 of CAWVNO010001215.1, read as the reverse complement.
AGCAGGGACCTGCCAAAGTTAAACCATTTGGCCAGGAGAGCCCTTTTATGAAGGCATGTGCTCAATATCGTTGCCAAATTTTTTGGGCGAATTTTACGCCCTCTCATTTTCAAAAGTCGATTCCAAAGCAACTAATAGAGCTTTGCGATCGCAATCACTTCCAGAATCTGCAAAAGATATTCTAGTTTCATAACAGAACAGCAGGGACCTGCCAAAGTTAAACCATTTGGCCAGGAGAGCCCTTTTATGGAGACTTTGCCCGATTTCGATACCCAAAATTTTTGCGATTTTCACAGAATTTTTTTCAAAAGCCGATTCCAAAGCAACTAATAGAGCTTTGCGATCGCAATCACTTCCAGAATCTGCCCCACGAAGTCTACTTTCATAACAGAACAGCAGGGACCTGCCAAAGTTAAACCATTTGGCCAGGAGAGCCCTTTTATGAAGGCATGTGCTCAATATCGTCGCCAAATTTTTTGGGCGAATTTTACGCCCTCTCATTTTCAAAAGTCGATTCCAAAGCAACTAATAGAGCTTTGCGATCGCAATCACTTCCAGAATCTGCAAAAGATATTCTAGTTTCATAACAGAACAGCAGGGACCTGCCAAAGTTAAACCATTTGGCCAGGAGAGCCCTTTTATGAAGGCATGTGCTCAATATCGTCGCCAAATTTTTTGGGCGAATTTTACGCCCTCTCATTTTCAAAAGTCGATTCCAAAGCAACTAATAGAGCTTTGCGATCGCAATCACTTCCAGAATCTGCAAAAGATATTCTAGTTTCATAACAGAACAGCAGGGACCTGCCAAAGTTAAACCATTTGGCCAGGAGAGCCCTTTTATGGAGACTTTGCCCGATTTCGATACCCAAAATTTTTGCGATTTTCACAGAATTTTTTTCAAAAGCCGATTCCAAAGCAACTAATAGAGCTTTGCGATCGCAATCACTTCCAGAATCTGCCCCACGAAGTCTACTTTCATAACAGAACAGCAGGGACCTGCCAAAGTTAAACCATTTGGCCAGGAGAGCCCTTTTATGAAGGCATGTGCTCAATATCGTTGCCAAATTTTTTGGGCGAATTTTACGCCCTCTCATTTTCAAAAGTCGATTCCAAAGCAACTAATAGAGCTTTGCGATCGCAATCACTTCCAGAATCTGCAAAAGATATTCTAGTTTCATAACAGAACAGCAGGGACCTGCCAAAGTTAAACCATTTGGCCAGGAGAGCCCTTTTATGGAGACTTTGCCCGATTTCGATACCCAAAATTTTTGCGATTTTCACAGAATTTTTTTCAAAAGCCGATTCCAAAGCAACTAATAGAGCTTTGCGATCGCAATCACTTCCAGAATCTGCCCCACGAAGTCTACTTTCATAACAGAACAGCAGGGACCTGCCAAAGTTAAACCATTTGGCCAGGAGAGCCCTTTTATGAAGGCATGTGCTCAATATCGTCGCCAAATTTTTTGGGCGAATTTTACGCCCTCTCATTTTCAAAAGTCCATTCCAAAGCAACTAATAGAGCTTTGCGATCGCAATCACTTCCAGAATCTGCAAAAGATATTCTAGTTTCATAACAGAACAGCAGGGACCTGCCAAAGTTTAACCATTTGGCCAGGAGAGCCCTTTTATGGAGACTTTGCCCGATTTCGATACCCAAAATTTTTGCGATTTTCACAGAATTTTTTTCAAAAGCCGATTCCAAAGCAACTAATAGAGCTTTGCGATCGCAATCACTTCCAGAATCTGCCCCACGAAGTCTACTTTCATAACAGAACAGCAGGGACCTGCCAAAGTTAAACCATTTGGCCAGGAGAGCCCTTTTATGAAGGCATGTGCTCAATATCGTCGCCAAATTTTTTGGGTGAATTTTACGCCCTCTCATTTTCAAAAGTCGATTCCAAAGCAACTAACAGAGCTTTGCGATCGCAATCACTTCCAGAATCTGCCCCACGAAGTCTACTTTCATAACAGAACAGCAGGGACCTGCCAAAGTTAAACCATTTGGCCAGGAGAGCCCTTTTATGAAGGCATGTGCTCAATATCGTCGCCAAATTTTTTGGGCGAATTTTACGCCCTCTCATTTTCAAAAGTCTATTCCAAAGCAACTAATAGAGCTTTGCGATCGCAATCACTTCCAGAATCTGCAAAAGATATTCTAGTTTCATAACAGAACAGCAGGGACCTGCCAAAGTTAAACCATTTGGCCAGGAGAGCCCTTTTATGGAGACTTTGCCCGATTTCGATACCCAAAATTTTTGCGATTTTCACAGAATTTTTTTCAAAAGCCGATTCCAAAGCAACTAATAGAGCTTTTCGATCGCAATCACTTCCAGAATCTGCCCCACGAAGTCTACTTTCATAACAGAACAGCAGGGAACTGCCAAAGTTAAACCATTTGGCCAAGAGAGCCCTTTTATGGAGACTTTGCCCGATTTCGATACCCAAAATTTTTGCGATTTTCACAGAATTTTTTTCAAAAGCCGATTCCAAAGCAACTAATAGAGCTTTGCGATCGCAATCACTTCCAGAATCTGCCCCACGAAGTCTACTTTCATAACAGAACAGCAGGGACCTGCCAAAGTTAAACCATTTGGCCAGGAGAGCCCTTTTATGAAGGCATGTGCTCAATATCGTCGCCAAATTTTTTGGGCGAATTTTACGCCCTCTCATTTTCAAAAGTCGATTCCAAAGCAACTAATAGAGCTTTGCGATCGCAATCACTTCCAGAATCTGCAAAAGATATTCTAGTTTCATAACAGAACAGCAGGGACCTGCCAAAGTTAAACCATTTGGCCAGGAGAGCCCTTTTATGGAGACTTTGCCCGATTTCGATACCCAAAATTTTTGCGATTTTCACAGAATTTTTTTCAAAAGCCGATTCCAAAGCAACTAATAGAGCTTTGCGATCGCAATCACTTCCAGAATCTGCCCCACGAAGTCTACTTTCATAACAGAACAGCTGGGACCTGCCAAAGTTAAACCATTTGGCCAGGAGAGCCCTTTTATGAAGGCATGTGCTCAATATCGTCGCCAAATTTTTTGGGCGAATTTTACGCCCTCTCATTTTCAAAAGTCGATTCCAAAGCAACTAATAGAGCTTTGCGATCGCAATCACTTCCAGAATCTGCAAAAGATATTCTAGTTTCATAACAGAACAGCAGGGACCGTGCCAAAGTTAAACCATTTGGCCAGGAGAGCCCTTTTATGGAGACTTTGCCCGATTTCGATACCCAAAATTTTTGCGATTTTCACAGAATTTTTTTCAAAAGCCGATTCCAAAGCAACTAATAGAGCTTTGCGATCGCAATCACTTCCAGAATCTGCCCCACGAAGTCTACTTTCATAACAGAACAGCAGGGACCTGCCAAAGTTAAACCATTTGGCCAGGAGAGCCCTTTTATGAAGGCATGTGCTCAATATCGTCGCCAAATTTTTTGGGCGAATTTTACGCCCTCTCATTTTCAAAAGTCGATTCCAAAGCAACTAATAGAGCTTTGCGATCGCAATCACTTCCAGAATCTGCAAAAGATATTCTAGTTTCATAACAGAACAGCAGGGACCTGCCAAAGTTAAACCATTTGGCCAGGAGAGCCCTTTAATGGAGACTTTGCCCGATTTCGATACCCAAAATTTTTGCGACTTTCACAGAATTTTTTTCAAAAGCCGATTCCAAAGCAACTAATAGAGCTTTGCGATCGCAATCACTTCCAGAATCTGCCCCACGAAGTCTACTTTCATAACAGAACAGCAGGGACCTGCCAAAGTTAAACCATTTGGCCAGGAGAGCCCTTTTATGAAGGCATGTGCTCAATATCGTTGCCAAATTTTTTGGGCGAATTTTACGCCCTCTCATTTTCAAAAGTCGATTCCAAAGCAACTAATAGAGCTTTGCGATCGCAATCACTTCCAGAATCTGCAAAAGATATTCTAGTTTCATAACAGAACAGCAGGGACCTGCCAAAGTTAAACCATTTGGCCAGGAGAGCCCTTTTATGGAGACTTTGCCCGATTTCGATACCCAAAATTTTTGCGATTTTCACAGAATTTTTTTCAAAAGCCGATTCCAAAGCAACTAATAGAGCTTTGCGATCGCAATCACTTCCAGAATCTGCCCCACGAAGTCTACTTTCATAACAGAACAGCAGGGACCTGCCAAAGTTAAACCATTTGGCCAGGAGAGCCCTTTTATGAAGGCATGTGCTCAATATCGTCGCCAAATTTTTTGGGCGAATTTTACGCCCTCTCATTTTCAAAAGTCTATTCCAAAGCAACTAATAGAGCTTTGCGATCGCAATCACTTCCAGAATCTGCAAAAGATATTCTAGTTTCATAACAGAACAGCAGGGACCTGCCAAAGTTAAACCATTTGGCCAGGAGAGCCCTTTTATGGAGACTTTGCCCGATTTCGATACCCAAAATTTTTGCGATTTTCACAGAATTTTTTTCAAAAGCCGATTCCAAAGCAACTAATAGAGCTTTGCGATCGCAATCACTTCCAGAATCTGCCCCACGAAGTCTACTTTCATAACAGAACAGCAGGGACCTGCCAAAGTTAAACCATTTGGCCAAGAGAGCCCTTTTATGGAGACTTTGCCCGATTTCGATAACCAAAATTTTTGCGATTTTCACAGAATTTTTTTCAAAAGCCGATTCCAAAGCAACTAATAGAGCTTTGCGATCGCAATCACTTCCAGAATCTGCCCCACGAAGTCTACTTTCATAACAGAACAGCACGGACCTGCCAAAGTTAAACCATTTGGCCAGGAGAGCCCTTTTATGAAGGCATGTGCTCAATATCGTCGCCAAATTTTTTGGGCGAATTTTACGCCCTCTCATTTTCAAAAGTCGATTCCAAAGCAACTAATAGAGCTTTGCGATCGCAATCACTTCCAGAATCTGCAAAAGATATTCTAGTTTCATAACAGAACAGCAGGGACCTGCCAAAGTTAAACCATTTGGCCAGGAGAGCCCTTTTATGGAGACTTTGCCCGATTTCGATACCCAAAATTTTTGCGATTTTCACAGAATTTTTTTCAAAAGCCGATTCCAAAGCAACTAATAGAGCTTTGCGATCGCAATCACTTCCAGAATCTGCCCCACGAAGTCTACTTTCATAACAGAACAGCAGGGACCTGCCAAAGTTAAACCATTTGGCCAGGAGAGCCCTTTTATGAAGGCATGTGCTCAATATCGTCGCCAAATTTTTTGGGCGAATTTTACGCCCTCTCATTTTCAAAAGTCGATTCCAAAGCAACTAATAGAGCTTTGCGATCGCAATCACTTCCAGAATCTGCAAAAGATATTCTAGTTTCATAACAGAACAGCAGGGACCTGCCAAAGTTAAACCATTTGGCCAGGAGAGCCCTTTTATGGAGACTTTGCCCGATTTCGATACCCAAAATTTTTGCGATTTTCACAGAATTTTTTTCAAAAGCCGATTCCAAAGCAACTAATAGAGCTTTGCGATCGCAATCACTTCCAGAATCTGCCCCACGAAGTCTACTTTCATAACAGAACAGCAGGGACCTGCCAAAGTTAAACCATTTGGCCAGGAGAGCCCTTTTATGAAGGCATGTGCTCAATATCGTCGCCAAATTTTTTGGGCGAATTTTACGCCCTCTCATTTTCAAAAGTCGATTCCAAAGCAACTAATAGAGCTTTGCGATCGCAATCACTTCCAGAATCTGCAAAAGATATTCTAGTTTCATAACAGAACAGCAGGGACCTGCCAAAGTTAAACCATTTGGCCAGGAGAGCCCTTTTATGGAGACTTTGCCCGATTTCGATACCCAAAATTTTTGCGATTTTCACAGAATTTTTTTCAAAAGCCGATTCCAAAGCAACTAATAGAGCTTTGCGATCGCAATCACTTCCAGAATCTGCCCCACGAAGTCTACTTTCATAACAGAACAGCAGGGACCTGCCAAAGTTAAACCATTTGGCCAGGAGAGCCCTTTTATGAAGGCATGTGCTCAATATCGTTGCCAAATTTTTTGGGCGAATTTTACGCCCTCTCATTTTCAAAAGTCGATTCCAAAGCAACTAATAGAGCTTTGCGATCGCAATCACTTCCAGAATCTGCAAAAGATATTCTAGTTTCATAACAGAACAGCAGGGATCTGCCAAAGTTAAACCATTTGGCCAGGAGAGCCCTTTTATGGAGACTTTGCCCGATTTCGATACCCAAAATTTTTGCGATTTTCACAGAATTTTTTTCAAAAGCCGATTCCAAAGCAACTAATAGAGCTTTGCGATCGCAATCACTTCCAGAATCTGCCCCACGAAGTCTACTTTCATAACAGAACAGCAGGGACCTGCCAAAGTTAAACCATTTGGCCAGGAGAGCCCTTTTATGAAGGCATGTGCTCAATATCGTCGCCAAATTTTTTGGGCGAATTTTACGCCCTCTCATTTTCAAAAGTCGATTCCAAAGCAACTAATAGAGCTTTGCGATCGCAATCACTTCCAGAATCTGCAAAAGATATTCTAGTTTCATAACAGAACAGCAGGGACCTGCCAAAGTTAAACCATTTGGCCAGGAGAGCCCTTTTATGGAGACTTTGCCCGATTTCGATACCCAAAATTTTTGCGATTTTCACAGAACTTTTTTCTAAAGCCGATTCCAAAGCAACTAATAGAGCTTTGCGATCGCAATCACTTCCAGAATCTGCCCCACGAAGTCTACTTTTATAACAGAACAGCAGGGACCTGCCAAAGTTAAACCATTTGGCCAGGAGAGCCCTTTTATGAAGGCATGTGCTCAATATCGTCGCCAAATTTTTTGGGCGAATTTTACGCCCTCTCATTTTCAAAAGTCGATTCCAAAGCAACTAATAGAGCTTTGCGATCGCAATCACTTCCAGAATCTGCAAAAGATATTCTAGTTTCATAACAGAACAGCAGGGACGTGCCAAAGTTAAACCATTTGGCCAGGAGAGCCCTTTTATGGAGACTTTGCCCGATTTCGATACCCAAAATTTTTGCGATTTTCACAAAATTTTTTTCAAAAGCCGATTTCAAAGCAACTAATAGAGCTTTGCGATCGCAATCACTTCCAGAATCTGCCCCACGAAGTCTACTTTCATAACAGAACAGCAGGGACCTGCCAAAGTTAAACCATTTGGCCAGGAGAGCCCTTTTATGAAGGCATGTGCTCAATATCGTCGCCAAATTTTTTGGGCGAATTTTACGCCCTCTCATTTTCAAAAGTCGATTCCAAAGCAACTAATAGAGCTTTGCGATCGCAATCACTTCCAGAATCTGCAAAAGATATTCTAGTTTCATAACAGAACAGCAGGGACCTGCCAAAGTTAAACCATTTGGCCAGGAGAGCCCTTTTATGGAGACTTTGCCCGATTTCGATACCCAAAATTTTTGCGATTTTCACAGAATTTTTTTCAAAAGCCGATTCCAAAGCAACTAATAGAGCTTTGCGATCGCAATCACTTCCAGAATCTGCCCCACGAAGTCTACTTTCATAACAGAACAGCAGGGACCTGCCAAAGTTAAACCATTTGGCCAGGAGAGCCCTTTTATGAAGGCATGTGCTCAATATCGTCGCCAAATTTTTTGGGGGAATTTTACGCCCTCTCATTTTCAAAAGTCGATTCCAAAGCAACTAATAGAGCTTTGCGATCGCAATCACTTCCAGAATCTGCAAAAGATATTCTAGTTTCATAACAGAACAAACAGCAGGGACCTGCCAAAGTTAAACCATTTGGCCAGGAGAGCCCTTTTATGGAGACTTTGCCCGATTTCGATACCAAAAATTTTTGCGATTTTCACAGAATTTTTTTCAAAAGCCGATTCCAAAGCAACTAATAGAGCTTTGCGATCGCAATCACTTCCAGAATCTGCCCCACGAAGTCTACTTTCATAACAGAACAGCAGGGACCTGCCAAAGTTAAACCATTTGGCCAGGAGAGCCCTTTTATGAAGGCATGTGCTCAATATCGTCGCCAAATTTTTTGGGCGAATTTTACGCCCTCTCATTTTCAAAAGTCGATTCCAAAGCAACTAATAGAGCTTTGCGATCGCAATCACTTCCAGAATCTGCAAAAGATATTCTAGTTTCATAACAGAACAGCAGGGACCTGCCAAAGTTAAACCATTTGGCCAGGAGAGCCCTTTTATGGAGACTTTGCCCGATTTCGATACCCAAAATTTTTGCGATTTTCACAGAATTTTTTTCAAAAGCCGATTCCAAAGCAACTAATAGAGCTTTGCGATCGCAATCACTTCCAGAATCTGCCCCAAGAAGTCTACTTTCATAACAGAACAGCAGGGACCTGCCAAAGTTAAACCATTTGGCCAGGAGAGCCCTTTTATGAAGGCATGTGCTCAATATCGTCGCCAAATTTTTTGGGCGAATTTTACGCCCTCTCATTTTCAAAAGTCGATTCCAAAGCAACTAATAGAGCTTTGCGATCGCAATCACTTCCAGAATCTGCCCCACGAAATCTACTTTCATAACAGAACAGCAGGGACCTGCCAAAGTTAAACCATTTGGCCAGGAGAGCCCTTTTATGAAGGCATGTGCTCAATATCGTCGCCAAATTTTTTTTGACGAATTTTACGCTCTCTCATTTTCAAAAGTCGATTCCAAAGCAACTAATAGAGCTTTGCGATCGCAATCACTTCCAGAATCTGCAAAAGATATTCTAGTTTCATAACAGAACAGCAGGGACCTGCCAAAGTTAAACCATTTGGCCAGGAGAGCCCTTTTATGGAGACTTTGCCCGATTTCGATACCCAAAATTTTTGCGATTTTCACAGAATTTTTTTCAAAAGCCGATTCCAAAGCAACTAATAGAGCTTTGCGATCGCAATCACTTCCAGAATCTGCCCCACGAAGTCTACTTTCATAACAGAACAGCAGGGACCTGCCAAAGTTAAACCATTTGGCCAGGAGAGCCTTTTTATGAAGGCATGTGCTCAATATCGTCGCCAAATTTTTTGGGCGAATTTTACGCCCTCTCATTTTCAAAAGTCGATTCCAAAGCAAATAATAGAGCTTTGCGATCGCAATCACTTCCAGAATCTGCAAAAGATATTCTAGTTTCATAACAGAACAGCAGGGACCTGCCAAAGTTAAACCATTTGGCCAGAAGAGCCCTTTTATGGTGACTTTGCCCGATTTCGATACCCAAAATTTTTGCGATTTTCACAGAATTTTTTTCAAAAGCCGATTCCAAAGCAACTAATAGAGCTTTGCGATCGCAATCACTTCCAGAATCTGCCCCACGAAGTCTACTTTCATAAAAGAACAGCAGGGACCTGCCAAAGTTAAACCATTTGGCCAGGAGAGCCCTTTTATGAAGGCATGTGCTCAATATCGTCGCCAAATTTTTTGGGCGAATTTTACGCCCTCTCATTTTCAAAAGTCGATTCCAAAGCAACTAATAGAGCTTTGCGATCGCAATCACTTCCAGAATCTGCAAAAGATATTCTAGTTTCATAACAGAACAGCAGGGACCTGCCAAAGTTAAACCATTTGGCCAGGAGAGCCCTTTTATGGAGACTTTGCCCGATTTCGATACCCAAAGTTTTTGCGATTTTCACAGAATTTTTTTCAAAAGCCGATTCCAAAGCAACTAATAGAGCTTTGCGATCGCAATCACTTCCAGAATCTGCCCCACGAAGTCTACTTTCATAACAGAACAGCAGGGACCTGCCAAAGTTAAACCATTTGGCCAGGAGAGCCCTTTTATGGAGACTTTGCCCGATTTCGATACCCAAAATTTTTGCGATTTTCACAGAATTTTTTTCAAAAGCCGATTCCAAAGCAACTAATAGAGCTTTGCGATCGCAATCACTTCCAGAATCTGCCCCACGAAGTCTACTTTCATAACAGAACAGCAGGGACCTGCCAAAGTTAAACCATTTGGCCAGGAGAGCCCTTTTATGAAGGCATGTGCTCAATATCGTCGCCAAATTTTTTGGGCGAATTTTACGCCCTCTCATTTTCAAAAGTCGATTCCAAAGCAACTAATAGAGCTTTGCGATCGCAATCACTTGCAGAATCTGCCCCACGAAGTCTACTTTCATAACAGAACAGCAGGGACCTGCCAAAGTTAAACCATTTGGCCAGGAGAGCCCTTTTATGAAGGCATGTGCTCAATATCGTCGCCAAATTTTTTGGGCGAATTTTACGCCCTCTCATTTTCAAAAGTCTATTCCAAAGCAACTAATAGAGCTTTGCGATCGCAATCACTTCCAGAATCTGCAAAAGATATTCTAGTTTCATAACAGAACAGCAGGGACCTGCCAAAGTTAAACCATTTGGCCAGGAGAGCCCTTTTATGGAGACTTTGCCCGATTTCGATACCCAAAATTTTTGCGATTTTCACAGAATTTTTTTCAAAAGCCGATTCCAAAGCAACTAATAGAGCTTTGCGATCGCAATCACTTCCAGAATCTGCCCCACGAAGTCTACTTTCATAACAGAACAGCAGGGACCTGCCAAAGTTAAACCATTTGGCCAAGAGAGCCCTTTTATGGAGACTTTGCCCGATTTCGATAACCAAAATTTTTGCGATTTTCACAGAATTTTTTTCAAAAGCCGATTCCAAAGCAACTAATAGAGCTTTGCGATCGCAATCACTTCCAGAATCTGCCCCACGAAGTCTACTTTCATAACAGAACAGCAGGGACCTGCCAAAGTTAAACCATTTGGCCAGGAGAGCCCTTTTATGAAGGCATGTGCTCAATATCGTCGCCAAATTTTTTGGGCGAATTTTACGCCCTCTCATTTTCAAAAGTCGATTCCAAAGCAACTAATAGAGCTTTGCGATCGCAATCACTTCCAGAATCTGCAAAAGATATTCTAGTTTCATAACAGAACAGCAGGGACCTGCCAAAGTTAAACCATTTGGCCAGGAGAGCCCTTTTATGGAGACTTTGCCCGATTTCGATACCCAAAATTTTTGCGATTTTCACAGAATTTTTTTCAAAAGCCGATTCCAAAGCAACTAATAGAGCTTTGCGATCGCAATCACTTCCAGAATCTGCCCCACGAAGTCTACTTTCATAACAGAACAGCAGGGACCTGCCAAAGTTAAACCATTTGGCCAGGAGAGCCCTTTTATGAAGGCATGTGCTCAATATCGTCGCCAAATTTTTTGGGCGAATTTTACGCCCTCTCATTTTCAAAAGTCGATTCCAAAGCAACTAATAGAGCTTTGCGATCGCAATCACTTCCAGAATCTGCAAAAGATATTCTAGTTTCATAACAGAACAGCAGGGACCTGCCAAAGTTAAACCATTTGGCCAGGAGAGCCCTTTTATGGAGACTTTGCCCGATTTCGATACCCAAAATTTTTGCGATTTTCACAGAATTTTTTTCAAAAGCCGATTCCAAAGCAACTAATAGAGCTTTGCGATCGCAATCACTTCCAGAATCTGCCCCACGAAGTCTACTTTCATAACAGAACAGCAGGGACCTGCCAAAGTTAAACCATTTGGCCAGGAGAGCCCTTTTATGAAGGCATGTGCTCAATATCGTCGCCAAATTTTTTGGGCGAATTTTACGCCCTCTCATTTTCAAAAGTCGATTCCAAAGCAACTAATAGAGCTTTGCGATCGCAATCACTTCCAGAATCTGCAAAAGATATTCTAGTTTCATAACAGAACAGCAGGGACCTGCCAAAGTTAAACCATTTTGGCCAGGAGAGCCCTTTTATGGAGACTTTGCCCGATTTCGATACCCAAAATTTTTGCGATTTTCACAGAATTTTTTTCAAAAGCCGATTCCAAAGCAACTAATAGAGCTTTGCGATCGCAATCACTTCCAGAATCTGCCCCACGAAGTCTACTTTCATAACAGAACAGCAGGGACCTGCCAAAGTTAAACCATTTGGCCAGGAGAGCCCTTTTATGAAGGCATGTGCTCAATATCGTTGCCAAATTTTTTGGGCGAATTTTACGCCCTCTCATTTTCAAAAGTCGATTCCAAAGCAACTAATAGAGCTTTGCGATCGCAATCACTTCCAGAATCTGCAAAAGATATTCTAGTTTCATAACAGAACAGCAGGGATCTGCCAAAGTTAAACCATTTGGCCAGGAGAGCCCTTTTATGGAGACTTTGCCCGATTTCGATACCCAAAATTTTTGCGATTTTCACAGAATTTTTTTCAAAAGCCGATTCCAAAGCAACTAATAGAGCTTTGCGATCGCAATCACTTCCAGAATCTGCCCCACGAAGTCTACTTTCATAACAGAACAGCAGGGACCTGCCAAAGTTAAACCATTTGGCCAGGAGAGCCCTTTTATGAAGGCATGTGCTCAATATCGTCGCCAAATTTTTTGGGCGAATTTTACGCCCTCTCATTTTCAAAAGTCGATTCCAAAGCAACTAATAGAGCTTTGCGATCGCAATCACTTCCAGAATCTGCAAAAGATATTCTAGTTTCATAACAGAACAGCAGGGACCTGCCAAAGTTAAACCATTTGGCCAGGAGAGCCCTTTTATGGAGACTTTGCCCGATTTCGATACCCAAAATTTTTGCGATTTTCACAGAATTTTTTTCAAAAGCCGATTCCAAAGCAACTAATAGAGCTTTGCGATCGCAATCACTTCCAGAATCTGCCCCACGAAGTCTACTTTTATAACAGAACAGCAGGGACCTGCCAAAGTTAAACCATTTGGCCAGGAGAGCCCTTTTATGAAGGCATGTGCTCAATATCGTCGCCAAATTTTTTGGGCGAATTTTACGCCCTCTCATTTTCAAAAGTCGATTCCAAAGCAACTAATAGAGCTTTGCGATCGCAATCACTTCCAGAATCTGCAAAAGATATTCTAGTTTCATAACAGAACAGCAGGGACCTGCCAAAGTTAAACCATTTGGCCAGGAGAGCCCTTTTATGGAGACTTTGCCCGATTTCGATACCCAAAATTTTTGCGATTTTCACAAAATTTTTTTCAAAAGCCGATTTCAAAGCAACTAATAGAGCTTTGCGATCGCAATCACTTCCAGAATCTGCCCCACGAAGTCTACTTTCATAACAGAACAGCAGGGACCTGCCAAAGTTAAACCATTTGGCCAGGAGAGCCCTTTTATGAAGGCATGTGCTCAATATCGTCGCCAAATTTTTTGGGCGAATTTTACGCCCTCTCATTTTCAAAAGTCGATTCCAAAGCAACTAATAGAGCTTTGCGATCGCAATCACTTCCAGAATCTGCAAAAGATATTCTAGTTTCATAACAGAACAGCAGGGACCTGCCAAAGTTAAACCATTTGGCCAGGAGAGCCCTTTTATGGAGACTTTGCCCGATTTCGATACCCAAACTTTTTGCGATTTTCACAGAATTTTTTTCAAAAGCCGATTCCAAAGCAACTAATAGAGCTTTGCGATCGCAATCACTTCCAGAATCTGCCCCACGAAGTCTACTTTCATAACAGAACAGCAGGGACCTGCCAAAGTTAAACCATTTGGCCAGGAGAGCCCTTTTATGAAGGCATGTGCTCAATATCGTCGCCAAATTTTTTGGGGGAATTTTACGCCCTCTCATTTTCAAAAGTCGATTCCAAAGCAACTAATAGAGCTTTGCGATCGCAATCACTTCCAGAATCTGCAAAAGATATTCTAGTTTCATAACAGAACAGCAGGGACCTGCCAAAGTTAAACCATTTGGCCAGGAGAGCCCTTTTATGGAGACTTTGCACGATTTCGATACCCAAAATTTTTGCGATTTTCACAGAATTTTTTTCAAAAGCCGATTCCAAAGCAACTAATAGAGCTTTGCGATCGCAATCACTTCCAGAATCTGCCCCACGAAGTCTACTTTCATAACAGAACAGCAGGGACCTGCCAAAGTTAAACCATTTGGCCAGGAGAGCCCTTTTATGAAGGCATGTGCTCAATATCGTCGCCAAATTTTTTGGGCGAATTTTACGCCCTCTCATTTTCAAAAGTCGATTCCAAAGCAACTAATAGAGCTTTGCGATCGCAATCACTTCCAGAATCTGCAAAAGATATTCTAGTTTCATAACAGAACAGCAGGGACCTGCCAAAGTTAAACCATTTGGCCAGGAGAGCCCTTTTATGGAGACTTTGCCCGATTTCGATACCCAAAATTTTTGCGATTTTCACAGAATTTTTTTCAAAAGCCGATTCCAAAGCAACTAATAGAGCTTTGCGATCGCAATCACTTCCAGAATCTGCCCCAAGAAGTCTACTTTCATAACAGAACAGCAGGGACCTGCCAAAGTTAAACCATTTGGCCAGGAGAGCCCTTTTATGAAGGCATGTGCTCAATATCGTCGCCAAATTTTTTGGGCGAATTTTACGCCCTCTCATTTTCAAAAGTCGATTCCAAAGCAACTAATAGAGCTTTGCGATCGCAATCACTTCCAGAATCTGCCCCACGAAGTCTACTTTCATAACAGAACAGCAGGGACCTGCCAAAGTTAAACCATTTGGCCAGGAGAGCCCTTTTATGAAGGCATGTGCTCAATATCGTCGCCAAATTTTTTTTGACGAATTTTACGCTCTCTCATTTTCAAAAGTCGATTCCAAAGCAACTAATAGAGCTTTGCGATCGCAATCACTTCCAGAATCTGCAAAAGATATTCTAGTTTCATAACAGAACAGCAGGGACCTGCCAAAGTTAAACCATTTGGCCAGGAGAGCCCTTTTATGGAGACTTTGCCCGATTTCGATACCCAAAATTTTTGCGATTTTCACAGAATTTTTTTCAAAAGCCGATTCCAAAGCAACTAATAGAGCTTTGCGATCGCAATCACTTCCAGAATCTGCCCCACGAAGTCTACTTTCATAACAGAACAGCAGGGACCTGCCAAAGTTAAACCATTTGGCCAGGAGAGCCTTTTTATGAAGGCATGTGCTCAATATCGTCGCCAAATTTTTTGGGCGAATTTTACGCCCTCTCATTTTCAAAAGTCGATTCCAAAGCAAATAATAGAGCTTTGCGATCGCAATCACTTCCAGAATCTGCAAAAGATATTCTAGTTTCATAACAGAACAGCAGGGACCTGCCAAAGTTAAACCATTTGGCCAGAAGAGCCCTTTTATGGTGACTTTGCCCGATTTCGATACCCAAAATTTTTGCGATTTTCACAGAATTTTTTTCAAAAGCCGATTCCAAAGCAACTAATAGAGCTTTGCGATCGCAATCACTTCCAGAATCTGCCCCACGAAGTCTACTTTCATAAAAGAACAGCAGGGACCTGCCAAAGTTAAACCATTTGGCCAGGAGAGCCCTTTTATGAAGGCATGTGCTCAATATCGTCGCCAAATTTTTTGGGCGAATTTTACGCCCTCTCATTTTCAAAAGTCGATTCCAAAGCAACTAATAGAGCTTTGCGATCGCAATCACTTCCAGAATCTGCAAAAGATATTCTAGTTTCATAACAGAACAGCAGGGACCTGCCAAAGTTAAACCATTTGGCCAGGAGAGCCCTTTTATGGAGACTTTGCCCGATTTCGATACCCAAAGTTTTTGCGATTTTCACAGAATTTTTTTCAAAAGCCGATTCCAAAGCAACTAATAGAGCTTTGCGATCGCAATCACTTCCAGAATCTGCCCCACGAAGTCTACTTTCATAACAGAACAGCAGGGACCTGCCAAAGTTAAACCATTTGGCCAGGAGAGCCCTTTTATGGAGACTTTGCCCGATTTCGATACCCAAAATTTTTGCGATTTTCACAGAATTTTTTTCAAAAGCCGATTCCAAAGCAACTAATAGAGCTTTGCGATCGCAATCACTTCCAGAATCTGCCCCACGAAGTCTACTTTCATAACAGAACAGCAGGGACCTGCCAAAGTTAAACCATTTGGCCAGGAGAGCCCTTTTATGAAGGCATGTGCTCAATATCGTCGCCAAATTTTTTGGGCGAATTTTACGCCCTCTCATTTTCAAAAGTCGATTCCAAAGCAACTAATAGAGCTTTGCGATCGCAATCACTTCCAGAATCTGCAAAAGATATTCTAGTTTCATAACAGAACAGCAGGGACCTGCCAAAGTTAAACCATTTGGCCAGGAGAGCCCTTTTATGGAGACTTTGCCCGATTTCGATACCCAAAATTTTTGCGATTTTCACAGAATTTTTTTCAAAAGCCGATTCCAAAGCAACTAATAGAGCTTTGCGATCGCAATCACTTCCAGAATCTGCCCCACGAAGTCTACTTTCATAACAGAACAGCAGGGACCTGCCAAAGTTAAACCATTTGGCCAGGAGAGCCCTTTTATGGAGACTTTGCCCGATTTCGATACCCAAAATTTTTGCGATTTTCACAGAATTTTTTTCAAAAGCCGATTCCAAAGCAACTAATAGAGCTTTGCGATCGCAATCACTTCCAGAATCTGCCCCACGAAGTCTACTTTCATAACAGAACAGCAGGGACCTGCCAAAGTTAAACCATTTGGGCAGGAGAGCCCTTTTATAAAGGCATGTGCTCAATATCGTCGCCAAATTTTTTGGGCGAATTTTACGCCCTCTCATTTTCAAAAGTCGATTCCAAAGCAACTAATAGAGCTTTGCGATCGCAATCACTTCCAGAATCTGCAAAAGATATTCTAGTTTCATAACAGAACAGCAGGGACCTGCCAAAGTTAAACCATTTGGCCAGGAGAGCCCTTTTATGGAGACTTTGCCCGATTTCGATACCCAAAATTTTTGCGATTTTCACAGAATTTTTTTCAAAAGCCGATTCCAAAGCAACTAATAGAGCTTTGCGATCGCAATCACTTCCAGAATCTGCCCCACGAAGTCTACTTTCATAACAGAACAGCAGGGACCTGCCAAAGTTAAACCATTTGGCCAGGAGAGCCCTTTTATGAAGGCATGTGCTCAATATCGTCGCCAAATTTTTTGGGCGAATTTTACGCCCTCTCATTTTCAAAAGTCGATTCCAAAGCAACTAATAGAGCTTTGCGATCGCAATCACTTCCAGAATCTGCCCCACGAAGTCTACTTTCATAACAGAACAGCAGGGACCTGCCAAAGTTAAACCATTTGGCCAGGAGAGCCCTTTTATGAAGGCATGTGCTCAATATCGTCGCCAAATTTTTTGGGCGAATTTTACGCCCTCTCATTTTCAAAAGTCGATTCCAAAGCAACTAATAGAGCTTTGCGATCGCAATCACTTCCAGAATCTGCAAAAGATATTCTAGTTTCATAACAGAACAGCAGGGACCTGCCAAAGTTAAACCATTTGGCCAGGAGAGCCCTTTTATGGAGACTTTGCCCGATTTCGATACCCAAAATTTTTGCGATTTTCACAGAATTTTTTTCAAAAGCCGATTCCAAAGCAACTAATAGAGCTTTGCGATCGCAATCACTTCCAGAATCTGCAAAAGATATTCTAGTTTCATAACAGAACAGCAGGGACCTGCCAAAGCTAAACCATTTGGCCAGGAGAGCCCTTTTATGGAGACTTTGCCCGATTTCGATACCCAAAATTTTTGCGATTTTCACAGAATTTTTTTCAAAAGCCGATTCCAAAGCAACTAATAGAGCTTTGCGATCGCAATCACTTCCAGAATCTGCCCCACGAAGTCTACTTTCATAACAGAACAGCAGGGACCTGCCAAAGTTAAACCATTTGGCCAGGAGAGCCCTTTTATGAAGGCATGTGCTCAATATCGTCGCCAAATTTTTTGGGCGAATTTTACGCCCTCTCATTTTCAAAAGTCGATTCCAAAGCAACTAATAGAGCTTTGCGATCGCAATCACTTCCAGAATCTGCAAAAGATATTCTAGTTTCATAACAGAACAGCAGGGACCTGCCAAAGTTAAACCATTTGGCCAGGAGAGCCCTTTTATGGAGACTTTGCCCGATTTCGATACCCAAAATTTTTGCGATTTTCACAGAATTTTTTTCAAAAGCCGATTCCAAAGCAACTAATAGAGCTTTGCGATCGCAATCACTTCCAGAATCTGCCCCACGAAGTCTACTTTCATAACAGAACAGCAGGGACCTGCCAAAGTTAAACCATTTGGCCAGGAGAGCCCTTTTATGAAGGCATGTGCTCAATATCGTCGCCAAATTTTTTGGGCGAATTTTACGCCCTCTCATTTTCAAAAGTCGATTCCAAAGCAACTAATAGAGCTTTGCGATCGCAATCACTTCCAGAATCTGCAAAAGATATTCTAGTTTCATAACAGAACAGCAAGGACCTGCCAAAGTTAAACCATTTGGCCAGGAGAGCCCTTTTATGGAGACTTTGCCCGATTTCGATACCCAAAATTTTTGCGATTTTCACAGAATTTTTTTCAAAAGCCGATTCCAAAGCAACTAATAGAGCTTTGCGATCGCAATCACTTCCAGAATCTGCCCCACGAAGTCTACTTTCATAACAGAACAGCAGGGACCTGCCAAAGTTAAACCATTTGGCCAGGAGAGCCCTTTTATGAAGGCATGTGCTCAATATCGTCGCCAAATTTTTTGGGCGAATTTTACGCCCTCTCATTTTCAAAAGTCGATTCCAAAGCAACTAATAGAGCTTTGCGATCGCAATCACTTCCAGAATCTGCAAAAGATATTCTAGTTTCATAACAGAACAGCAGGGACCTGCCAAAGTTAAACCATTTGGCCAGGAGAGCCCTTTTATGGAGACTTTGCCCGATTTCGATACCCAAAATTTTTGCGATTTTCACAGAATTTTTTTCAAAAGCCGATTCCAAAGCAACTAATAGAGCTTTGCGATCGCAATCACTTCCAGAATCTGCCCCACGAAGTCTACTTTCATAACAGAACAGCAGGGACCTGCCAAAGTTAAACCATTTGGCTAGGAGAGCCCTTTTATGAAGGCATGTGCTCAATATCGTCGCCAAATTTTTTGGGCGAATTTTACGCCCTCTCATTTTCAAAAGTCGATTCCAAAGCAACTAATAGAGCTTTGAAATCGCAATCACTTCCAGAATCTGCAAAAGATATTCTAGTTTCATAACAGAACAGCAGGGACCTGCCAAAGTTAAACCATTTGGCCAGGAGAGCCCTTTTATGGAGACTTTGCCCGATTTCGATACCCAAAATTTTTGCGATTTTCACAGAATTTTTTTCAAAAGCCGATTCCAAAGCAACTAATAGAGCTTTGCGATCGCAATCACTTCCAGAATCTGCCCCACGAAGTCTACTTTCATAACAGAACAGCAGGGACCTGCCAAAGTTAAACCATTTGGCCAAGAGAGCACTTTTATGAAGGCATGTGCTCAATATCGTCGCCAAATTTTTTGGGCGAATTTTACGCCCTCTCATTTTCAAAAGTCGATTCCAAAGCAACTAATAGAGCTTTGCGATCGCAATCACTTCCAGAATCTGCAAAAGATATTCTAGTTTCATAACAGAACAGCAGGGACCTGCCAAAGTTAAACCATTTGGCCAGGAGAGCCCTTTTATGGAGACTTTGCCCGATTTCGATACCCAAAATTTTTGCGATTTTCACAGAATTTTTTTCAAAAGCCGATTCCAAAGCAACTAATAGAGCTTTGCGATCGCAATCACTTCCAGAATCTGCCCCACGAAGTCTACTTTCATAACAGAACAGCAGGGAACTGCCAAAGTTAAACCATTTGGCCAGGAGAGCCCTTTTATGAAGGCATGTGCTCAATATCGTCGCCAAATTTTTTGGGCGAATTTTACGCCCTCTCATTTTCAAAAGTCGATTCCAAAGCAACTAATAGAGCTTTGCGATCGCAATCACTTCCAGAATCTGCAAAAGATATTCTAGTTTCATAACAGAACAGCAGGGACCTGCCAAAGTTAAACCATTTGGCCAGGAGAGCCCTTTTATGGAGACTTTGCCCGATTTCGATACCCAAAATTTTTGCGATTTTCACAGAATTTTTTTCAAAAGCCGATTCCAAAGCAACTAATAGAGCTTTGCGATCGCAATCACTTCCAGAATCTGCCCCACGAAGTCTACTTTCTTAACAGAACAGCAGGGACCTGCCAAAGTTAAACCATTTGGCCAGGAGAGCCCTTTTATGAAGGCATGTGCTCAATATCGTCGCCAAATTTTTTGGGCGAATTTTACGCCCTCTCATTTTCAAAAGTCGATTCCAAAGCAACTAATAGAGCTTTGCGATCGCAATCACTTCCAGAATCTGCAAAAGATATTCTAGTTTCATAACAGAACAGCAGGGACCTGCCAAAGTTAAACCATTTGGCCAGGAGAGCCCTTCTATGGAGACTTTGCCCGATTTCGATACCCAAAATTTTTGCGATTTTCACAGAATTTTTTTCAAAAGCCGATTCCAAAGCAACTAATAGAGCTTTGCGATCGCAATCACTTCCAGAATCTGCCCCACGAAGTCTACTTTCATAACAGAACAGCAGGGACCTGCCAAAGTTAAACCATTTGGCCAGGAGAGCCCTTTTATGAAGGCATGTGCTCAATATCGTCGCCAAATTTTTTGGGCGAATTTTACGCCCTCTCATTTTCAAAAGTCGATTCCAAAGCAACTAATAGAGCTTTGCGATCGCAATCACTTCCAGAATCTGCAAAAGATATTCTAGTTTCATAACAGAACAGCAGGGACCTGCCAAAGTTAAACCATTTGGCCAGGAGAGCCCTTTTATGGAGACTTTGCCCGATTTCGATACCCAAAATTTTTGCGATTTTCACAGAATTTTTTTCAAAAGCCGATTCCAAAGCTACTAATAGAGCTTTGCGATCGCAATCACTTCCAGAATCTGCCCCACGAAGTCTACTTTCATAACAGAACAGCAGGGACCTGCCAAAGTTAAACCATTTGGCCAGGAGAGCCCTTTTATGAAGGCATGTGCTCAATATCGTCGCCAAATTTTTTGGGCGAATTTTACGCCCTCTCATTTTCAAAAGTCGATTCCAAAGCAACTAATAGAGCTTTGCGATCGCAATCACTTCCAGAATCTGCAAAAGATATTCTAGTTTCATAACAGAACAGCAGGGACCTGCCAAAGTTAAACCATTTGGCCAGGAGAGCCCTTTTATGGAGACTTTGCCCGATTTCGATACCCAAAATTTTTGCGATTTTCACAGAATTTTTTTCAAAAGCCGATTCCAAAGCAACTAATAGAGCTTTGCGATCGCAATCACTTCCAGAATCTGCCCCACGAAGTCTACTTTCATAACAGAACAGCAGGGACCTGCCAAAGTTAAACCATTTGGCCAGGAGAGCCCTTTTATGAAGGCATGTGCTCAATATCGTCGCCAAATTTTTTGGGCGAATTTTACGCCCTCTCATTTTCAAAAGTCGATTCCAATGCAACTAATAGAGCTTTGCGATCGCAATCACTTCCAGAATCTGCAAAAGATATTCTAGTTTCATAACAGAACAGCAGGGACCTGCCAAAGTTAAACCATTTGGCCAGGAGAGCCCTTTTATGGAGACTTTGCCCGATTTCGATACCCAAAATTTTTGCGATTTTCACAGAATTTTTTTCAAAAGCCGATTCCAAAGCAACTAATAGAGCTTTGCGATCGCAATCACTTCCAGAATCTGCCCCACGAAGTCTACTTTCATAACAGAACAGCAGGGACCTGCCAAAGTTAAACCATTTGGCCAGGAGAGCCCTTTTATGAAGGCATGTGCTCAATATCGTCGCCAAATTTTTTGGGCGAATTTTACGCCCTCTCATTTTCAAAAGTCGATTCCAAAGCAACTAATAGAGCTTTGCGATCGCAATCACTTCCAGAATCTGCAAAAGATATTCTAGTTTCATAACAGAACAGCAGGGACCTGCCAAAGTTAAACCATTTGGCCAGGAGAGCCCTTCTATGGAGACTTTGCCCGATTTCGATACCCAAAATTTTTGCGATTTTCACAGAATTTTTTTCAAAAGCCGATTCCAAAGCAACTAATAGAGCTTTGCGATCGCAATCACTTCCAGAATCTGCCCCACGAAGTCTACTTTCATAACAGAACAGCAGGGACCTGCCAAAGTTAAACCATTTGGCCAGGAGAGCCCTTTTATGAAGGCATGTGCTCAATATCGTCGCCAAATTTTTTGGGCGAATTTTACGCCCTCTCATTTTCAAAAGTCGATTCCAAAGCAACTAATAGAGCTTTGCGATCGCAATCACTTCCAGAATCTGCAAAAGATATTCTAGTTTCATAACAGAACAGCAGGGACCTGCCAAAGTTAAACCATTTGGCCAGGAGAGCCCTTTTATGGAGACTTTGCCCGATTTCGATACCCAAAATTTTTGCGATTTTCACAGAATTTTTTTCAAAAGCCGATTCCAAAGCAACTAATAGAGCTTTGCGATCGCAATCACTTCCAGAATCTGCCCCACGAAGTCTACTTTCATAACAGAACAGCAGGGACCTGCCAAAGTTAAACCATTTGGCCAGGAGAGCCCTTTTATGAAGGCATGTGCTCAATATCGTCGCCAAATTTTTTGGGCGAATTTTACGCCCTCTCATTTTCAAAAGTCGATTCCAAAGCAACTAATAGAGCTTTGCGATCGCAATCACTTCCAGAATCTGCAAAAGATATTCTAGTTTCATAACAGAAGTGCAGGGACCTGCCAAAGTTAAACCATTTGGCCAGGAGAGCCATTTTATGGAGACTTTGCCCGATTTCGATACCCAAAATTTTTGCGATTTTCACAGAATTTTTTTCAAAAGCCGATTCCAAAGCAACTAATAGAGCTTTGCGATCGCAATCACTTCCAGAATCTGCCCCACGAAGTCTACTTTCATAACAGAACAGCAGGGACCTGCCAAAGTTAAACCATTTGGCCAGGAGAGCCCTTTTATGAAGGCATGTGCTCAATATCGTCGCCAAATTTTTTGGGCGAATTTTACGCCCTCTCATTTTCAAAAGTCGATTCCAAAGCAACTAATAGAGCTTTGCGATCGCAATCACTTTCAGAATCTGCAAAAGATATTCTAGTTTCATAACAGAACAGCAGGGACCTGCCAAAGTTAAACCATTTGGCCAGGAGAGCCCTTTTATGGAGACTTTGCCCGATTTCGATACCCAAAATTTTTACGATTTTCACAGAATTTTTTTCAAAAGCCGATTCCAAAGCAACTAATAGAGCTTTGCGATCGCAATCACTTCCAGAATCTGCCCCACGAAGTCTACTTTCATAACAGAACAGCAGGGACCTGCCAAAGTTAAACCATTTGGCCAGGAGAGCCCTTTTATGAAGGCATGTGCTCAATATCGTCGCCAAATTTTTTGGGCGAATTTTACGCCCTCTCATTTTCAAAAGTCGATTCCAAAGCAACTAATAGAGCTTTGCGATCGCAATCACTTCCAGAATCTGCAAAAGATATTCTAGTTTCATAACAGAACAGCAGGGACCTGCCAAAGTTAAACCATTTGGCCAGGAGAGCCCTTTTATGGAGACTTTGCCCGATTTCGATACCCAAAATTTTTGCGATTTTCACAGAATTTTTTTCAAAAGCCGATTCCAAAGCAACTAATAGAGCTTTGCGATCGCAATCACTTCCAGAATCTGCCCCACGAAGTCTACTTTCATAACAGAACAGCAGGGACCTGCCAAAGTTAAACCATTTGGCCAGGAGAGCCCTTTTATGAAGGCATGTGCTCAATATCGTCGCCAAATTTTTTGGGCGAATTTTACGCCCTCTCATTTTCAAAAGTCGATTCCAAAGCAACTAATAGAGCTTTGCGATCGCAATCACTTCCAGAATCTGCAAAAGATATTCTAGTTTCATAACAGAACAGCAGGGACCTGCCAAAGTTAAACCATTTGGCCAGGAGAGCCCTTTTATGGAGACTTTGCCCGATTTCGATACCCAAAATTTTTGCGATTTTCACAGAATTTTTTTCAAAAGCCGATTCCAAAGCAACTAATAGAGCTTTGCGATCGCAATCACTTCCAGAATCTGCCCCACGAAGTCTACTTTCATAACAGAACAGCAGGGACCTGCCAAAGTTAAACCATTTGGCCAGGAGAGCCCTTTTATGAAGGCATGTGCTCAATATCGTCGCCAAATTTTTTGGGCGAATTTTACGCCCTCTCATTTTCAAAAGTCGATTCCAAAGCAACTAATAGAGCTTTGCGATCGCAATCACTTCCAGAATCTGCAAAAGATATTCTAGTTTCATAACAGAACAGCAGGGACCTGCCAAAGTTAAACCATTTGGCCAGGAGAGCCCTTTTATGGAGACTTTGCCCGATTTCGATACCCAAAATTTTTGCGATTTTCACAGAATTTTTTTCAAAAGCCGATTCCAAAGCAACTAATAGAGCTTTGCGATCGCAATCACTTCCAGAATCTGCCCCACGAAGTCTACTTTCATAACAGAACAGCAGGGACCTGCCAAAGTTAAACCATTTGGCCAGGAGAGCCCTTTTATGAAGGCATGTGCTCAATATCGTCGCCAAATTTTTTGGGCGAATTTTACGCCCTCTCATTTTCAAAAGTCGATTCCAAAGCAACTAATAGAGCTTTGCGATCGCAATCACTTCCAGAATCTGCAAAAGATATTCTAGTTTCATAACAGAACAGCAGGGACCTGCCAAAGTTAAACCATTTGGCCAGGAGAGCCCTTTTATGGAGACTTTGCCCGATTTCGATACCCAAAATTTTTGCGATTTTCACAGAATTTTTTTCAAAAGCCGATTCCAAAGCAACTAATAGAGCTTTGCGATCGCAATCACTTCCAGAATCTGCCCCACGAAGTCTACTTTCATAACAGAACAGCAGGGACCTGCCAAAGTTAAACCATTTGGCCAGGAGAGCCCTTTTATGAAGGCATGTGCTCAATATCGTCGCCAAATTTTTTGGGCGAATTTTACGCCCTCTCATTTTCAAAAGTCGATTCCAAAGCAACTAATAGAGCTTTGCGATCGCAATCACTTCCAGAATCTGCAAAAGATATTCTAGTTTCATAACAGAACAGCAGGGACCTGCCAAAGTTAAACCATTTGGCCAGGAGAGCCCTTCTATGGAGACTTTGCCCGATTTCGATACCCAAAATTTTTGCGATTTTCACAGAATTTTTTTCAAAAGCCGATTCCAAAGCAACTAATAGAGCTTTGCGATCGCAATCACTTCCAGAATCTGCCCCACGAAGTCTACTTTCATAACAGAACAGCAGGGACCTGCCAAAGTTAAACCATTTGGCCAGGAGAGCCCTTTTATGAAGGCATGTGCTCAATATCGTCGCCAAATTTTTTGGGCGAATTTTACGCCCTCTCATTTTCAAAAGTCGATTCCAAAGCAACTAATAGAGCTTTGCGATCGCAATCACTTCCAGAATCTGCAAAAGATATTCTAGTTTCATAACAGAACAGCAGGGACCTGCCAAAGTTAAACCATTTGGCCAGGAGAGCCCTTTTATGGAGACTTTGCCCGATTTCGATACCCAAAATTTTTGCGATTTTCACAGAATTTTTTTCAAAAGCCGATTCCAAAGCAACTAATAGAGCTTTGCGATCGCAATCACTTCCAGAATCTGCCCCACGAAGTCTACTTTCATAACAGAACAGCAGGGACCTGCCAAAGTTAAACCATTTGGCCAGGAGAGCCCTTTTATGAAGGCATGTGCTCAATATCGTCGCCAAATTTTTTGGGCGAATTTTACGCCCTCTCATTTTCAAAAGTCGATTCCAAAGCAACTAATAGAGCTTTGCGATCGCAATCACTTCCAGAATCTGCAAAAGATATTCTAGTTTCATAACAGAACAGCAGGGACCTGCCAAAGTTAAACCATTTGGCCAGGAGAGCCCTTTTATGGAGACTTTGCCCGATTTCGATACCCAAAATTTTTGCGATTTTCACAGAATTTTTTTCAAAAGCCGATTCCAAAGCAACTAATAGAGCTTTGCGATCGCAATCACTTCCAGAATCTGCCCCACGAAGTCTACTTTCATAACAGAACAGCAGGGACCTGCCAAAGTTAAACCATTTGGCCAGGAGAGCCCTTTTATGAAGGCATGTGCTCAATATCGTCGCCAAATTTTTTGGGCGAATTTTACGCCCTCTCATTTTCAAAAGTCGATTCCAAAGCAACTAATAGAGCTTTGCGATCGCAATCACTTCCAGAATCTGCAAAAGATATTCTAGTTTCATAACAGAACAGCAGGGACCTGCCAAAGTTAAACCATTTGGCCAGGAGAGCCCTTCTATGGAGACTTTGCCCGATTTCGATACCCAAAATTTTTGCGATTTTCACAGAATTTTTTTCAAAAGCCGATTCCAAAGCAACTAATAGAGCTTTGCGATCGCAATCACTTCCAGAATCTGCCCCACGAAGTCTACTTTCATAACAGAACAGCAGGGACCTGCCAAAGTTAAACCATTTGGCCAGGAGAGCCCTTTTATGAAGACATGTGCTCAATATCGTCGCCAAATTTTTTGGGCGAATTTTACGCCCTCTCATTTTCAAAAGTCGATTCCAAAGCAACTAATAGAGCTTTGCGATCGCAATCACTTCCAGAATCTGCAAAAGATATTCTAGTTTCATAACAGAACAGCAGGGACCTGCCAAAGTTAAACCATTTGGCCAGGAGAGCCCTTTTATGGAGACTTTGCCCGATTTCGATACCCAAAATTTTTG
This sequence comes from Salticus scenicus, assembly GCA_963930645.1. Taxonomy (NCBI): domain Eukaryota; kingdom Metazoa; phylum Arthropoda; class Arachnida; order Araneae; family Salticidae; genus Salticus; species Salticus scenicus. Next base: position 298,091 of record CAWVNO010001215.1, on the reverse strand, counting down.
CGATTTTCACAGAATTTTTTTCAAAAGCCGATTCCAAAGCAACTAATAGAGCTTTGCGATCGCAATCACTTCCAGAATCTGCCCCACGAAGTCTACTTTCATAACAGAACAGCAGGGACCTGCCAAAGTTAAACCATTTGGCCAGGAGAGCCCTTTTATGAAGGCATGTGCTCAATATCGTCGCCAAATTTTTTGGGCGAATTTTACGCCCTCTCATTTTCAAAAGTCGATTCCAAAGCAACTAATAGAGCTTTGCGATCGCAATCACTTCCAGAATCTGCAAAAGATATTCTAGTTTCATAACAGAACAGCAGGGACCTGTCAAAGTTAAACCATTTGGCCAGGAGAGCCCTTTTATGGAGACTTTGCCCGATTTCGATACCCAAAATTTTTCCGATTTTCAAAGAATTTTTTTCAAAAGCCGATTCCAAAGCAACTAATAGAGCTTTGCGATCGCAATCACTTCCAGAATCTGCCCCACGAAGTCTACTTTCATAACAGAACAGCAGGGACCTGCCAAAGTTAAACCATTTGGCCAGGAGAGCCCTTTTATGAAGGCATGTGCTCAATATCGTCGCCAAATTTTTTGGGCGAATTTTACGCCCTCTCATTTTCAAAAGTCGATTCCAAAGCAACTAATAGAGCTTTGCGATCGCAATCACTTCCAGAATCTGCAAAAGATATTCTAGTTTCATAACAGAACAGCAGGGACCTGCCAAAGTTAAACCATTTGGCCAGGAGAGCCCTTTTATGGAGACTTTGCCCGATTTCGATACCCAAAATTTTTGCGATTTTCACAGAATTTTTTTCAAAAGCCGATTCCAAAGCAACTAATAGAGCTTTGCGATCGCAATCACTTCCAGAATCTGCCCCACGAAGTCTACTTTCATAACAGAACAGCAGGGACCTGCCAAAGTTAAACCATTTGGCCAGGAGAGCCCTTTTATGAAGGCATGTGCTCAATATCGTCGCCAAATTTTTTGGGCGAATTTTACGCCCTCTCATTTTCAAAAGTCGATTCCAAAGCAACTAATAGAGCTTTGCGATCGCAATCACTTCCAGAATCTGCAAAAGATATTCTAGTTTCATAACAGAACAGCAGGGACCTGCCAAAGTTAAACCATTTGGCCAGGAGAGCCATTTTATGGAGACTTTGCCCGATTTCGATACCCAAAATTTTTGCGATTTTCACAGAATTTTTTTCAAAAGCCGATTCCAAAGCAACTAATAGAGCTTTGCGATCGCAATCACTTCCAGAATCTGCCCCACGAAGTCTACTTTCATAACAGAACAGCAGGGACCTGCCAAAGTTAAACCATTTGGCCAGGAGAGCCCTTTTATGAAGGCATGTGCTCAATATCGTCGCCAAATTTTTTGGGCGAATTTTACGCCCTCTCATTTTCAAAAGTCGATTCCAAAGCAACTAATAGAGCTTTGCGATCGCAATCACTTTCAGAATCTGCAAAAGATATTCTAGTTTCATAACAGAACAGCAGGGACCTGCCAAAGTTAAACCATTTGGCCAGGAGAGCCCTTTTATGGAGACTTTGCCCGATTTCGATACCCAAAATTTTTACGATTTTCACAGAATTTTTTTCAAAAGCCGATTCCAAAGCAACTAATAGAGCTTTGCGATCGCAATCACTTCCAGAATCTGCCCCACGAAGTCTACTTTCATAACAGAACAGCAGGGACCTGCCAAAGTTAAACCATTTGGCCAGGAGAGCCCTTTTATGAAGGCATGTGCTCAATATCGTCGCCAAATTTTTTGGGCGAATTTTACGCCCTCTCATTTTCAAAAGTCGATTGCAAAGCAACTAATAGAGCTTTGCGATCGCAATCACTTCCAGAATCTGCAAAAGATATTCTAGTTTCATAACAGAACAGCAGGGACCTGCCAAAGTTAAACCATTTGGCCAGGAGAGCCCTTTTATGGAGACTTTGCCCGATTTCGATACCCAAAATTTTTGCGATTTTCACAGAATTTTTTTCAAAAGCCGATTCCAAAGCAACTAATAGAGCTTTGCGATCGCAATCACTTCCAGAATCTGCCCCACGAAGTCTACTTTCATAACAGAACAGCAGGGACCTGCCAAAGTTAAACCATTTGGCCAGGAGAGCCCTTTTATGAAGGCATGTGCTCAATATCGTCGCCAAATTTTTTGGGCGAATTTTACGCCCTCTCATTTTCAAAAGTCGATTCCAAAGCAACTAATAGAGCTTTGCGATCGCAATCACTTCCAGAATCTGCAAAAGATATTCTAGTTTCATAACAGAACAGCAGGGAACTGCCAAAGTTAAACCATTTGGCCAGGAGAGCCCTTTTATGGAGACTTTGCCCGATTTCGATACCCAAAATTTTTGCGATTTTCACAGAATTTTTTTCAAAAGCCGATTCCAAAGCAACTAATAGAGCTTTGCGATCGCAATCACTTCCAGAATCTGCCCCACGAAGTCTACTTTCATAACAGAACAGCAGGGACCTGCCAAAGTTAAACCATTTGGCCAGGAGAGCCCTTTTATGAAGGCATGTGCTCAATATCGTCGCCAAATTTTTTGGGCGAATTTTACGCCCTCTCATTTTCAAAAGTCGATTCCAAAGCAACTAATAGAGCTTTGCGATCGCAATCACTTCCAGAATCTGCAAAAGATATTCTAGTTTCATAACAGAACAGCAGGGACCTGACAAAGTTAAACCATTTGGCCAGGAGAGCCCTTTTATGGAGACTTTGCCCGAATTCGATACCCAAAATTTTTGCGATTTTCACAGAATTTTTTTCAAAAGCCGATTCCAAAGCAACTAATAGAGCTTTGCGATCGCAATCACTTCCAGAATCTGCCCCACGAAGTCTACTTTCATAACAGAACAGCAGGGACCTGCCAAAGTTAAACCATTTGGCCAGGAGAGCCCTTTTATGAAGGCATGTGCTCAATATCGTCGCCAAATTTTTTGGGCGAATTTTACGCCCTCTCATTTTCAAAAGTCGATTCCAAAGCAACTAATAGAGCTTTGCGATCGCAATCACTTCCAGAATCTGCAAAAGATATTCTAGTTTCATAACAGAACAGCAGGGACCTGCCAAAGTTAAACCATTTGGCCAGGAGAGCCCTTTTATGGAGACTTTGCCCGATTTCGATACCCAAAATTTTTGCGATTTTCACAGAATTTTTTTCAAAAGCCGATTCCAAAGCAACTAATAGAGCTTTGCGATCGCAATCACTTCCAGAATCTGCCCCACGAAGTCTACTTTCATAACAGAACAGCAGGGACCTGCCAAAGTTAAACCATTTGGCCAGGAGAGCCCTTTTATGAAGGCATGTGCTCAATATCGTCGCCAAATTTTTTGGGCGAATTTTACGCCCTCTCATTTTCAAAAGTCGATTCCAAAGCAACTAATAGAGCTTTGCGATCGCAATCACTTCCAGAATCTGCAAAAGATATTCTAGTTTCATAACAGAACAGCAGGGACCTGCCAAAGTTAAACCATTTGGCCAGGAGAGCCCTTTTATGGAGACTTTGCCCGATTTCGATACCCAAAATTTTTCCGATTTTCAAAGAATTTTTTTCAAAAGCCGATTCCAAAGCAACTAATAGAGCTTTGCGATCGCAATCACTTCCAGAATCTGCCCCACGAAGTCTACTTTCATAACAGAACAGCAGGGACCTGCCAAAGTTAAACCATTTGGCCAGGAGAGCCCTTTTATGAAGGCATGTGCTCAATATCGTCGCCAAATTTTTTGGGCGAATTTTACGCCCTATCATTTTCAAAAGTCGATTCTAAAGCAACTAATAGAGCTTTGCGATCGCAATCACTTCCAGAATCTGCAAAAGATATTCTAGTTTCATAACAGAACAGCAGGGACCTGCCAAAGTTAAACCATTTGGCCAGGAGAGCCCTTTTATGGAGACTTTGCCCGATTTCGATACCCAAAATTTTTGCGATTTTCACAGAATTTTTTTCAAAAGCCGATTCCAAAGCAACTAATAGAGCTTTGCGATCGCAATCACTTCCAGAATCTGCCCCACGAAGTCTACTTTCATAACAGAACAGCAGGGACCTGCCAAAGTTAAACCATTTGGCCAGGAGAGCCCTTTTATGAAGGCATGTGCTCAATATCGTCGCCAAATTTTTTGGGCGAATTTTACGCCCTCTCATTTTCAAAAGTCGATTCCAAAGCAACTAATAGAGCTTTGCGATCGCAATCACTTCCAGAATCTGCAAAAGATATTCTAGTTTCATAACAGAACAGCAGGGACCTGCCAAAGTTAAACCATTTGGCCAGGAGAGCCCTTTTATGGAGACTTTGCCCGATTTCGATACCCAAAATTTTTGCGATTTTCACAGAATTTTTTTCAAAAGCCGATTCCAAAGCAACTAATACAGCTTTGCGATCGCAATCACTTCCAGAATCTGCCCCACGAAGTCTACTTTCATAACAGAACAGCAGGGACCTGCCAAAGTTAAACCATTTGGCCAGGAGAGCCCTTTTATGAAGGCATGTGCTCAATATCGTTGCCAAATTTTTTGGGCGAATTTTACGCCCTCTCATTTTCAAAAGTCGATTCCAAAGCAACTAATAGAGCTTTGCGATCGCAATCACTTCCAGAATCTGCAAAAGATATTCTAGTTTCATAACAGAACAGCAGGGACTTTCCAAAGTTAAACCATTTGGCCAGGAGAGCCCTTTTATGGAGACTTTGCCCAATTTCGATACCCAAAATTTTTGCGATTTTCACAGAATTTTTTTCAAAAGCCGATTCCAAAGCAACTAATAGAGCTTTGCGATCGCAATCACTTCCAGAATCTGCCCCACGAAGTCTACTTTCATAACAGAACAGCAGGGACCTGCCAAAGTTAAACCATTTGGCCAGGAGAGCCCTTTTATGAAGGCATGTGCTCAATATCGTCGCCAAATTTTTTGGGCGAATTTTACGCCCTCTCATTTTCAAAAGTCGATTCCAAAGCAACTAATAGAGCTTTGCGATCGCAATCACTTCCAGAATCTGCAAAAGATATTCTAGTTTCATAACAGAACAGCAGGGACCTGCCAAAGTTAAACCATTTGGCCAGGTGAGCCCTTTTATGAAGGCATGTGCTCAATATCGTCGCCAAATTTTTTGGGCGAATTTTACGCCCTCTCATTTTCAAAAGTCGATTCCAAAGCAACTAATAGAGCTTTGCGATCGCAATCACTTCCAGAATCTGCAAAAGATATTCTAATTTCATAACAGAACAGCAGGGACCTGCCAAAGTTAAACCATTTGGCCAGGAGAGCCCTTTTATGGAGACTTTGCCCGATTTCGATACCCAAAATTTTTCCGATTTTCAAAGAATTTTTTTCAAAAGCCGATTCCAAAGCAACTAATAGAGCTTTGCGATCGCAATCACTTCCAGAATCTGCCCCACGAAGTCTACTTTCATAACAGAACAGCAGGGACCTGCCAAAGTTAAACCATTTGGCCAGGAGAGCCCTTTTATGAAGGCATGTGCTCAATATCGTCGCCAAATTTTTTGGGCGAATTTTACGCCCTCTCATTTTCAAAAGTCGATTCCAAAGCAACTAATAGAGCTTTGCGATCGCAATCACTTCCAGAATCTGCAAAAGATATTCTAGTTTCATAACAGAACAGCAGGGACCTGCCAAAGTTAAACCATTTGGCCAGGAGAGCCCTTTTATGGAGACTTTGCCCGATTTCGATACCCAAAATTTTTGCGATTTTCACAGAATTTTTTTCAAAAGCCGATTCCAAAGCAACTAATAGAGCTTTGCGATCGCAATCACTTCCAGAATCTGCCCCACGAAGTCTACTTTCATAACAGGACAGCAGGGACCTGCCAAAGTTAAACCATTTGGCCAGGAGAGCCCTTTTATGAAGGCATGTGCTCAATATCGTCGCCAAATTTTTTGGGCGAATTTTACGCCCTCTCATTTTCAAAAGTCGATTCCAAAGCAACTAATAGAGCTTTGCGATCGCAATCACTTCCAGAATCTGCAAAAGATATTCTAGTTTTATAACAGAACAGCAGGGACCTGCCAAAGTTAAACCATTTGGCCAGGAGAGCCCTTTTATGGAGACTTTGCCCGATTTCGATACCCAAAATTTTTGCGATTTTCACAGAATTTTTTTCAAAAGCCGATTCCAAAGCAACTAATAGAGCTTTGCGATCGCAATCACTTCCAGAATCTGCAAAAGATATTCTAGTTTCATAAGAGAACAGCAGGGACCTGCCAAAGTTAAACCATTTGGCCAGGAGAGCCCTTTTATGGAGACTTTGCCCGATTTCGATACCCAAAATTTTTGCGATTTTCACAGAATTTTTTTCAAAAGCCGATTCCAAAGCAACTAATAGAGCTTTGCGATCGCAATCACTTCCAGAATCTGCCCCACGAAGTCTACTTTCATAACAGAACAGCAGGGACCTGCCAAAGTTAAACCATTTGGCCAGGAGAGCCCTTTTATCAAGGCATGTGCTCAATATCGTCGCCAAATTTTTTGGGCGAATTTTACGCCCTCTCATTTTCAAAAGTCGATTCCAAAGCAACTAATAGAGCTTTGCGATCGCAATCACTTCCAGAATCTGCAAAAGATATTCTAGTTTCATAACAGAACAGCAGGGACCTTCCAAAGTTAAACCATTTGGCCAGGAGAGCCCTTTTATGGAGACTTTGCCCGATTTCGATACCCAAAATTTTTGCGATTTTCACAGAATTTTTTTCAAAAGCCGATTCCAAAGCAACTAATAGAGCTTTGCGATCGCAATCACTTCCAGAATCTGCCCCACGAAGTCTACTTTCATAACAGAACAGCAGGGACCTGCCAAAGTTAAACCATTTGGCCAGGAGAGCCCTTTTATGAAGGCATGTGCTCAATATCGTCGCCAAATTTTTTGGGCGAATTTTACGCCCTCTCATTTTCAAAAGTCGATTCCAAAGCAACTAATAGAGCTTTGCGATCGCAATCACTTCCAGAATCTGCAAAAGATATTCTAGTTTCATAACAGAACAACAGGGACCTGCCAAAGTTAAACCATTTGGCCAGGAGAGCCCTTTTATGGAGACTTTGCCCGATTTCGATACCCAAAATTTTTGCGATTTTCACAGAATTTTTTTCAAAAGCCGATTCCAAAGCAACTAATAGAGCTTTGCGATCGCAATCACTTCCAGAATCTGCCCCTTGAAGTCTACTTTCATAACAGAACAGCAGGGACCTGCCAAAGTTAAACCATTTGGCCAGGAGAGCCCTTTTATGAAGGCATGTGCTCAATATCGTCGCCAAATTTTTTGGGCGAATTTTACGCCCTCTCATTTTCAAAAGTCGATTCCAAAGCAACTAATAGAGCTTTGCGATCGCAATCACTTCCAGAATCTGCAAAAGATATTCTAGTTTCATAACAGAACAGCAGGGACCTGCCAAAGTTAAACCATTTGGCCAGGAGAGCCATTTTATGGAGACTTTGCCCGATTTCGATACCCAAAATTTTTGCGATTTTCACAGAATTTTTTTCAAAAGCCGATTCCAAAGCAACTAATAGAGCTTTGCGATCGCAATCACTTCCAGAATCTGCCCCACGAAGTCTACTTTCATAACAGAACAGCAGGGACCTGCCAAAGTTAAACCATTTGGCCAGGAGAGCCCTTTTATGAAGGCATGTGCTCAATATCGTCGCCAAATTTTTTGGGCGAATTTTACGCCCTCTCATTTTCAAAAGTCGATTCCAAAGCAACTAATAGAGCTTTGCGATCGCAATCACTTTCAGAATCTGCAAAAGATATTCTAGTTTCATAACAGAACAGCAGGGACCTGCCAAAGTTAAACCATTTGGCCAGGAGAGCCCTTTTATGGAGACTTTGCCCGATTTCGATACCCAAAATTTTTACGATTTTCACAGAATTTTTTTCAAAAGCCGATTCCAAAGCAACTAATAGAGCTTTGCGATCGCAATCACTTCCAGAATCTGCCCCACGAAGTCTACTTTCATAACAGAACAGCAGGGACCTGCCAAAGTTAAACCATTTGGCCAGGAGAGCCCTTTTATGAAGGCATGTGCTCAATATCGTCGCCAAATTTTTTGGGCGAATTTTACGCCCTCTCATTTTCAAAAGTCGATTCCAAAGCAACTAATAGAGCTTTGCGATCGCAATCACTTCCAGAATCTGCAAAAGATATTCTAGTTTCATAACAGAACAGCAGGGACCTGCCAAAGTTAAACCATTTGGCCAGGAGAGCCCTTTTATGGAGACTTTGCCCGATTTCGATACCCAAAATTTTTGCGATTTTCACAGAATTTTTTTCAAAAGCCGATTCCAAAGCAACTAATAGAGCTTTGCGGTCGCAATCACTTCCAGAATCTGCCCCACGAAGTCTACTTTCATAACAGAACAGCAGGGACCTGCCAAAGTTAAACCATTTGGCCAGGAGAGCCCTTTTATGAAGGCATGTGCTCAATATCGTCGCCAAATTTTTTGGGCGAATTTTACGCCCTCTCATTTTCAAAAGTCGATTCCAAAGCAACTAATAGAGCTTTGCGATCGCAATCACTTCCAGAATCTGCAAAAGATATTCTAGTTTCATAACAGAACAGCAGGGACCTGCCAAAGTTAAACCATTTGGCCAGGAGAGCCCTTTTATGGAGACTTTGCCCGATTTCGATACCCAAAATTTTTGCGATTTTCACAGAATTTTTTTCAAAAGCCGATTCCAAAGCAACTAATAGAGCTTTGCGATCGCAATCACTTCCAGAATCTGCCCCACGAAGTCTACTTTCATAACAGAACAGCAGGGACCTGCCAAAGTTAAACCATTTGGCCAGGAGAGCCCTTTTATGAAGGCATGTGCTCAATATCGTCGCCAAATTTTTTGGGCGAATTTTACGCCCTCTCATTTTCAAAAGTCGATTCCAAAGCAACTAATAGAGCTTTGCGATCGCAATCACTTCCAGAATCTGCAAAAGATATTCTAGTTTCATAACAGAACAGCAGGGACCTGACAAAGTTAAACCATTTGGCCAGGAGAGCCCTTTTATGGAGACTTTGCCCGAATTCGATACCCAAAATTTTTGCGATTTTCACAGAATTTTTTTCAAAAGCCGATTCCAAAGCAACTAATAGAGCTTTGCGATCGCAATCACTTCCAGAATCTGCCCCACGAAGTCTACTTTCATAACAGAACAGCAGGGACCTGCCAAAGTTAAACCATTTGGCCAGGAGAGCCCTTTTATGAAGGCATGTGCTCAATATCGTCGCCAAATTTTTTGGGCGAATTTTACGCCCTCTCATTTTCAAAAGTCGATTCCAAAGCAACTAATAGAGCTTTGCGATCGCAATCACTTCCAGAATCTGCAAAAGATATTCTAGTTTCATAACAGAACAGCAGGGACCTGCCAAAGTTAAACCATTTGGCCAGGAGAGCCCTTTTATGGAGACTTTGCCCGATTTCGATACCCAAAATTTTTGCGATTTTCACAGAATTTTTTTCAAAAGCCGATTCCAAAGCAACTAATAGAGCTTTGCGATCGCAATCACTTCCAGAATCTGCCCCACGAAGTCTACTTTCATAACAGAACAGCAGGGACCTGCCAAAGTTAAACCATTTGGCCAGGAGAGCCCTTTTATGAAGGCATGTGCTCAATATCGTCGCAAAATTTTTTGGGCGAATTTTACGCCCTCTCATTTTCAAAAGTCGATTCCAAAGCAACTAATAGAGCTTTGCGATCGCAATCACTTCCAGAATCTGCAAAAGATATTCTAGTTTCATAACAGAACAGCAGGGACCTGCCAAAGTTAAACCATTTGGCCAGGAGAGCCCTTTTATGGAGACTTTGCCCGATTTCGATACCCAAAATTTTTCCGATTTTCAAAGAATTTTTTTCAAAAGCCGATTCCAAAGCAACTAATAGAGCTTTGCGATCGCAATCACTTCCAGAATCTGCCCCACGAAGTCTACTTTCATAACAGAACAGCAGGGACCTGCCAAAGTTAAACCATTTGGCCAGGAGAGCCCTTTTATGAAGGCATGTGCTCAATATCGTCGCCAAATTTTTTGGGCGAATTTTACGCCCTCTCATTTTCAAAAGTCGATTCCAAAGCAACTAATAGAGCTTTGCGATCGCAATCACTTCCAGAATCTGCAAAAGATATTCTAGTTTCATAACAGAACAGCAGGGACCTGCCAAAGTTAAACCATTTGGCCAGGAGAGCCCTTTTATGGAGACTTTGCCCGATTTCGATACCCAAAATTTTTGCGATTTTCACAGAATTTTTTTCAAAAGCCGATTCCAAAGCAACTAATAGAGCTTTGCGATCGCAATCACTTCCAGAATCTGCCCCACGAAGTCTACTTTCATAACAGAACAGCAGGGACCTGCCAAAGTTAAACCATTTGGCCAGGAGAGCCCTTTTATGAAGGCATGTGCTCAATATCGTCGCCAAATTTTTTGGGCGAATTTTACGCCCTCTCATTTTCAAAAGTCGATTCCAAAGCAACTAATAGAGCTTTGCGATCGCAATCACTTCCAGAATCTGCAAAAGATATTCTAGTTTCATAACAGAACAGCAGGGACCTGCCAAAGTTAAACCATTTGGCCAGGAGAGCCCTTTTATGGAGACTTTGCCCGATTTCGATACCCAAAATTTTTGCGATTTTCACAGAATTTTTTTCAAAAGCCGATTCCAAAGCAACTAATAGAGCTTTGCGATCGCAATCACTTCCAGAATCTGCCCCACGAAGTCAACTTTCATAACAGAACAGCAGGGACCTGCCAAAGTTAAACCATTTGGCCAGGAGAGCCCTTTTATGAAGGCATGTGCTCAATATCGTCGCCAAATTTTTTGGGCGAATTTTACGCCCTCTCATTTTCAAAAGTCGATTCCAAAGCAACTAATAGAGCTTTGCGATCGCAATCACTTCCAGAATCTGCAAAAGATATTCTAGTTTCATAACAGAACAGCAGGGACTTTCCAAAGTTAAACCATTTGGCCAGGAGAGCCCTTTTATGGAGACTTTGCCCGATTTCGATACCCAAAATTTTTGCGATTTTCACAGAATTTTTTTCAAAAGCCGATTCCAAAGCAACTAATAGAGCTTTGCGATCGCAATCACTTCCAGAATCTGCCCCACGAAGTCTACTTTCATAACAGAACAGCAGGGACCTGCCAAAGTTAAACCATTTGGCCAGGAGAGCCCTTTTATGAAGGCATGTGCTCAATATCGTCGCCAAATTTTTTGGGCGAATTTTACGCCCTCTCATTTTCAAAAGTCGATTCCAAAGCAACTAATAGAGCTTTGCGATCGCAATCACTTCCAGAATCTGCAAAAGATATTCTAGTTTCATAACAGAACAGCAGGGACCTGCCAAAGTTAAACCATTTGGCCAGGAGAGCCCTTTTATGAAGGCATGGTCTCAATATCGTCGCCAAATTTTTTGGGCGAATTTTACGCCCTCTCATTTTCAAAAGTCGATTCCAAAGCAACTAATAGAGCTTTGCGATCGCAATCACTTCCAGAATCTGCAAAAGATATTCTAATTTCATAACAGAACAGCAGGGACCTGCCAAAGTTAAACCATTTGGCCAGGAGAGCCCTTTTATGGAGACTTTGCCCGATTTCGATACCCAAAATTTTTCCGATTTTCAAAGAATTTTTTTCAAAAGCCGATTCCAAAGCAACTAATAGAGCTTTGCGATCGCAATCACTTCCAGAATCTGCCCCACGAAGTCTACTTTCATAACAGAACAGCAGGGACCTGCCAAAGTTAAACCATTTGGCCAGGAGAGCCCTTTTATGAAGGCATGTGCTCAATATCGTCGCCAAATTTTTTGGGCGAATTTTACGCCCTCTCATTTTCAAAAGTCGATTCCAAAGCAACTAATAGAGCTTTGCGATCGCAATCACTTCCAGAATCTGCAAAAGATATTCTAGTTTCATAACAGAACAGCAGGGACCTGCCAAAGTTAAACCATTTGGCCAGGAGAGCCCTTTTATGGAGACTTTGCCCGATTTCGATACCCAAAATTTTTGCGATTTTCACAGAATTTTTTTCAAAAGCCGATTCCAAAGCAACTAATAGAGCTTTGCGATCGCAATCACTTCCAGAATCTGCCCCACGAAGTCTACTTTCATAACAGAACAGCAGGGACCTGCCAAAGTTAAACCATTTGGCCAGGAGAGCCCTTTTATGAAGGCATGTGCTCAATATCGTCGCCAAATTTTTTGGGCGAATTTTACGCCCTCTCATTTTCAAAAGTCGATTCCAAAGCAACTAATAGAGCTTTGCGATCGCAATCACTTCCAGAATCTGCAAAAGATATTCTAGTTTCATAACAGAACAGCAGGGACCTGCCAAAGTTAAACCATTTGGCCAGGAGAGCCCTTTTATGGAGACTTTGCCCGATTTCGATACCCAAAATTTTTGCGATTTTCACAGAATTTTTTTCAAAAGCCGATTCCAAAGCAACTAATAGAGCTTTGCGATCGCAATCACTTCCAGAATCTGCAAAAGATATTCTAGTTTCATAACAGAACAGCAGGGACCTGCCAAAGTTAAACCATTTGGCCAGGAGAGCCCTTTTATGGAGACTTTGCCCGATTTCGATACCCAAAATTTTTGCGATTTTCACAGAATTTTTTTCAAAAGCCGATTCCAAAGCAACTAATAGAGCTTTGCGGTCGCAATCACTTCCAGAATCTGCCCCACGAAGTCTACTTTCATAACAGAACAGCAGGGACCTGCCAAAGTTAAACCATTTGGCCAGGAGAGCCCTTTTATGAAGGCATGTGCTCAATATCGTCGCCAAATTTTTTGGGCGAATTTTACGCCCTCTCATTTTCAAAAGTCGATTCCAAAGCAACTAATAGAGCTTTGCGATCGCAATCACTTCCAGAATCTGCAAAAGATATTCTAGTTTCATAACAGAACAGCAGGGACCTGCCAAAGTTAAACCATTTGGCCAGGAGAGCCCTTTTATGGAGACTTTGCCCGATTTCGATACCCAAAATTTTTGCGATTTTCACAGAATTTTTTTCAAAAGCCGATTCCAAAGCAACTAATAGAGCTTTGCGATCGCAATCACTTCCAGAATCTGCCCCACGAAGTCTACTTTCATAACAGAACAGCAGGGACCTGCCAAAGTTAAACCATTTGGCCAGGAGAGCCCTTTTATGAAGGCATGTGCTCAATATCGTCGCCAAATTTTTTGGGCGAATTTTACGCCCTCTCATTTTCAAAAGTCGATTCCAAAGCAACTAATAGAGCTTTGCGATCGCAATCACTTCCAGAATCTGCAAAAGATATTCTAGTTTCATAACAGAACAGCAGGGACCTGACAAAGTTAAACCATTTGGCCAGGAGAGCCCTTTTATGGAGACTTTGCCCGAATTCGATACCCAAAATTTTTGCGATTTTCACAGAATTTTTTTCAAAAGCCGATTCCAAAGCAACTAATAGAGCTTTGCGATCGCAATCACTTCCAGAATCTGCCCCACGAAGTCTACTTTCATAACAGAACAGCAGGGACCTGCCAAAGTTAAACCATTTGGCCAGGAGAGCCCTTTTATGAAGGCATGTGCTCAATATCGTCGCCAAATTTTTTGGGCGAATTTTACGCCCTCTCATTTTCAAAAGTCGATTCCAAAGCAACTAATAGAGCTTTGCGATCGCAATCACTTCCAGAATCTGCAAAAGATATTCTAGTTTCATAACAGAACAGCAGGGACCTGCCAAAGTTAAACCATTTGGCCAGGAGAGCCCTTTTATGGAGACTTTGCCCGATTTCGATACCCAAAATTTTTGCGATTTTCACAGAATTTTTTTCAAAAGCCGATTCCAAAGCAACTAATAGAGCTTTGCGATCGCAATCACTTCCAGAATCTGCCCCACGAAGTCTACTTTCATAACAGAACAGCAGGGACCTGCCAAAGTTAAACCATTTGGCCAGGAGAGCCCTTTTATGAAGGCATGTGCTCAATATCGTCGCAAAATTTTTTGGGCGAATTTTACGCCCTCTCATTTTCAAAAGTCGATTCCAAAGCAACTAATAGAGCTTTGCGATCGCAATCACTTCCAGAATCTGCAAAAGATATTCTAGTTTCATAACAGAACAGCAGGGACCTGCCAAAGTTAAACCATTTGGCCAGGAGAGCCCTTTTATGGAGACTTTGCCCGATTTCGATACCCAAAATTTTTCCGATTTTCAAAGAATTTTTTTCAAAAGCCGATTCCAAAGCAACTAATAGAGCTTTGCGATCGCAATCACTTCCAGAATCTGCCCCACGAAGTCTACTTTCATAACAGAACAGCAGGGACCTGCCAAAGTTAAACCATTTGGCCAGGAGAGCCCTTTTATGAAGGCATGTGCTCAATATCGTCGCCAAATTTTTTGGGCGAATTTTACGCCCTCTCATTTTCAAAAGTCGATTCCAAAGCAACTAATAGAGCTTTGCGATCGCAATCACTTCCAGAATCTGCAAAAGATATTCTAGTTTCATAACAGAACAGCAGGGACCTGCCAAAGTTAAACCATTTGGCCAGGAGAGCCCTTTTATGGAGACTTTGCCCGATTTCGATACCCAAAATTTTTGCGATTTTCACAGAATTTTTTTCAAAAGCCGATTCCAAAGCAACTAATAGAGCTTTGCGATCGCAATCACTTCCAGAATCTGCCCCACGAAGTCTACTTTCATAACAGAACAGCAGGGACCTGCCAAAGTTAAACCATTTGGCCAGGAGAGCCCTTTTATGAAGGCATGTGCTCAATATCGTCGCCAAATTTTTTGGGCGAATTTTACGCCCTCTCATTTTCAAAAGTCGATTCCAAAGCAACTAATAGAGCTTTGCGATCGCAATCACTTCCAGAATCTGCAAAAGATATTCTAGTTTCATAACAGAACAGCAGGGACCTGCCAAAGTTAAACCATTTGGCCAGGAGAGCCCTTTTATGGAGACTTTGCCCGATTTCGATACCCAAAATTTTTGCGATTTTCACAGAATTTTTTTCAAAAGCCGATTCCAAAGCAACTAATAGAGCTTTGCGATCGCAATCACTTCCAGAATCTGCCCCACGAAGTCAACTTTCATAACAGAACAGCAGGGACCTGCCAAAGTTAAACCATTTGGCCAGGAGAGCCCTTTTATGAAGGCATGTGCTCAATATCGTCGCCAAATTTTTTGGGCGAATTTTACGCCCTCTCATTTTCAAAAGTCGATTCCAAAGCAACTAATAGAGCTTTGCGATCGCAATCACTTCCAGAATCTGCAAAAGATATTCTAGTTTCATAACAGAACAGCAGGGACTTTCCAAAGTTAAACCATTTGGCCAGGAGAGCCCTTTTATGGAGACTTTGCCCGATTTCGATACCCAAAATTTTTGCGATTTTCACAGAATTTTTTTCAAAAGCCGATTCCAAAGCAACTAATAGAGCTTTGCGATCGCAATCACTTCCAGAATCTGCCCCACGAAGTCTACTTTCATAACAGAACAGCAGGGACCTGCCAAAGTTAAACCATTTGGCCAGGAGAGCCCTTTTATGAAGGCATGTGCTCAATATCGTCGCCAAATTTTTTGGGCGAATTTTACGCCCTCTCATTTTCAAAAGTCGATTCCAAAGCAACTAATAGAGCTTTGCGATCGCAATCACTTCCAGAATCTGCAAAAGATATTCTAGTTTCATAACAGAACAGCAGGGACCTGCCAAAGTTAAACCATTTGGCCAGGAGAGCCCTTTTATGAAGGCATGGTCTCAATATCGTCGCCAAATTTTTTGGGCGAATTTTACGCCCTCTCATTTTCAAAAGTCGATTCCAAAGCAACTAATAGAGCTTTGCGATCGCAATCACTTCCAGAATCTGCAAAAGATATTCTAATTTCATAACAGAACAGCAGGGACCTGCCAAAGTTAAACCATTTGGCCAGGAGAGCCCTTTTATGGAGACTTTGCCCGATTTCGATACCCAAAATTTTTCCGATTTTCAAAGAATTTTTTTCAAAAGCCGATTCCAAAGCAACTAATAGAGCTTTGCGATCGCAATCACTTCCAGAATCTGCCCCACGAAGTCTACTTTCATAACAGAACAGCAGGGACCTGCCAAAGTTAAACCATTTGGCCAGGAGAGCCCTTTTATGAAGGCATGTGCTCAATATCGTCGCCAAATTTTTTGGGCGAATTTTACGCCCTCTCATTTTCAAAAGTCGATTCCAAAGCAACTAATAGAGCTTTGCGATCGCAATCACTTCCAGAATCTGCAAAAGATATTCTAGTTTCATAACAGAACAGCAGGGACCTGCCAAAGTTAAACCATTTGGCCAGGAGAGCCCTTTTATGGAGACTTTGCCCGATTTCGATACCCAAAATTTTTGCGATTTTCACAGAATTTTTTTCAAAAGCCGATTCCAAAGCAACTAATAGAGCTTTGCGATCGCAATCACTTCCAGAATCTGCCCCACGAAGTCTACTTTCATAACAGAACAGCAGGGACCTGCCAAAGTTAAACCATTTGGCCAGGAGAGCCCTTTTATGAAGGCATGTGCTCAATATCGTCGCCAAATTTTTTGGGCGAATTTTACGCCCTCTCATTTTCAAAAGTCGATTCCAAAGCAACTAATAGAGCTTTGCGATCGCAATCACTTCCAGAATCTGCAAAAGATATTCTAGTTTCATAACAGAACAGCAGGGACCTGCCAAAGTTAAACCATTTGGCCAGGAGAGCCCTTTTATGGAGACTTTGCCCGATTTCGATACCCAAAATTTTTGCGATTTTCACAGAATTTTTTTCAAAAGCCGATTCCAAAGCAACTAATAGAGCTTTGCGATCGCAATCACTTCCAGAATCTGCAAAAGATATTCTAGTTTCATAACAGAACAGCAGGGACCTGCCAAAGTTAAACCATTTGGCCAGGAGAGCCCTTTTATGGAGACTTTGCCCGATTTCGATACCCAAAATTTTTGCGATTTTCACAGAATTTTTTTCAAAAGCCGATTCCAAAGCAACTAATAGAGCTTTGCGATCGCAATCACTTCCAGAATCTGCCCCACGAAGTCTACTTTCATAACAGAACAGCAGGGACCTGCCAAAGTTAAACCATTTGGCCAGGAGAGCCCTTTTATGAAGGCATGTGCTCAATATCGTCGCCAAATTTTTTGGGCGAATTTTACGCCCTCTCATTTTCAAAAGTCGATTCCAAAGCAACTAATAGAGCTTTGCGATCGCAATCACTTCCAGAATCTGCAAAAGATATTCTAGTTTCATAACAGAACAGCAGGGACCTTCCAAAGTTAAACCATTTGGCCAGGAGAGCCCTTTTATGGAGACTTTGCCCGATTTCGATACCCAAAATTTTTGCGATTTTCACAGAATTTTTTTCAAAAGCCGATTCCAAAGCAACTAATAGAGCTTTGCGATCGCAATCACTTCCAGAATCTGCCCCACGAAGTCTACTTTCATAACAGAACAGCAGGGACCTGCCAAAGTTAAACCATTTGGCCAGGAGAGCCCTTTTATGAAGGCATGTGCTCAATATCGTCGCCAAATTTTTTGGGCGAATTTTACGCCCTCTCATTTTCAAAAGTCGATTCCAAAGCAACTAATAGAACTTTGCGATCGCAATCACTTCCAGAATCTGCAAAAGATATTCTAGTTTCATAACAGAACAACAGGGACCTGCCAAAGTTAAACCATTTGGCCAGGAGAGCCCTTTTATGGAGACTTTGCCCGATTTCGATACCCAAAATTTTTGCGATTTTCACAGAATTTTTTTCAAAAGCCGATTCCAAAGCAACTAATAGAGCTTTGCGATCGCAATCACTTCCAGAATCTGCCCCACGAAGTCTACTTTCATAACAGAACAGCAGGGACCTGCCAAAGTTAAACCATTTGGCCAGGAGAGCCCTTTTATGAAGGCATGTGCTCAATATCGTCGCCAAATTTTTTGGGCGAATTTTACGCCCTCTCATTTTCAAAAGTCGATTCCAAAGCAACTAATAGAGCTTTGCGATCGCAATCACTTCCAGAATCTGCAAAAGATATTCTAGTTTCATAACAGAACAGCTGGGACCTGCCAAAGTTAAACCATTTGGCCAGGAGAGCCCTTTTATGGAGACTTTGCCCGATTTCGATACCCAAAATTTTTGCGATTTTCACAGAATTTTTTTCAAAAGCCGATTCCAAAGCAACTAATAGAGCTTTGCGATCGCAATCACTTCCAGAATCTGCAAAAGATATTCTAGTTTCATAACAGAACAGCAGGGACCTGCCAAAGTTAAACCATTTGGCCAGGAGAGCCCTTTTATGGAGACTTTGCCCGATTTCGATACCCAAAATTTTTGCGATTTTCACAGAATTTTTTTCAAAAGCCGATTCCAAAGCAACTAATAGAGCTTTGCGATCGCAATCACTTCCAGAATCTGCCCCACGAAGTCTACTTTCATAACAGAACAGCAGGGACCTGCCAAAGTTAAACCATTTGGCCAGGAGAGCCCTTTTATGAAGGCATGTGCTCAATATCGTCGCCAAATTTTTTGGGCGAATTTTACGCCCTCTCATTTTCAAAAGTCGATTCCAAAGCAACTAATAGAGCTTTGCGATCGCAATCACTTCCAGAATCTGCAAAAGATATTCTAGTTTCATAACAGAACAGCAGGGACCTGCCAAAGTTAAACCATTTGGCCAGGAGAGCCCTTTTATGGAGACTTTGCCCGATTTCGATACCCAAAATTTTTGCGATTTTCACAGAATTTTTTTCAAAAGCCGATTCCAAAGCAACTAATAGAGCTTTGCGATCGCAATCACTTCCAGAATCTGCCCCACGAAGTCTACTTTCATAACAGAACAGCAGGGACCTGCCAAAGTTAAACCATTTGGCCAGGAGAGCCCTTTTATGAAGGCATGTGCTCAATATCGTCGCCAAATTTTTTGGGCGAATTTTACGCCCTCTCATTTTCAAAAGTCGATTCCAAAGCAACTAATAGAGCTTTGCGATCGCAATCACTTCCAGAATCTGCAAAAGATATTCTAGTTTCATAACAGAACAGCAGGGACTTTCCAAAGTTAAACCATTTGGCCAGGAGAGCCCTTTTATGGAGACTTTGCCCGATTTCGATACCCAAAATTTTTGCGATTTTCACAGAATTTTTTTCAAAAGCCGATTCCAAAGCAACTAATAGAGCTTTGCGATCGCAATCACTTCCAGAATCTGCCCCACGAAGTCTACTTTCATAACAGAACAGCAGGGACCTGCCAAAGTTAAACCATTTGGCCAGGAGAGCCCTTTTATGAAGGCATGTGCTCAATATCGTCGCCAAATTTTTTGGGCGAATTTTACGCCCTCTCATTTTCAAAAGTCGATTCCAAAGCAACTAATAGAGCTTTGCGATCGCAATCACTTCCAGAATCTGCAAAAGATATTCTAGTTTCATAACAGAACAGCAGGGACCTGCCAAAGTTAAACCATTTGGCCAGGAGAGCCCTTTTATGAAGGCATGTGCTCAATATCGTCGCCAAATTTTTTGGGCGAATTTTACGCCCTCTCATTTTCAAAAGTCGATTCCAAAGCAACTAATAGAGCTTTGCGATCGCAATCACTTCCAGAATCTGCAAAAGATATTCTAATTTCATAACAGAACAGCAGGGACCTGCCAAAGTTAAACCATTTGGCCAGGAGAGCCCTTTTATGGAGACTTTGCCCGATTTCGATACCCAAAATTTTTCCGATTTTCAAAGAATTTTTTTCAAAAGCCGATTCCAAAGCAACTAATAGAGCTTTGCGATCGCAATCACTTCCAGAATCTGCCCCACGAAGTCTACTTTCATAACAGAACAGCAGGGACCTGCCAAAGTTAAACCATTTGGCCAGGAGAGCCCTTTTATGAAGGCATGTGCTCAATATCGTCGCCAAATTTTTTGGGCGAATTTTACGCCCTCTCATTTTCAAAAGTCGATTCCAAAGCAACTAATAGAGCTTTGCGATCGCAATCACTTCCAGAATCTGCAAAAGATATTCTAGTTTCATAACAGAACAGCAGGGACCTGCCAAAGTTAAACCATTTGGCCAGGAGAGCCCTTTTATGGAGACTTTGCCCGATTTCGATACCCAAAATTTTTGCGATTTTCACAGAATTTTTTTCAAAAGCCGATTCCAAAGCAACTAATAGAGCTTTGCGATCGCAATCACTTCCAGAATCTGCCCCACGAAGTCTACTTTCATAACAGAACAGCAGGGACCTGCCAAAGTTAAACCATTTGGCCAGGAGAGCCCTTTTATGAAGGCATGTGCTCAATATCGTCGCCAAATTTTTTGGGCGAATTTTACGCCCTCTCATTTTCAAAAGTCGATTCCAAAGCAACTAATAGAGCTTTGCGATCGCAATCACTTCCAGAATCTGCAAAAGATATTCTAGTTTCATAACAGAACAGCAGGGACCTGCCAAAGTTAAACCATTTGGCCAGGAGAGCCCTTTTATGGAGACTTTGCCCGATTTCGATACCCAAAATTTTTGCGATTTTCACAGAATTTTTTTCAAAAGCCGATTCCAAAGCAACTAATAGAGCTTTGCGATCGCAATCACTTCCAGAATCTGCAAAAGATATTCTAGTTTCATAACAGAACAGCAGGGACCTGCCAAAGTTAAACCATTTGGCCAGGAGAGCCCTTTTATGGAGACTTTGCCCGATTTCGATACCCAAAATTTTTGCGATTTTCACAGAATTTTTTTCAAAAGCCGATTCCAAAGCAACTAATAGAGCTTTGCGATCGCAATCACTTCCAGAATCTGCCCCACGAAGTCTACTTTCATAACAGAACAGCAGGGACCTGCCAAAGTTAAACCATTTGGCCAGGAGAGCCCTTTTATGAAGGCATGTGCTCAATATCGTCGCCAAATTTTTTGGGCGAATTTTACGCCCTCTCATTTTCAAAAGTCGATTCCAAAGCAACTAATAGAGCTTTGCGATCGCAATCACTTCCAGAATCTGCAAAAGATATTCTAGTTTCATAACAGAACAGCAGGGACCTGCCAAAGTTAAACCATTTGGCCAGGAGAGCCCTTTTATGGAGACTTTGCCCGATTTCGATACCCAAAATTTTTGCGATTTTCACAGAATTTTTTTCAAAAGCCGATTCCAAAGCAACTAATAGAGCTTTGCGATCGAAATCACTTCCAGAATCTGCAAAAGATATTCTAGTTTCATAACAGAACAGCAGGGACCTGCCAAAGTTAAACCATTTGGCCAGGAGAGCCCTTTTATGGAGACTTTGCCCGATTTCGATACCCAAAATTTTTGCGATTTTCACAGAATTTTTTTCAAAAGCCGATTCCAAAGCAACTAATAGAGCTTTGCGATCGCAATCACTTCCAGAATCTGCCCCACGAAGTCTACTTTCATAACAGAACAGCAGGGACCTGCCAAAGTTAAACCATTTGGCCAGGAGAGCCCTTTTATGAAGGCATGTGCTCAATATCGTCGCCAAATTTTTTGGGCGAATTTTACGCCCTCTCATTTTCAAAAGTCGATTCCAAAGCAACTAATAGAGCTTTGCGATCGCAATCACTTCCAGAATCTGCAAAAGATATTCTAGTTTCATAACAGAACAGCAGGGACCTGCCAAAGTTAAACCATTTGGCCAGGAGAGCCCTTTTATGGAGACTTTGCCCGATTTCGATACCCAAAATTTTTGCGATTTTCACAGAATTTTTTTCAAAAGCCGATTCCAAAGCAACTAATAGAGCTTTGCGATCGCAATCACTTCCAGAATCTGCCCCACGAAGTCTACTTTCATAACAGAACAGCAGGGACCTGCCAAAGTTAAACCATTTGGCCAGGAGAGCCCTTTTATGAAGGCATGTGCTCAATATCGTCGCCAAATTTTTTGGGCGAATTTTACGCCCTCTCATTTTCAAAAGTCGATTCCAAAGCAACTAATAGAGCTTTGCGATCGCAATCACTTCCAGAATCTGCAAAAGATATTCTAGTTTCATAACAGAACAGCAGGGACCTGCCAAAGTTAAACCATTTGGCCAGGAGAGCCCTTTTATGGAGACTTTGCCCGATTTCGATACCCAAAATTTTTGCGATTTTCACAGAATTTTTTTCAAAAGCCGATTCCAAAGCAACTAATAGAGCTTTGCGATCGCAATCACTTCCAGAATCTGCCCCACGAAGTCTACTTTCATAACAGAACAGCAGGGACCTGCCAAAGTTAAACCATTTGGCCAGGAGAGCCCTTTTATGAAGGCATGTGCTCAATATCGTCGCCAAATTTTTTGGGCGAATTTTACGCCCTCTCATTTTCAAAAGTCGATTCCAAAGCAACTAATAGAGCTTTGCGATCGCAATCACTTCCAGAATCTGCAAAAGATATTCTAGTTTCATAACAGAACAGCAGGGACCTGGCAAAGTTAAACCATTTGGCCAGGAGAGCCCTTTTATGGAGACTTTGCCCGATTTCGACCCCCAAAATTTTTGCGATTTTCACAGAATTTTTTTCAAAAGCCGATTCCAAAGCAACTAATAGAGCTTTGCGATCGCAATCACTTCCAGAATCTGCCCCACGAAGTCTACTTTCATAACAGAACAGCAGGGACCTGCCAAAGTTAAACCATTTGGCCAGGAGAGCCCTTTTATGAAGGCATGTGCTCAATATCGTCGCCAAATTTTTTGGGCGAATTTTACGCCCTTTTATTTTCAAAAGTCGATTCCAAAGCAACTAATAGAGCTTTGCGATCGCAATCACTTCCAGAATCTGCAAAAGATATTCTAGTTTCATAACAGAACAGCAGGGACCTGCCAAAGTTAAACCATTTCGCCAGGAGAGCCCTTTTATGGAGACTTTGCCCGATTTCGATACCCAAAATTTTTGCGATTTTCACAGAATTTTTTTCAAAAGCCGATTCCAAAGCAACTAATAGAGCTTTGCGATCGCAATCACTTCCAGAATCTGCCCCACGAAGTCTACTTTCATAACAGAAAAGCAGGGACCTGCCAAAGTTAAACCATTTGGCCAGGAGAGCCCTTTTATGAAGGCATGTGCTCAATATCGTCGCCAAATTTTTTGGGCGAATTTTACGCCCTCTCATTTTCAAAAGTCGATTCCAAAGCAACTAATAGAGCTTTGCGATCGCAATCACTTCCAGAATCTGCAAAAGATATTCTAGTTTCATAACAGAACAGCAGGGACCTGCCAAAGTTAAACCATTTGGCCAGGAGAGCCCTTTTATGGAGACTTTGCCCGATTTCGATACCCAAAATTTTTGCGATTTTCACAGAATTTTTTTCAAAAGCCGATTCCAAAGCAACTAATAGAGCTTTGCGATCGCAATCACTTCCAGAATCTGCCCCACGAAGTCTACTTTCATAACAGAACAGCAGGGACCTGCCAAAGTTAAACCATTTGGCCAGGAGAGCCCTTTTATGAAGGCATGTGCTCAATATCGTCGCCAAATTTTTTGCGCGAATTTTACGCCCTCTCATTTTCAAAAGTCGATTCCAAAGCAACTAATAGAGCTTTGCGATCGCAATCACTTCCAGAATCTGCAAAAGATATTCTAGTTTCATAACAGAACAGCAGGGACCTGCCAAAGTTAAACCATTTGGCCAGGAGAGCCCTTTTATGGAGACTTTGCCCGATTTCGATACCCAAAATTTTTGCGATTTTCACAGAATTTTTTTCAAAAGCCGATTCCAAAGCAACTTATAGAGCTTTGCGATCGCAATCACTTCCAGAATCTGCCCCACGAAGTCTACTTTCATAACAGAACAGCAGGGATCTGCCAAAGTTAAACCATTTGGCCAGGAGAGCCCTTTTATGAAGGCATGTGCTCAATATCGTCGCCAAATTTTTTGGGCGAATTTTACGCCCTCTGATTTTCAAAAGTAGATTCCAAAGCAACTAATAGAGCTTTGCGATCGCAATCACTTCCAGAATCTGCAAAAGATATTCTAGTTTCATAACAGAACAGCAGGGACCTGCCAAAGTTAAACCATTTGGCCAGGAGAGCCCTTTTATGGAGACTTTGCCCGATTTCGATACCCAAAATTTTTGCGATTTTCACAGAATTTTTTTCAAAAGCCGATTCCAAAGCAACTAATAGAGCTTTGCGATCGCAATCACTTCCAGAATCTGCCCCACGAAGTCTACTTTCATAACAGAACAGCAGGGACCTGCCAAAGTTAAACCATTTGGCCAGGAGAGCCCTTTTATGAAGGCATGTGCTCAATATCGTCGCCAAATTTTTTGGGCGAATTTTACGCCCTCTCATTTTCAAAAGTCGATTCCAAAGCAACTAATAGAGCTTTGCGATCGCAATCACTTCCAGAATCTGCAAAAGATATTCTAGTTTCATAACAGAACAGCAGGGACCTGCCAAAGTTAAACCATTTGGCCAGGAGAGCCCTTTTATGGAGACTTTGCCCGATTTCGATACCCAAAATTTTTGCGATTTTCACAGAATTTTTTTCAAAAGCCGATTCCAAAGCAACTAATAGAGCTTTGCGATCGCAATCACTTCCAGAATCTGCCCCACGAAGTCTACTTTCATAACAGAACAGCAGGGACCTGCCAAAGTTAAACCATTTGGCCAGGAGAGCCCTTTTATGAAGGCATGTGCTCAATATCGTCGCCAAATTTTTTGGGCGAATTTTACGCCCTCTCATTTTCAAAAGTCGATTCCAAAGCAACTAATAGAGCTTTGCGATCGCAATCACTTCCAGAATCTGCAAAAGATATTCTAGTTTCATAACAGAACAGCAGGGACCTGCCAAAGTTAAACCATTTGGCCAGGAGAGCCCTTTTATGGAGACTTTGCCCGATTTCGATACCCAAAATTTTTGCGATTTTCACAGAATTTTTTTCAAAAGCCGATTCCAAAGCAACTAATAGAGCTTTGCGATCGCAATCACTTCCAGAATCTGCCCCACGAAGTCTACTTTCATAACAGAACAGCAGGGACCTGCCAAAGTTAAACCATTTGGCCAGGAGAGCCCTTTTATGAAGGCATGTGCTCAATATCGTCGCCAAATTTTTTGGGCGAATTTTACGCCCTCTCATTTTCAAAAGTCGATTCCAAAGCAACTAATAGAGCTTTGCGATCGCAATCACTTACAGAATCTGCAAAAGATATTCTAGTTTCATAACAGAACAGCAGGGACCTGCCAAAGTTAAACCATTTGGCCAGGAGAGCCCTTTTATGGAGACTTTGCCCGATTTCGATACCCAAAATTTTTGCGATTTTCACAGAATTTTTTTCAAAAGCCGATTCCAAAGCAACTAATAGAGCTTTGCGATCGCAATCACTTCCAGAATCTGCCCCACGAAGTCTACTTTCATAACAGAACAGCAGGGACCTGCCAAAGTTAAACCATTTGGCCAGGAGAGCCCTTTTATGAAGGCATGTGCTCAATATCGTCGCCAAATTTTTTGGGCGAATTTTACGCCCTCTCATTTTCAAAAGTCGATTCCAAAGCAACTAATAGAGCTTTGCGATCGCAATCACTTCCAGAATCTGCAAAAGATATTCTAGTTTCATAACAGAACAGCAGGGACCTGCCAAAGTTAAACCATTTGGCCAGGAGAGCCCTTTTATGGAGACTTTGCCCGATTTCGATACCCAAAATTTTTGCGATTTTCACAGAATTTTTTTCAAAAGCCGATTCCAAAGCAACTAATAGAGCTTTGCGATCGCAATCACTTCCAGAATCTGCCCCACGAAGTCTACTTTCATAACAGAACAGCAGGGACCTGCCAAAGTTAAACCATTTGGCCAGGAGAGCCCTTTTATGAAGGCATGTGCTAAATATCGTCGCCAAATTTTTTGGGCGAATTTTACGCCCTCTCATTTTCAAAAGTCGATTCCAAAGCAACTAATAGAGCTTTGCGATCGCAATCACTTCCAGAATCTGCAAAAGATATTCTAGTTTCATAACAGAACAGCAGGGACCTGCCAAAGTTAAACCATTTGGCCAGGAGAGCCCTTTTATGAAGACTTTGCCCGATTTCGATACCCAAAATTTTTGCGATTTTCACAGAATTTTTTTCAAAAGCCGATTCCAAAGCAACTAATAGAGCTTTGCGATCGCAATCACTTCCAGAATCTGCCCCACGAAGTCTACTTTCATAACAGAACAGCAGGGACCTGCCAAAGTTAAACCATTTGGCCAGGAGAGCCCTTTTATGAAGGCATGTTCTCAATATCGTCGCCAAATTTTTTGGGCGAATTTTACGCCCTCTCATTTTCAAAAGTCGATTCCAAAGCAACTAATAGAGCTTTGCGATCGCAATCACTTCCAGAATCTGCAAAAGATATTCTAGTTTAATAACAGAACAGCAGGGACCTGCCAAAGTTAAACCATTTGGCCAGGAGAGCCCTTTTATGGAGACTTTGCCCGATTTCGATACCCAAAATTTTTGCGATTTTCACAGAATTTTTTTCAAAAGCCGATTCCAAAGCAACTAATAGAGCTTTGCGATCGCAATCACTTCCGGAATCTGCCCCACGAAGTCTACTTTCATAACAGAACAGCAGGGACCTGCCAAAGTTAAACCATTTGGCCAGGAGAGCCCTTTTATGAAGGCATGTGCTCAATATCGTCGCCAAATTTTTTGGGCGAATTTTACGCCCTCTCATTTTCAAAAGTCGATTCCAAAGCAACTAATAGAGCTTTGCGATCGCAATCACTTCCAGAATCTGCAAAAGATATTCTAGTTTCATAACAGAACAGCAGGGACCTGCCAAAGTTAAACCATTTGGCCAGGAGAGCCCTTTTATGGAGACTTTGCCCGATTTCGATACCCAAAATTTTTGCGATTTTCACAGAATTTTTTTCAAAAGCCGATTCCAAAGCAACTAATAGAGCTTTGCGATCGCAATCACTTCCAGAATCTGCCCCACGAAGTCTACTTTCATAACAGAACAGCAGGGACCTGCCAAAGTTAAACCATTTGGCCAGGAGAGCCCTTTTATGAAGGCATGTGCTCAATATCGTCGCCAAATTTTTTGGGCGAATTTTACGCCCTCTCATTTTCAAAAGTCGATTCCAAAGCAACTAATAGAGCTTTGCGATCGCAATCACTTCCAGAATCTGCAAAAGATATTCTAGTTTCATACCAGAACAGCAGGGACCTGCCAAAGTTAAACCATTTGGCCAGGAGAGCCCTTTTATGGAGACTTTGCCCGATTTCGATACCCAAAATTTTTGCGATTTTCACAGAATTTTTTTCAAAAGCCGATTCCAAAGCAACTAATAGAGCTTTGCGATCGCAATCACTTCCAGAATCTGCCCCACGAAGTCTACTTTCATAACAGAACAGCAGGGACCTGCCAAAGTTAAACCATTTGGCCAGGAGAGCCCTTTTATGAAGGCATGTGCTCAATATCGTCGCCAAATTTTTTGGGCGAATTTTACGCCCTCTCATTTTCAAAAGTCGATTCCAAAGCAACTAATAGAGCTTTGCGATCGCAATCACTTCCAGAATCTGCAAAAGATATTCTAGTTTCATAACAGAACAGCAGGGACCTGCCAAAGTTAAACCATTTGGCCAGGAGAGCCCTTTTATGGAGACTTTGCCCGATTTCGATACCCAAAATTTTTGCGATTTTCACAGAATTTTTTTCAAAAGCCGATTCCAAAGCAACTAATAGAGCTTTGCGATCGCAATCACTTCCAGAATCTGCCCCACGAAGTCTACTTTCATAACAGAACAGCAGGGACCTGCCAAAGTTAAACCATTTGGCCAGGAGAGCCCTTTTATGAAGGCATGTGCTCAATATCGTCGCCAAATTTTTTGGGCGAATTTTACGCCCTCTCATTTTCAAAAGTCGATTCCAAAGCAACTAATAGAGCTTTGCGATCGCAATCACTTCCAGAATCTGCAAAAGATATTCTAGTTTCATAACAGAACAGCAGGGACCTGCCAAAGTTAAACCATTTGGCCAGGAGAGCCCTTTTATGGAGACTTTGCCCGATTTCGATACCCAAAATTTTTGCGATTTTCACAGAATTTTTTTCAAAAGCCGATTCCAAAGCAACTAATAGAGCTTTGCGATCGCAATCACTTCCAGAATCTGCCCCACGAAGTCTACTTTCATAACAGAACAGCAGGGACCTGCCAAAGTTAAACCATTTGGCCAGGAGAGCCCTTTTATGAAGGCATGTGCTCAATATCGTCGCCAAATTTTTTGGGCGAATTTTACGCCCTCTCATTTTCAAAAGTCGATTCCAAAGCAACTAATAGAGCTTTGCGATCGCAATCACTTCCAGAATCTGCAAAAGATATTCTAGTTTCATAACAGAACAGCAGGGACCTGCCAAAGTTAAACCATTTGGCCAGGAGAGCCCTTTTATGGAGACTTTGCCCGATTTCGATACCCAAAATTTTTGCGATTTTCACAGAATTTTTTTCAAAAGCCGATTCCAAAGCAACTAATAGAGCTTTGCGATCGCAATCACTTCCAGAATCTGCCCCACGAAGTCTACTTTCATAACAGAACAGCAGGGACCTGCCAAAGTTAAACCATTTGGCCAGGAGAGCCCTTTTATGAAGGCATGTGCTCAATATCGTCGCCAAATTTTTTGGGCGAATTTTACGCCCTCTCATTTTCAAAAGTCGATTCCAAAGCAACTAATAGAGCTTTGCGATCGCAATCACTTCCAGAATCTGCAAAAGATATTCTAGTTTCATAACAGAACAGCAGGGACCTGCCAAAGTTAAACCATTTGGCCAGGAGAGCCCTTTTATGGAGACTTTGCCCGATTTCGATACCCAAAATTTTTGCGATTTTCACAGAATTTTTTTCAAAAGCCGATTCCAAAGCAACTAATAGAGCTTTGCGATCGCAATCACTTCCAGAATCTGCCCCACGAAGTCTACTTTCATAACAGAACAGCAGGGACCTGCCAAAGTTAAACCATTTGGCCAGGAGAGCCCTTTTATGAAGGCATGTGCTCAATATCGTCGCCAAATTTTTTGGGCGAATTTTACGCCCTCTCATTTTCAAAAGTCGATTCCAAAGCAACTAATAGAGCTTTGCGATCGCAATCACTTCCAGAATCTGCAAAAGATATTCTAGTTTCATAACAGAACAGCAGGGACCTGCCAAAGTTAAACCATTTGGCCAGGAGAGCCCTTTTATGGAGACTTTGCCCGATTTCGATACCCAAAATTTTTGCGATTTTCACAGAATTTTTTTCAAAAGCCGATTCCAAAGCAACTAATAGAGCTTTGCGATCGCAATCACTTCCAGAATCTGCCCCACGAAGTCTACTTTCATAACAGAACAGCAGGGACCTGCCAAAGTTAAACCATTTGGCCAGGAGAGCCCTTTTATGAAGGCATGTGCTCAATATCGTCGCCAAATTTTTTGGGCGAATTTTACGCCCTCTCATTTTCAAAAGTCGATTCCAAAGCAACTAATAGAGCTTTGCGATCGCAATCACTTCCAGAATCTGCAAAAGATATTCTAGTTTCATAACAGAACAGCAGGGACCTGCCAAAGTTAAACCATTTGGCCAGGAGAGCCCTTTTATGGAGACTTTGCCCGATTTCGATACCCAAAATTTTTGCGATTTTCACAGAATTTTTTTCAAAAGCCGATTCCAAAGCAACTAATAGAGCTTTGCGATCGCAATCACTTCCAGAATCTGCCCCACGAAGTCTACTTTCATAACAGAACAGCAGGGACCTGCCAAAGTTAAACCATTTGGCCAGGAGAGCCCTTTTATGAAGGCATGTGCTCAATATCGTCGCCAAATTTTTTGGGCGAATTTTACGCCCTCTCATTTTCAAAAGTCGATTCCAAAGCAACTAATAGAGCTTTGCGATCGCAATCACTTCCAGAATCTGCAAAAGATATTCTAGTTTCATAACAGAACAGCAGGGACCTGCCAAAGTTAAACCATTTGGCCAGGAGAGCCCTTTTATGGAGACTTTGCCCGATTTCGATACCCAAAATTTTTGCGATTTTCACAGAATTTTTTTCAAAAGCCGATTCCAAAGCAACTAATAGAGCTTTGCGATCGCAATCACTTCCAGAATCTGCCCCACGATAGTCTACTTTCATAACAGAACAGCAGGGACCTGCCAAAGTTAAACCATTTGGCCAGGAGAGCCCTTTTATGAAGGCATGTGCTCAATATCGTCGCCAAATTTTTTGGGCGAATTTTACGCCCTCTCATTTTCAAAAGTCGATTCCAAAGCAACTAATAGAGCTTTGCGATCGCAATCACTTCCAGAATCTGCAAAAGATATTCTAGTTTCATAACAGAACAGCAGGGACCTGCCAAAGTTAAACCATTTGGCCAGGAGAGCCCTTTTATGGAGACTTTGCCCGATTTCGATACCCAAAATTTTTGCGATTTTCACAGAATTTTTTTCAAAAGCCGATTCCAAAGCAACTAATAGAGCTTTGCGATCGCAATCACTTCCAGAATCTGCCCCACGAAGTCTACTTTCATAACAGAACAGCAGGGACCTGCCAAAGTTAAACCATTTGGCCAGGAGAGCCCTTTTATGAAGGCATGTGCTCAATATCGTCGCCAAATTTTTTGGGCGAATTTTACGCCCTCTCATTTTCAAAAGTCGATTCCAAAGCAACTAATAGAGCTTTGCGATCGCAATCACTTCCAGAATCTGCAAAAGATATTCTAGTTTCATAACAGAACAGCAGGGACCTGCCAAAGTTAAACCATTTGGCCAGGAGAGCCCTTTTATGGAGACTTTGCCCGATTTCGATACCCAAAATTTTTGCGATTTTCACAGAATTTTTTTCAAAAGCCGATTCCAAAGCAACTAATAGAGCTTTGCGATCGCAATCACTTCCAGAATCTGCCCCACGAAGTCTACTTTCATAACAGAACAGCAGGGACCTGCCAAAGTTAAACCATTTGGCCAGGAGAGCCCTTTTATGAAGGCATGTGCTCAATATCGTCGCCAAATTTTTTGGGCGAATTTTACGCCCTCTCATTTTCAAAAGTCGATTCCAAAGCAACTAATAGAGCTTTGCGATCGCAATCACTTCCAGAATCTGCAAAAGATATTCTAGTTTCATAACAGAACAGCAGGGACCTGCCAAAGTTAAACCATTTGGCCAGGAGAGCCCTTTTATGGAGACTTTGCCCGATTTCGATACCCAAAATTTTTGCGATTTTCACAGAATTTTTTTCAAAAGCCGATTCCAAAGCAACTAATAGAGCTTTGCGATCGCAATCACTTCCAGAATCTGCCCCACGAAGTCTACTTTCATAACAGAACAGCAGGGACCTGCCAAAGTTAAACCATTTGGCCAGGAGAGCCCTTTTATGAAGGCATGTGCTCAATATCGTCGCCAAATTTTTTGGGCGAATTTTACGCCCTCTCATTTTCAAAAGTCGATTCCAAAGCAACTAATAGAGCTTTGCGATCGCAATCACTTCCAGAATCTGCAAAAGATATTCTAGTTTCATAACAGAACAGCAGGGACCTGCCAAAGTTAAACCATTTGGCCAGGAGAGCCCTTTTATGGAGACTTTGCCCGATTTCGATACCCAAAATTTTTGCGATTTTCACAGAATTTTTTTCAAAAGCCGATTCCAAAGCAACTAATAGAGCTTTGCGATCGCAATCACTTCCAGAATCTGCCCCACGAAGTCTACTTTCATAACAGAACAGCAGGGACCTGCCAAAGTTAAACCATTTGGCCAGGAGAGCCCTTTTATGAAGGCATGTGCTCAATATCGTCGCCAAATTTTTTGGGCGAATTTTACGCCCTCTCATTTTCAAAAGTCGATTCCAAAGCAACTAATAGAGCTTTGCGATCGCAATCACTTCCAGAATCTGCAAAAGATATTCTAGTTTCATAACAGAACAGCAGGGACCTGCCAAAGTTAAACCATTTGGCCAGGAGAGCCCTTTTATGGAGACTTTGCCCGATTTCGATACCCAAAATTTTTGCGATTTTCACAGAATTTTTTTCAAAAGCCGATTCCAAAGCAACTAATAGAGCTTTGCGATCGCAATCACTTCCAGAATCTGCCCCACGAAGTCTACTTTCATAACAGAACAGCAGGGACCTGCCAAAGTTAAACCATTTGGCCAGGAGAGCCCTTTTATGAAGGCATGTGCTCAATATCGTCGCCAAATTTTTTGGGCGAATTTTACGCCCTCTCATTTTCAAAAGTCGATTCCAAAGCAACTAATAGAGCTTTGCGATCGCAATCACTTCCAGAATCTGCAAAAGATATTCTAGTTTCATAACAGAACAGCAGGGACCTGCCAAAGTTAAACCATTTGGCCAGGAGAGCCCTTTTATGGAGACTTTGCCCGATTTCGATACCCAAAATTTTTGCGATTTTCACAGAATTTTTTTCAAAAGCCGATTCCAAAGCAACTAATAGAGCTTTGCGATCGCAATCACTTCCAGAATCTGCCCCACGAAGTCTACTTTCATAACAGAACAGCAGGGACCTGCCAAAGTTAAACCATTTGGCCAGGAGAGCCCTTTTATGAAGGCATGTGCTCAATATCGTCGCCAAATTTTTTGGGCGAATTTTACGCCCTCTCATTTTCAAAAGTCGATTCCAAAGCAACTAATAGAGCTTTGCGATCGCAATCACTTCCAGAATCTGCAAAAGATATTCTAGTTTCATAACAGAACAGCAGGGACCTGCCAAAGTTAAACCATTTGGCCAGGAGAGCCCTTTTATGGAGACTTTGCCCGATTTCGATACCCAAAATTTTTGCGATTTTCACAGAATTTTTTTCAAAAGCCGATTCCAAAGCAACTAATAGAGCTTTGCGATCGCAATCACTTCCAGAATCTGCCCCACGAAGTCTACTTTCATAACAGAACAGCAGGGACCTGCCAAAGTTAAACCATTTGGCCAGGAGAGCCCTTTTATGAAGGCATGTGCTCAATATCGTCGCCAAATTTTTTGGGCGAATTTTACGCCCTCTCATTTTCAAAAGTCGATTCCAAAGCAACTAATAGAGCTTTGCGATCGCAATCACTTCCAGAATCTGCAAAAGATATTCTAGTTTCATAACAGAACAGCAGGGACCTGCCAAAGTTAAACCATTTGGCCAGGAGAGCCCTTTTATGGAGACTTTGCCCGATTTCGATACCCAAAATTTTTGCGATTTTCACAGAATTTTTTTCAAAAGCCGATTCCAAAGCAACTAATAGAGCTTTGCGATCGCAATCACTTCCAGAATCTGCCCCACGAAGTCTACTTTCATAACAGAACAGCAGGGACCTGCCAAAGTTAAACCATTTGGCCAGGAGAGCCCTTTTATGAAGGCATGTGCTCAATATCGTCGCCAAATTTTTTGGGCGAATTTTACGCCCTCTCATTTTCAAAAGTCGATTCCAAAGCAACTAATAGAGCTTTGCGATCGCAATCACTTCCAGAATCTGCAAAAGATATTCTAGTTTCATAACAGAACAGCAGGGACCTGCCAAAGTTAAACCATTTGGCCAGGAGAGCCCTTTTATGGAGACTTTGCCCGATTTCGATACCCAAAATTTTTGCGATTTTCACAGAATTTTTTTCAAAAGCCGATTCCAAAGCAACTAATAGAGCTTTGCGATCGCAATCACTTCCAGAATCTGCCCCACGAAGTCTACTTTCATAACAGAACAGCAGGGACCTGCCAAAGTTAAACCATTTGGCCAGGAGAGCCCTTTTATGAAGGCATGTGCTCAATATCGTCGCCAAATTTTTTGGGCGAATTTTACGCCCTCTCATTTTCAAAAGTCGATTCCAAAGCAACTAATAGAGCTTTGCGATCGCAATCACTTCCAGAATCTGCAAAAGATATTCTAGTTTCATAACAGAACAGCAGGGACCTGCCAAAGTTAAACCATTTGGCCAGGAGAGCCCTTTTATGGAGACTTTGCCCGATTTCGATACCCAAAATTTTTGCGATTTTCACAGAATTTTTTTCAAAAGCCGATTCCAAAGCAACTAATAGAGCTTTGCGATCGCAATCACTTCCAGAATCTGCCCCAAGGGAAGTCTACTTTCATAACAGAACAGCAGGGACCTGCCAAAGTTAAACCATTTGGCCAGGAGAGCCCTTTTATGAAGGCATGTGCTCAATATCGTCGCCAAATTTTTTGGGCGAATTTTACGCCCTCTCATTTTCAAAAGTCGATTCCAAAGCAACTAATAGAGCTTTGCGATCGCAATCACTTCCAGAATCTGCAAAAGATATTCTAGTTTCATAACAGAACAGCAGGGACCTGCCAAAGTTAAACCATTTGGCCAGGAGAGCCCTTTTATGGAGACTTTGCCCGATTTCGATACCCAAAATTTTTGCGATTTTCACAGAATTTTTTTCAAAAGCCGATTCCAAAGCAACTAATAGAGCTTTGCGATCGCAATCACTTCCAGAATCTGCCCCACGAAGTCTACTTTCATAACAGAACAGCAGGGACCTGCCAAAGTTAAACCATTTGGCCAGGAGAGCCCTTTTATGAAGGCATGTGCTCAATATCGTCGCCAAATTTTTTGGGCGAATTTTACGCCCTCTCATTTTCAAAAGTCGATTCCAAAGCAACTAATAGAGCTTTGCGATCGCAATCACTTCCAGAATCTGCAAAAGATATTCTAGTTTCATAACAGAACAGCAGGGACCTGCCAAAGTTAAACCATTTGGCCAGGAGAGCCCTTTTATGGAGACTTTGCCCGATTTCGATACCCAAAATTTTTGCGATTTTCACAGAATTTTTTTCAAAAGCCGATTCCAAAGCAACTAATAGAGCTTTGCGATCGCAATCACTTCCAGAATCTGCCCCACGAAGTCTACTTTCATAACAGAACAGCAGGGACCTGCCAAAGTTAAACCATTTGGCCAGGAGAGCCCTTTTATGAAGGCATGTGCTCAATATCGTCGCCAAATTTTTTGGGCGAATTTTACGCCCTCTCATTTTCAAAAGTCGATTCCAAAGCAACTAATAGAGCTTTGCGATCGCAATCACTTCCAGAATCTGCAAAAGATATTCTAGTTTCATAACAGAACAGCAGGGACCTGCCAAAGTTAAACCATTTGGCCAGGAGAGCCCTTTTATGGAGACTTTGCCCGATTTCGATACCCAAAATTTTTGCGATTTTCACAGAATTTTTTTCAAAAGCCGATTCCAAAGCAACTAATAGAGCTTTGCGATCGCAATCACTTCCAGAATCTGCCCCACGAAGTCTACTTTCATAACAGAACAGCAGGGACCTGCCAAAGTTAAACCATTTGGCCAGGAGAGCCCTTTTATGAAGGCATGTGCTCAATATCGTCGCCAAATTTTTTGGGCGAATTTTACGCCCTCTCATTTTCAAAAGTCGATTCCAAAGCAACTAATAGAGCTTTGCGATCGCAATCACTTCCAGAATCTGCAAAAGATATTCTAGTTTCATAACAGAACAGCAGGGACCTGCCAAAGTTAAACCATTTGGCCAGGAGAGCCCTTTTATGGAGACTTTGCCCGATTTCGATACCCAAAATTTTTGCGATTTTCACAGAATTTTTTTCAAAAGCCGATTCCAAAGCAACTAATAGAGCTTTGCGATCGCAATCACTTCCAGAATCTGCCCCACGAAGTCTACTTTCATAACAGAACAGCAGGGACCTGCCAAAGTTAAACCATTTGGCCAGGAGAGCCCTTTTATGAAGGCATGTGCTCAATATCGTCGCCAAATTTTTTGGGCGAATTTTACGCCCTCTCATTTTCAAAAGTCGATTCCAAAGCAACTAATAGAGCTTTGCGATCGCAATCACTTCCAGAATCTGCAAAAGATATTCTAGTTTCATAACAGAACAGCAGGGACCTGCCAAAGTTAAACCATTTGGCCAGGAGAGCCCTTTTATGGAGACTTTGCCCGATTTCGATACCCAAAATTTTTGCGATTTTCACAGAATTTTTTTCAAAAGCCGATTCCAAAGCAACTAATAGAGCTTTGCGATCGCAATCACTTCCAGAATCTGCCCCACGAAGTCTACTTTCATAACAGAACAGCAGGGACCTGCCAAAGTTAAACCATTTGGCCAGGAGAGCCCTTTTATGAAGGCATGTGCTCAATATCGTCGCCAAATTTTTTGGGCGAATTTTACGCCCTCTCATTTTCAAAAGTCGATTCCAAAGCAACTAATAGAGCTTTGCGATCGCAATCACTTCCAGAATCTGCAAAAGATATTCTAGTTTCATAACAGAACAGCAGGGACCTGCCAAAGTTAAACCATTTGGCCAGGAGAGCCCTTTTATGGAGACTTTGCCCGATTTCGATACCCAAAATTTTTGCGATTTTCACAGAATTTTTTTCAAAAGCCGATTCCAAAGCAACTAATAGAGCTTTGCGATCGCAATCACTTCCAGAATCTGCCCCACGAAGTCTACTTTCATAACAGAACAGCAGGGACCTGCCAAAGTTAAACCATTTGGCCAGGAGAGCCCTTTTATGAAGGCATGTGCTCAATATCGTCGCCAAATTTTTTGGGCGAATTTTACGCCCTCTCATTTTCAAAAGTCGATTCCAAAGCAACTAATAGAGCTTTGCGATCGCAATCACTTCCAGAATCTGCAAAAGATATTCTAGTTTCATAACAGAACAGCAGGGACCTGCCAAAGTTAAACCATTTGGCCAGGAGAGCCCTTTTATGGAGACTTTGCCCGATTTCGATACCCAAAATTTTTGCGATTTTCACAGAATTTTTTTCAAAAGCCGATTCCAAAGCAACTAATAGAGCTTTGCGATCGCAATCACTTCCAGAATCTGCCCCACGAAGTCTACTTTCATAACAGAACAGCAGGGACCTGCCAAAGTTAAACCATTTGGCCAGGAGAGCCCTTTTATGAAGGCATGTGCTCAATATCGTCGCCAAATTTTTTGGGCGAATTTTACGCCCTCTCATTTTCAAAAGTCGATTCCAAAGCAACTAATAGAGCTTTGCGATCGCAATCACTTCCAGAATCTGCAAAAGATATTCTAGTTTCATAACAGAACAGCAGGGACCTGCCAAAGTTAAACCATTTGGCCAGGAGAGCCCTTTTATGGAGACTTTGCCCGATTTCGATACCCAAAATTTTTGCGATTTTCACAGAATTTTTTTCAAAAGCCGATTCCAAAGCAACTAATAGAGCTTTGCGATCGCAATCACTTCCAGAATCTGCCCCACGAAGTCTACTTTCATAACAGAACAGCAGGGACCTGCCAAAGTTAAACCATTTGGCCAGGAGAGCCCTTTTATGAAGGCATGTGCTCAATATCGTCGCCAAATTTTTTGGGCGAATTTTACGCCCTCTCATTTTCAAAAGTCGATTCCAAAGCAACTAATAGAGCTTTGCGATCGCAATCACTTCCAGAATCTGCAAAAGATATTCTAGTTTCATAACAGAACAGCAGGGACCTGCCAAAGTTAAACCATTTGGCCAGGAGAGCCCTTTTATGGAGACTTTGCCCGATTTCGATACCCAAAATTTTTGCGATTTTCACAGAATTTTTTTCAAAAGCCGATTCCAAAGCAACTAATAGAGCTTTGCGATCGCAATCACTTCCAGAATCTGCCCCACGAAGTCTACTTTCATAACAGAACAGCAGGGACCTGCCAAAGTTAAACCATTTGGCCAGGAGAGCCCTTTTATGAAGGCATGTGCTCAATATCGTCGCCAAATTTTTTGGGCGAATTTTACGCCCTCTCATTTTCAAAAGTCGATTCCAAAGCAACTAATAGAGCTTTGCGATCGCAATCACTTCCAGAATCTGCAAAAGATATTCTAGTTTCATAACAGAACAGCAGGGACCTGCCAAAGTTAAACCATTTGGCCAGGAGAGCCCTTTTATGGAGACTTTGCCCGATTTCGATACCCAAAATTTTTGCGATTTTCACAGAATTTTTTTCAAAAGCCGATTCCAAAGCAACTAATAGAGCTTTGCGATCGCAATCACTTCCAGAATCTGCCCCACGAAGTCTACTTTCATAACAGAACAGCAGGGACCTGCCAAAGTTAAACCATTTGGCCAGGAGAGCCCTTTTATGAAGGCATGTGCTCAATATCGTCGCCAAATTTTTTGGGCGAATTTTACGCCCTCTCATTTTCAAAAGTCGATTCCAAAGCAACTAATAGAGCTTTGCGATCGCAATCACTTCCAGAATCTGCAAAAGATATTCTAGTTTCATAACAGAACAGCAGGGACCTGCCAAAGTTAAACCATTTGGCCAGGAGAGCCCTTTTATGGAGACTTTGCCCGATTTCGATACCCAAAATTTTTGCGATTTTCACAGAATTTTTTTCAAAAGCCGATTCCAAAGCAACTAATAGAGCTTTGCGATCGCAATCACTTCCAGAATCTGCCCCACGAAGTCTACTTTCATAACAGAACAGCAGGGACCTGCCAAAGTTAAACCATTTGGCCAGGAGAGCCCTTTTATGAAGGCATGTGCTCAATATCGTCGCCAAATTTTTTGGGCGAATTTTACGCCCTCTCATTTTCAAAAGTCGATTCCAAAGCAACTAATAGAGCTTTGCGATCGCAATCACTTCCAGAATCTGCAAAAGATATTCTAGTTTCATAACAGAAAAGCAGGGACCTGCCAAAGTTAAACCATTTGGCCAGGAGAGCCCTTTTATGGAGACTTTGCCCGATTTCGATACCCAAAATTTTTGCGATTTTCACAGAATTTTTTTCAAAAGCCGATTCCAAAGCAACTAATAGAGCTTTGCGATCGCAATCACTTCCAGAATCTGCCCCACGAAGTCTACTTTCATAACAGAACAACAGGGACCTGCCAAAGTTAAACCATTTGGCCAGGAGAGCCCTTTTATGAAGGCATGTGCTCAATATCGTCGCCAAATTTTTTGGGCGAATTTTACGCCCTCTCATTTCAAAAGTCGATTCCAAAGCAACTAATAGAGCTTTGCGATCGCAATCACTTCCAGAATCTGCAAAAGATATTCTAGTTTCATAACAGAACAGCAGGGACCTGCCAAAGTTAAACCATTTGGCCAGGAGAGCCCTTTTATGGAGACTTTGCCCGATTTCGATACCCAAAATTTTTGCGATTTTCACAGAATTTTTTTCAAAAGCCGATTCCAAAGCAACTAATAGAGCTTTGCGATCGCAATCACTTCCAGAATCTGCCCCACGAAGTCTACTTTCATAACAGAACAGCAGGGACCTGCCAAAGTTAAACCATTTGGCCAGGAGAGCCCTTTTATGAAGGCATGTGCTCAATATCGTCGCCAAATTTTTTGGGCGAATTTTACGCCCTCTCATTTTCAAAAGTCGATTCCAAAGCAACTAATAGAGCTTTGCGATCGCAATCACTTCCAGAATCTGCAAAAGATATTCTAGTTTCATAACAGAACAGCAGGGACCTGCCAAAGTTAAACCATTTGGCCAGGAGAGCCCTTTTATGGAGACTTTGCCCGATTTCGATACCCAAAATTTTTGCGATTTTCACAGAATTTTTTTCAAAAGCCGATTCCAAAGCAACTAATAGAGCTTTGCGATCGCAATCACTTCCAGAATCTGCCCCACGAAGTCTACTTTCATAACAGAACAGCAGGGACCTGCCAAAGTTAAACCATTTGGCCAGGAGAGCCCTTTTATGAAGGCATGTGCTCAATATCGTCGCCAAATTTTTTGGGCGAATTTTACGCCCTCTCATTTTTAAAAGTCGATTCCAAAGCAACTAATAGAGCTTTGCGATCGCAATCACTTCCAGAATCTGCAAAAGATATTCTAGTTTCATAACAGAACAGCAGGGACCTGCCAAAGTTAAACCATTTGGCCAGGAGAGCCCTTTTATGGAGACTTTGCCCGATTTCGATACCCAAAATTTTTGCGATTTTCACAGAATTTTTTTCAAAAGCCGATTCCAAAGCAAGTAATAGAGCTTTGCGATCGCAATCACTTCCAGAATCTGCCCCACGAAGTCTACTTTCATAACAGAACAGCAGGGACCTGCCAAAGTTAAACCATTTGGCCAGGAGAGCCCTTTTATGAAGGCATGTGCTCAATATCGTCGCCAAATTTTTTGGGCGAATTTTACGCCCTCTCATTTTCAAAAGTCGATTCCAAAGTAACTAATAGAGCTTTGCGATCGCAATCACTTCCAGAATCTGCAAAAGATATTCTAGTTTCATAACAGAACAGCAGGGACCTGCCAAAGTTAAACCATTTGGCCAGGAGAGCCCTTTTATGGAGACTTTGCCCGATTTCGATACCCAAAATTTTTGCGATTTTCACAGAATTTTTTTCAAAAGCCGATTCCAAAGCAACTAATAGAGCTTTGCGATCGCAATCACTTCCAGAATCTGCCCCACGAAGTCTACTTTCATAACAGAACAGCAGGGACCTGCCAAAGTTAAACCATTTGGCCAGGAGAGCCCTTTTATGAAGGCATGTGCTCAATATCGTCGCCAAATTTTTTGGGCGAATTTTACGCCCTCTCATTTTCAAAAGTCGATTCCAAAGCAACTAATAGAGCTTTGCGATCGCAATCACTTCCAGAATCTGCAAAAGATATTCTAGTTTCATAACAGAACAGCAGGGACCTGCCAAAGTTAAACCATTTGGCCAGGAGAGCCCTTTTATGGAGACTTTGCCCGATTTCGATACCCAAAATTTTTGCGATTTTCACAGAATTTTTTTCAAAAGCCGATTCCAAAGCAACTAATAGAGCTTTGCGATCGCAATCACTTCCAGAATCTGCCCCACGAAGTCTACTTTCATAACAGAACAGCAGGGACCTGCCAAAGTTAAACCATTTGGCCAGGAGAGCCCTTTTATAAAGGCATGTGCTCAATATCGTCGCCAAATTTTTTGGTCGAATTTTACGCCCTCTCATTTTCAAAAGTCGATTCCAAAGCAACTAATAGAGCTTTGCGATCGCAATCACTTCCAGAATCTGCAAAAGATATTCTAGTTTCATAACAGAACAGCAGGGACCTGCCAAAGTTAAACCATTTGGCCAGGAGAGCCCTTTTATGGAGACTTTGCCCGATTTCGATACCCAAAATTTTTGCGATTTTCACAGAATTTTTTTCAAAAGCCGATTCCAAAGCAACTAATAGAGCTTTGCGATCGCAATCACTTCCAGAATCTGCCCCACGAAGTCTACTTTCATAACAGAACAGCAGGGACCTGCCAAAGTTAAACCATTTGGCCAGGAGAGCCCTTTTATGAAGGCATGTGCTCAATATCGTCGCCAAATTTTTTGGGCGAATTTTACGCCCTCTCATTTTCAAAAGTCGATTCCAAAGCAACTAATAGAGCTTTGCGATCGCAATCACTTCCAGAATCTGCAAAAGATATTCTAGTTTCATAACAGAACAGCAGGGACCTGCCAAAGTTAAACCATTTGGCCAGGAGAGCCCTTTTATGGAGACTTTGCCCGATTTCGATACCCAAAATTTTTGCGATTTTCACAGAATTTTTTTCAAAAGCCGATTCCAAAGCAACTAATAGAGCTTTGCGATCGCAATCACTTCCAGAATCTGCCCCACGAAGTCTACTTTCATAACAGAACAGCAGGGACCTGCCAAAGTTAAACCATTTGGCCAGGAGAGCCCTTTTATGAAGGCATGTGCTCAATATCGTCGCCAAATTTTTTGGGCGAATTTTACGCCCTCTCATTTTCAAAAGTCGATTCCAAAGCAACTAATAGAGCTTTGCGATCGCAATCACTTCCAGAATCTGCAAAAGATATTCTAGTTTCATAACAGAACAGCAGGGACCTGCCAAAGTTAAACCATTTGGCCAGGAGAGCCCTTTTATGGAGACTTTGCCCGATTTCGATACCCAAAATTTTTGCGATTTTCACAGAATTTTTTTCAAAAGCCGATTCCAATGCAACTAATAGAGCTTTGCGATCGCAATCACTTCCAGAATCTGCCC
Organism: Salticus scenicus; assembly: GCA_963930645.1. NCBI lineage: Eukaryota > Metazoa > Arthropoda > Arachnida > Araneae > Salticidae > Salticus > Salticus scenicus. The sequence goes on along the minus strand of CAWVNO010001215.1, from coordinate 256,245 downwards.
CACGAAGTCTACTTTCATAACAGAACAGCAGGGACCTGCCAAAGTTAAACCATTTGGCCAGGAGAGCCCTTTTATGAAGGCATGTGCTCAATATCGTCGCCAAATTTTTTGGGCGAATTTTACGCCCTCTCATTTTCAAAAGTCGATTCCAAAGCAACTAATAGAGCTTTGCGATCGCAATCACTTCCAGAATCTGCAAAAGATATTCTAGTTTCATAACAGAACAGCAGGGACCTGCCAAAGTTAAACCATTTGGCCAGGAGAGCCCTTTTATGGAGACTTTGCCCGATTTCGATACCCAAAATTTTTGCGATTTTCACAGAATTTTTTTCAAAAGCCGATTCCAAAGCAACTAATAGAGCTTTGCGATCGCAATCACTTCCATAATCTACCCCACGAAGTCTACTTTCATAACAGAACAGCAGGGACCTGCCAAAGTTAAACCATTTGGCCAGGAGAGCCCTTTTATGAAGGCATGTGCTCAATATCGTCGCCAAATTTTTTGGGCGAATTTTACGCCCTCTCATTTTCAAAAGTCGATTCCAAAGCAACTAATAGAGCTTTGCGATCGCAATCACTTCCAGAATCTGCAAAAGATATTCTAGTTTCATAACAGAACAGCAGGGACCTGCCAAAGTTAAACCATTTGGCCAGGAGAGCCCTTTTATGGAGACTTTGCCCGATTTCGATACCCAAAATTTTTGCGATTTTCACAGAATTTTTTTCAAAAGCCGATTCCAAAGCAACTAATAGAGCTTTGCGATCGCAATCACTTCCAGAATCTGCCCCACGAAGTCTACTTTCATAACAGAACAGCAGGGACCTGCCAAAGTTAAACCATTTGGCCAGGAGAGCCTTTTTATGAAGGCATGTGCTGAATATCGTCGCCAAATTTTTTGGGCGAATTTTACGCCCTCTCATTTTCAAAAGTCGATTCCAAAGCAACTAATAGAGCTTTGCGATCGCAATCACTTCCAGAATCTGCAAAAGATATTCTAGTTTCATAACAGAACAGCAGGGACCTGCCAAAGTTAAACCATTTGGCCAGGAGAGCCCTTTTATGGAGACTTTGCCCGATTTCGATACCCAAAATTTTTGCGATTTTCACAGAATTTTTTCAAAAGCCGATTCCAAAGCAACTAATAGAGCTTTGCGATCGCAATCACTTCCAGAATCTGCCCCACGAAGTCTACTTTCATAACAGAACAGCAGGGACCTGCCAAAGTTAAACCATTTGGCCAGGAGAGCCCTTTTATGAAGGCATGTGCTCAATATCGTCGCCAAATTTTTTGGGCGAATTTTACGCCCTCTCATTTTCAAAAGTCGATTCCAAAGCAACTTATAGAGCTTTGCGATCGCAATCACTTCCAGAATCTGCAAAAGATATTCTAGTTTCATAACAGAACAGCAGGGACCTGCCAAAGTTAAACCATTTGGCCAGGAGAGCCCTTTTATGGAGACTTTGCCCGATTTCGATACCCAAAATTTTTGCGATTTTCACAGAATTTTTTTCAAAAGCCGATTCCAAAGCAACTAATAGAGCTTTGCGATCGCAATCACTTCCAGAATCTGCCCCACGAAGTGTACTTTCATAACAGAACAGCAGGGACCTGCCAAAGTTAAACCATTTGGCCAGGAGAGCCCTTTTATGAAGGCATGTGCTCAATATCGTCGCCAAATTTTTTGGGCGAATTTTACGCCCTCTCATTTTCAAAAGTCGATTCCAAAGCAACTAATAGAGCTTTGCGATCGCAATCACTTCCAGAATCTGCAAAAGATATTCTAGTTTCATAACAGAACAGCAGGGACCTGCCAAAGTTAAACCATTTGGCCAGGAGAGCCCTTTTATGGAGACTTTGCCCGATTTCGATACCCAAAATTTTTGCGATTTTCACAGAATTTTTTTCAAAAGCCGATTCCAAAGCAACTAATAGAGCTTTGCGATCGCAATCACTTCCAGAATCTGCCCCACGAAGTCTACTTTCATAACAGAACAGCAGGGACCTGCCAAAGTTAAACCATTTGGCCAGGAGAGCCCTTTTATGAAGGCATGTGCTCAATATCGTCGCCAAATTTTTTGGGCGAATTTTACGCCCTCTCATTTTCAAAAGTCGATTCCAAAGCAACTAATAGAGCTTTGCGATCGCAATCACTTCCAGAATCTGCAAAAGATATTCTAGTTTCATAACAGAACAGCAGGGACCTGCCAAAGTTAAACCATTTGGCCAGGAGAGCCCTTTTATGGAGACTTTGCCCGATTTCGATACCCAAAATTTTTGCGATTTTCACAGAATTTTTTTCAAAAGCCGATTCCAAAGCAACTAATAGAGCTTTGCGATCGCAATCACTTCCAGAATCTGCCCCACGAAGTCTACTTTCATAACAGAACAGCAGGGACCTGCCAAAGTTAAACCATTTGGCCAGGAGAGCCCTTTTATGAAGGCATGTGCTCAATATCGTCGCCAAATTTTTTGGGCGAATTTTACGCCCTCTCATTTTCAAAAGTCGATTCCAAAGCAACTAATAGAGCTTTGCGATCGCAATCACTTCCAGAATCTGCAAAAGATATTCTAGTTTCATAACAGAACAGCAGGGACCTGCCAAAGTTAAACCATTTGGCCAGGAGAGCCCTTTTATGGAGACTTTGCCCGATTTCGATACCCAAAATTTTTGCGATTTTCACAGAATTTTTTTCAAAAGCCGATTCCAAAGCAACTAATAGAGCTTTGCGATCGCAATCACTTCCAGAATCTGCCCCACGAAGTCTACTTTCATAACAGAACAGCAGGGACCTGCCAAAGTTAAACCATTTGGCCAGGAGAGCCCTTTTATGAAGGCATGTGCTCAATATCGTCGCCAAATTTTTTGGGCGAATTTTACGCCCTCTCATTTTCAAAAGTCGATTCCAAAGCAACTAATAGAGCTTTGCGATCGCAATCACTTCCAGAATCTGCAAAAGATATTCTAGTTTCATAACAGAACAGCAGGGACCTGCCAAAGTTAAACCATTTGGCCAGGAGAGCCCTTTTATGGAGACTTTGCCCGATTTCGATACCCAAAATTTTTGCGATTTTCACAGAATTTTTTTCAAAAGCCGATTCCAAAGCAACTAATAGAGCTTTGCGATCGCAATCACTTCCAGAATCTGCCCCACGAAGTCTACTTTCATAACAGAACAGCAGGGACCTGCCAAAGTTAAACCATTTGGCCAGGAGAGCCCTTTTATGAAGGCATGTGCTCAATATCGTCGCCAAATTTTTTGGGCGAATTTTACGCCCTCTCATTTTCAAAAGTCGATTCCAAAGCAACTAATAGAGCTTTGCGATCGCAATCACTTCCAGAATCTGCAAAAGATATTCTAGTTTCATAACAGAACAGCAGGGACCTGCCAAAGTTAAACCATTTGGCCAGGAGAGCCCTTTTATGGAGACTTTGCCCGATTTCGATACCCAAAATTTTTGCGATTTTCACAGAATTTTTTTCAAAAGCCGATTCCAAAGCAACTAATAGAGCTTTGCGATCGCAATCACTTCCAGAATCTGCCCCACGAAGTCTACTTTCATAACAGAACAGCAGGGACCTGCCAAAGTTAAACCATTTGGCCAGGAGAGCCCTTTTATGAAGGCATGTGCTCAATATCGTCGCCAAATTTTTTGGGCGAATTTTACGCCCTCTCATTTTCAAAAGTCGATTCCAAAGCAACTAATAGAGCTTTGCGATCGCAATCACTTCCAGAATCTGCAAAAGATATTCTAGTTTCATAACAGAACAGCAGGGACCTGCCAAAGTTAAACCATTTGGCCAGGAGAGCCCTTTTATGGAGACTTTGCCCGATTTCGATACCCAACATTTTTGCGATTTTCACAGAATTTTTTTCAAAAGCCGATTCCAAAGCAACTAATAGAGCTTTGCGATCGCAATCACTTCCAGAATCTGCCCCACGAAGTCTACTTTCATAACAGAACAGCAGGGACCTGCCAAAGTTAAACCATTTGGCCAGGAGAGCCCTTTTATGAAGGCATGTGCTCAATATCGTCGCCAAATTTTTTGGGCGAATTTTACGCCCTCTCATTTTCAAAAGTCGATTCCAAAGCAACTAATAGAGCTTTGCGATCGCAATCACTTCCAGAATCTGCAAAAGATATTCTAGTTTCATAACAGAAAAGCAGGGACCTGCCAAAGTTAAACCATTTGGCCAGGAGAGCCCTTTTATGGAGACTTTGCCCGATTTCGATACCCAAAATTTTTGCGATTTTCACAGAATTTTTTTCAAAAGCCGATTCCAAAGCAACTAATAGAGCTTTGCGATCGCAATCACTTCCAGAATCTGCCCCACGAAGTCTACTTTCATAACAGAACAACAGGGACCTGCCAAAGTTAAACCATTTGGCCAGGAGAGCCCTTTTATGAAGGCATGTGCTCAATATCGTCGCCAAATTTTTTGGGCGAATTTTACGCCCTCTCATTTCAAAAGTCGATTCCAAAGCAACTAATAGAGCTTTGCGATCGCAATCACTTCCAGAATCTGCAAAAGATATTCTAGTTTCATAACAGAACAGCAGGGACCTGCCAAAGTTAAACCATTTGGCCAGGAGAGCCCTTTTATGGAGACTTTGCCCGATTTCGATACCCAAAATTTTTGCGATTTTCACAGAATTTTTTTCAAAAGCCGATTCCAAAGCAACTAATAGAGCTTTGCGATCGCAATCACTTCCAGAATCTGCCCCACGAAGTCTACTTTCATAACAGAACAGCAGGGACCTGCCAAAGTTAAACCATTTGGCCAGGAGAGCCCTTTTATGAAGGCATGTGCTCAATATCGTCGCCAAATTTTTTGGGCGAATTTTACGCCCTCTCATTTTCAAAAGTCGATTCCAAAGCAACTAATAGAGCTTTGCGATCGCAATCACTTCCAGAATCTGCAAAAGATATTCTAGTTTCATAACAGAACAGCAGGGACCTGCCAAAGTTAAACCATTTGGCCAGGAGAGCCCTTTTATGGAGACTTTGCCCGATTTCGATACCCAAAATTTTTGCGATTTTCACAGAATTTTTTTCAAAAGCCGATTCCAAAGCAACTAATAGAGCTTTGCGATCGCAATCACTTCCAGAATCTGCCCCACGAAGTCTACTTTCATAACAGAACAGCAGGGACCTGCCAAAGTTAAACCATTTGGCCAGGAGAGCCCTTTTATGAAGGCATGTGCTCAATATCGTCGCCAAATTTTTTGGGCGAATTTTACGCCCTCTCATTTTTAAAAGTCGATTCCAAAGCAACTAATAGAGCTTTGCGATCGCAATCACTTCCAGAATCTGCAAAAGATATTCTAGTTTCATAACAGAACAGCAGGGACCTGCCAAAGTTAAACCATTTGGCCAGGAGAGCCCTTTTATGGAGACTTTGCCCGATTTCGATACCCAAAATTTTTGCGATTTTCACAGAATTTTTTTCAAAAGCCGATTCCAAAGCAAGTAATAGAGCTTTGCGATCGCAATCACTTCCAGAATCTGCCCCACGAAGTCTACTTTCATAACAGAACAGCAGGGACCTGCCAAAGTTAAACCATTTGGCCAGGAGAGCCCTTTTATGAAGGCATGTGCTCAATATCGTCGCCAAATTTTTTGGGCGAATTTTACGCCCTCTCATTTTCAAAAGTCGATTCCAAAGTAACTAATAGAGCTTTGCGATCGCAATCACTTCCAGAATCTGCAAAAGATATTCTAGTTTCATAACAGAACAGCAGGGACCTGCCAAAGTTAAACCATTTGGCCAGGAGAGCCCTTTTATGGAGACTTTGCCCGATTTCGATACCCAAAATTTTTGCGATTTTCACAGAATTTTTTTCAAAAGCCGATTCCAAAGCAACTAATAGAGCTTTGCGATCGCAATCACTTCCAGAATCTGCCCCACGAAGTCTACTTTCATAACAGAACAGCAGGGACCTGCCAAAGTTAAACCATTTGGCCAGGAGAGCCCTTTTATGAAGGCATGTGCTCAATATCGTCGCCAAATTTTTTGGGCGAATTTTACGCCCTCTCATTTTCAAAAGTCGATTCCAAAGCAACTAATAGAGCTTTGCGATCGCAATCACTTCCAGAATCTGCAAAAGATATTCTAGTTTCATAACAGAACAGCAGGGACCTGCCAAAGTTAAACCATTTGGCCAGGAGAGCCCTTTTATGGAGACTTTGCCCGATTTCGATACCCAAAATTTTTGCGATTTTCACAGAATTTTTTTCAAAAGCCGATTCCAAAGCAACTAATAGAGCTTTGCGATCGCAATCACTTCCAGAATCTGCCCCACGAAGTCTACTTTCATAACAGAACAGCAGGGACCTGCCAAAGTTAAACCATTTGGCCAGGAGAGCCCTTTTATGAAGGCATGTGCTCAATATCGTCGCCAAATTTTTTGGGCGAATTTTACGCCCTCTCATTTTCAAAAGTCGATTCCAAAGCAACTAATAGAGCTTTGCGATCGCAATCACTTCCAGAATCTGCAAAAGATATTCTAGTTTCATAACAGAACAGCAGGGACCTGCCAAAGTTAAACCATTTGGCCAGGAGAGCCCTTTTATGGAGACTTTGCCCGATTTCGATACCCAAAATTTTTGCGATTTTCACAGAATTTTTTTCAAAAGCCGATTCCAAAGCAACTAATAGAGCTTTGCGATCGCAATCACTTCCAGAATCTGCCCCACGAAGTCTACTTTCATAACAGAACAGCAGGGACCTGCCAAAGTTAAACCATTTGGCCAGGAGAGCCCTTTTATAAAGGCATGTGCTCAATATCGTCGCCAAATTTTTTGGTCGAATTTTACGCCCTCTCATTTTCAAAAGTCGATTCCAAAGCAACTAATAGAGCTTTGCGATCGCAATCACTTCCAGAATCTGCAAAAGATATTCTAGTTTCATAACAGAACAGCAGGGACCTGCCAAAGTTAAACCATTTGGCCAGGAGAGCCCTTTTATGGAGACTTTGCCCGATTTCGATACCCAAAATTTTTGCGATTTTCACAGAATTTTTTTCAAAAGCCGATTCCAAAGCAACTAATAGAGCTTTGCGATCGCAATCACTTCCAGAATCTGCCCCACGAAGTCTACTTTCATAACAGAACAGCAGGGACCTGCCAAAGTTAAACCATTTGGCCAGGAGAGCCCTTTTATGAAGGCATGTGCTCAATATCGTCGCCAAATTTTTTGGGCGAATTTTACGCCCTCTCATTTTCAAAAGTCGATTCCAAAGCAACTAATAGAGCTTTGCGATCGCAATCACTTCCAGAATCTGCAAAATATATTCTAGTTTCATAACAGAACAGCAGGGACCTGCCAAAGTTAAACCATTTGGCCAGGAGAGCCCTTTTATGGAGACTTTGCCAGATTTCGATACCCAAAATTTTTGCGATTTTCACAGAATTTTTTTCAAAAGCCGATTCCAAAGCAACTAATAGAGCTTTGCGATCGCAATCACTTCCAGAATCTGCCCCACGAAGTCTACTTTCATAACAGAACAGCAGGGACCTGCCAAAGTTAAACCATTTGGCCAGGAGAGCCCATTTATGAAGGCATGTGCTCAATATCGTCGCCAAATTTTTTGGGCGAATTTTACGCCCTCTCATTTTCAAAAGTCGATTCCAAAGCAACTAATAGAGCTTTGCGATCGCAATCACTTCCAGAATCTGCAAAAGATATTCTAGTTTCATAACAGAACAGCAGGGACCTGCCAAAGTTAAACCATTTGGCCAGGAGAGCCCTTTTATGGAGACTTTGCCCGATTTCGATACCCAAAATTTTTGCGATTTTCACAGAATTTTTTTCAAAAGCCGATTCCAAAGCAACTAATAGAGCTTTGCGATCGCAATTACTTCCAGAATCTGCCCCACGAAGTCTACTTTCATAACAGAACAGCAGGGACCTGCCAAAGTTAAACCATTTGGCCAGGAGAGCCCTTTTATGAAGGCATGTGCTCAATATCGTCGCCAAATTTTTTGGGCGAATTTTACGCCCTCTCATTTTCAAAAGTCGATTCCAAAGCAACTAATAGAGCTTTGCGATCGCAATCACTTCCAGAATCTGCAAAAGATATTCTAGTTTCATAACAGAACAGCAGGGACCTGCCAAAGTTAAACCATTTGGCCAGGAGAGCCCTTTTAAGGAGACTTTGCCCGATTTCGATACCCAAAATTTTTGCGATTTTCACAGAATTTTTTTCAAAAGCCGATTCCAAAGCAACTAATAGAGCTTTGCGATCGCAATCACTTCCAGAATCTGCCCCACGAAGTCTACTTTCATAACAGAACAGCAGGGACCTGCCAAAGTTAAACCATTTGGCCAGGAGAGCCCTTTTATGAAGGCATGTGCTCAATATCGTCGCCAAATTTTTTGGGCGAATTTTACGCCCTCTCATTTTCAAAAGTCGATTCCAAAGCAACTAATAGAGCTTTGCGATCGCAATCACTTCCAGAATCTGCAAAAGATATTCTAGTTTCATAACAGAACAGCAGGGACCTGCCAAAGTTAAACCATTTGGCCAGGAGAGCCCTTTTATGGAGACTTTGCCCGATTTCGATACCCAAAATTTTTGCGATTTTCACAGAATTTTTTTCAAAAGCCGATTCCAAAGCAACTAATAGAGCTTTGCGATCGCAATCACTTCCAGAATCTGCCCCACGAAGTCTACTTTCATAAGAGAACAGCAGGGACCTGCCAAAGTTAAACCATTTGGCCAGGAGAGCCCTTTTATGAAGGCATGTGCTCAATATCGTCGCCAAATTTTTTGGGCGAATTTTACGCCCTCTTTTTCAAAAGTCGATTCCAAAGCAACTAATAGAGCTTTGCGATCGCAATCACTTCCAGAATCTGCAAAAGATATTCTAGTTTCATAACAGAACAGCAGGGACCTGCCAAAGTTAAACCATTTGGCCAGGAGAGCCCTTTTATGGAGACTTTGCCCGATTTCGATACCCAAAATTTTTGCGATTTTCACAGAATTTTTTTCAAAAGCCGATTCCAAAGCAACTAATAGAGCTTTGCGATCGCAATCACTTCCAGAATCTGCCCCACGAAGTCTACTTTCATAACAGAACAGCAGGGACCTGCCAAAGTTAAACCATTTGGCCAGGAGAGCCCTTTTATGAAGGCATGTGCTCAATATCGTCGCCAAATTTTTTGGGCGAATTTTACGCCCTCTCATTTTCAAAAGTCGATTCCAAAGCAACTAATAGAGCTTTGCGATCGCAATCACTTCCAGAATCTGCAAAAGATATTCTAGTTTCATAACAGAACAGCAGGGACCTGCCAAAGTTAAACCATTTGGCCAGGAGAGCCCTTTTATGGAGACTTTGCCCGATTTCGATACCCAAAATTTTTGCGATTTTCACAGAATTTTTTTCAAAAGCCGATTCCAAAGCAACTAATAGAGCTTTGCGATCGCAATCACTTCCAGAATCTGCCCCACGAAGTCTACTTTCATAACAGAACAGCAGGGACCTGCCAAAGTTAAACCATTTGGCCAGGAGAGCCCTTTTATGAAGGCATGTGCTCAATATCGTCGCCAAATTTTTTGGGCGAATTTTACGCCCTCTCATTTTCAAAAGTCGATTCCAAAGCAACTAATAGAGCTTTGCAATCGCAATCACTTCCAGAATCTGCAAAAGATATTCTAGTTTCATAACAGAACAGCAGGGACCTGCCAAAGTTAAACCATTTGGCCAGGAGAGCCCTTTTATGGAGACTTTGCCCGATTTCGATACCCAAAATTTTTGCGATTTTCACAGAATTTTTTTCAAAAGCCGATTCCAAAGCAACTAATAGAGCTTTGCGATCGCAATCACTTCCAGAATCTGCCCCACGAAGTCTACTTTCATAACAGAACAGCAGGGACCTGCCAAAGTTAAACCATTTGGCCAGGAGAGCCCTTTTATGAAGGCATGTGCTCAGTATCGTCGCCAAATTTTTTGGGCGAATTTTACGCCCTCTCATTTTCAAAAGTCGATTCCAAAGCAACTAATAGAGCTTTGCGATCGCAATCACTTCCAGAATCTGCAAAAGATATTCTAGTTTCATAACAAAACAGCAGGGACCTGCCAAAGTTAAACCATTTGGCCAGGAGAGCCCTTTTATGGAGACTTTGCCCGATTTCGATACCCAAAATTTTTGCGATTTTCACAGAATTTTTTTCAAAAGCCGATTTCAAAGCAACTAATAGAGCTTTGCGATCGCAATCACTTCCAGAATCTGCCCCACGAAGTCTACTTTCATAACAGAACAGCAGGGACCTGCCAAAGTTAAACCATTTGGCCAGGAGAGCCCTTTTATGAAGGCATGTGCTCAATATCGTCGCCAAATTTTTTGGGCGAATTTTACGCCCTCTCATTTTCAAAAGTCGATTCCAAAGCAACTAATAGAGCTTTGCGATCGCAATCACTTCCAGAATCTGCAAAAGATATTCTAGTTTCATAACAGAACAGCAGGGACCTGCCAAAGTTAAACCATTTGGCCAGGAGAGCCCTTTTATGGAGACTTTGCCCGATTTCGATACCCAAAATTTTTGCGATTTTCACAGAATTTTTTTCAAAAGCCGATTCCAAAGCAACTAATAGAGCTTTGCGATCGCAATCACTTCCAGAATCTGCCCCACGAAGTCTACTTTCATAACAGAACAGCAGGGACCTGCCAAAGTTAAACCATTTGGCCAGGAGAGCCCTTTTATAAAGGCATGTGCTCAATATCGTCGCCAAATTTTTTGGGCGAATTTTACGCCCTCTCATTTTCAAAAGTCGATTCCAAAGCAACTAATAGAGCTTTGCGATCGCAATCACTTCCAGAATCTGCAAAAGATATTCTAGTTTCATAACAGAACAGCAGGGACCTGCCAAAGTTAAACCTTTTGGCCAGGAGAGCCCTTTTATGGAGACTTTGCCCGATTTCGATACCCAAAATTTTTGCGATTTTCACAGAATTTTTTTCAAAAGCCGATTCCAAAGCAACTAATAGAGCTTTGCGATCGCAATCACTTCCAGAATCTGCCCCACGAAGTCTACTTTCATAACAGAACAGCAGGGACCTGCCAAAGTTAAACCATTTGGCCAGGAGAGCCCTTTTATGAAGGCATGTGCTCAATATCGTCGCCAAATTTTTTGGGCGAATTTTACGCCCTCTCATTTTCAAAAGTCGATTCCAAAGCAACTAATAGAGCTTTGCGATCGCAATCACTTCCAGAATCTGCAAAAGATATTCTAGTTTCATAACAGAACAGCAGGGACCTGCCAAAGTTAAACCATTTGGCCAGGAGAGCCCTTTTATGGAGACTTTGCCCGATTTCGATACCCAAAATTTTTGCGATTTTCACAGAATTTTTTTCAAAAGCCGATTCCAAAGCAACTAATAGAGCTTTGCGATCGCAATCACTTCCAGAATCTGCCCCACGAAGTCTACTTTCATAACAGAACAGCAGGGACCTGCCAAAGTTAAACCATTTGGCCAGGAGAGCCCATTTATGAAGGCATGTGCTCAATATCGTCGCCAAATTTTTTGGGCGAATTTTACGCCCTCTCATTTTCAAAAGTCGATTCCAAAGCAACTAATAGAGCTTTGCGATCGCAATCACTTCCAGAATCTGCAAAAGATATTCTAGTTTCATAACAGAACAGCAGGGACCTGCCAAAGTTAAACCATTTGGCCAGGAGAGCCCTTTTATGGAGACTTTGCCCGATTTCGATACCCAAAATTTTTGCGATTTTCACAGAATTTTTTTCAAAAGCCGATTCCAAAGCAACTAATAGAGCTTTGCGATCGCAATCACTTCCAGAATCTGCCCCACGAAGTCTACTTTCATAACAGAACAGCAGGGACCTGCCAAAGTTAAACCATTTGGCCAGGAGAGCCCTTTTATGAAGGCATGTGCTCAATATCGTCGCCAAATTTTTTGGGCGAATTTTACGCCCTCTCATTTTCAAAAGTCGATTCCAAAGCAACTAATAGAGCTTTGCGATCGCAATCACTTCCAGAATCTGCAAAAGATATTCTAGTTTCATAACAGAACAGCAGGGACCTGCCAAAGTTAAACCATTTGGCCAGGAGAGCCCTTTTATGGAGACTTTGCCCGATTTCGATACCCAAAATTTTTGCGATTTTCACAGAATTTTTTTCAAAAGCCGATTCCAAAGCAACTAATAGAGCTTTGCGATCGCAATCACTTCCAGAATCTGCCCCACGAAGTCTACTTTCATAACAGAACAGCAGGGACCTGCCAAAGTTAAACCATTTGGCCAGGAGAGCCCTTTTATGAAGGCATGTGCTCAATATCGTCGCCAAATTTTTTGGGCGAATTTTACGCCCTCTCATTTTCAAAAGTCGATTACAAAGCAACTAATAGAGCTTTGCGATCGCATTCACTTCCAGAATCTGCAAAAGATATTCTAGTTTCATAACAGAACAGCAGGGACCTGCCAAAGTTAAACCATTTGGCCAGGAGAGCCCTTTTATGGAGACTTTGCCCGATTTCGATACCCAAAATTTTTGCGATTTTCACAGAATTTTTTTCAAAAGCCGATTCCAAAGCAACTAATAGAGCTTTGCGATCGCAATCACTTCCAGAATCTGCCCCACGAAGTCTACTTTCATAACAGAACAGCAGGGACCTGCCAAAGTTAAACCATTTGGCCAGGAGAGCCCTTTTATGAAGGCATGTGCTCAATATCGTCGCCAAATTTTTTGGGCGAATTTTACGCCCTCTTTTTCAAAAGTCGATTCCAAAGCAACTAATAGAGCTTTGCGATCGCAATCACTTCCAGAATCTGCAAAAGATATTCTAGTTTCATAACAGAACAGCAGGGACCTGCCAAAGTTAAACCATTTGGCCAGGAGAGCCCTTTTATGGAGACTTTGCCCGATTTCGATACCCAAAATTTTTGCGATTTTCACAGAATTTTTTTCAAAAGCCGATTCCAAAGCAACTAATAGAGCTTTGCGATCGCAATCACTTCCAGAATCTGCCCCACGAAGTCTACTTTCATAACAGAACAGCAGGGACCTGCCAAAGTTAAACCATTTGGCCAGGAGAGCCCTTTTATGAAGGCATGTGCTCAATATCGTCGCCAAATTTTTTGGGCGAATTTTACGCCCTCTCATTTTTAAAAGTCGATTCCAAAGCAACTAATAGAGCTTTGCGATCGCAATCACTTCCAGAATCTGCAAAAGATATTCTAGTTTCATAACAGAACAGCAGGGACCTGCCAAAGTTAAACCATTTGGCCAGGAGAGCCCTTTTATGGAGACTTTGCCCGATTTCGATACCCAAAATTTTTGCGATTTTCACAGAATTTTTTTCAAAAGCCGATTCCAAAGCAACTAATAGAGCTTTGCGATCGCAATCACTTCCAGAATCTGCCCCACGAAGTCTACTTTCATAACAGAACAGCAGGGACCTGCCAAAGTTAAACCATTTGGCCAGGAGAGCCCTTTTATGAAGGCATGTGCTCAATATCGTCGCCAAATTTTTTGGGCGAATTTTACGCCCTCTCATTTTCAAAAGTCGATTCCAAAGCAACTAATAGAGCTTTGCGATCGCAATCACTTCCAGAATCTGCAAAAGATATTCTAGTTTCATAACAGAACAGCAGGGACCTGCCAAAGTTAAACCATTTGGCCAGGAGAGCCCTTTTATGGAGACTTTGCCCGATTTCGATACCCAAAATTTTTGCGATTTTCACAGAATTTTTTTCAAAAGCCGATTCCAAAGCAACTAATAGAGCTTTGCGATCGCAATCACTTCCAGAATCTGCCCCACGAAGTCTACTTTCATAACAGAACAGCAGGGACCTGCCAAAGTTAAACCATTTGGCCAGGAGAGCCCTTTTATGAAGGCATGTGCTCAATATCGTCGCCAAATTTTTTGGGCGAATTTTACGCCCTCTCATTTTCAAAAGTCGATTCCAAAGCAACTAATAGAGCTTTGCGATCGCAATCACTTCCAGAATCTGCAAAAGATATTCTAGTTTCATAACAGAACAGCAGGGACCTGCCAAAGTTAAACCATTTGGCCAGGAGAGCCCTTTTATGGAGACTTTGCCCGATTTCGATACCCAAAATTTTTGCGATTTTCACAGAATTTTTTTCAAAAGCCGATTCCAAAGCAACTAATAGAGCTTTGCGATCGCAATCACTTCCAGAATCTGCCCCACGAAGTCTACTTTCATAACAGAACAGCAGGGACCTGCCAAAGTTAAACCATTTGGCCAGGAGAGCCCTTTTATGAAGGCATGTGCTCAGTATCGTCGCCAAATTTTTTGGGCGAATTTTACGCCCTCTCATTTTCAAAAGTCGATTCCAAAGCAACTAATAGAGCTTTGCGATCGCAATCACTTCCAGAATCTGCAAAAGATATTCTAGTTTCATAACAAAACAGCAGGGACCTGCCAAAGTTAAACCATTTGGCCAGGAGAGCCCTTTTATGGAGACTTTGCCCGATTTCGATACCCAAAATTTTTGCGATTTTCACAGAATTTTTTTCAAAAGCCGATTTCAAAGCAACTAATAGAGCTTTGCGATCGCAATCACTTCCAGAATCTGCCCCACGAAGTCTACTTTCATAACAGAACAGCAGGGACCTGCCAAAGTTAAACCATTTGGCCAGGAGAGCCCTTTTATGAAGGCATGTGCTCAATATCGTCGCCAAATTTTTTGGGCGAATTTTACGCCCTCTCATTTTCAAAAGTCGATTCCAAAGCAACTAATAGAGCTTTGCGATCGCAATCACTTCCAGAATCTGCAAAAGATATTCTAGTTTCATAACAGAACAGCAGGGACCTGCCAAAGTTAAACCATTTGGCCAGGAGAGCCCTTTTATGGAGACTTTGCCCGATTTCGATACCCAAAATTTTTGCGATTTTCACAGAATTTTTTTCAAAAGCCGATTCCAAAGCAACTAATAGAGCTTTGCGATCGCAATCACTTCCAGAATCTGCCCCACGAAGTCTACTTTCATAACAGAACAGCAGGGACCTGCCAAAGTTAAACCATTTGGCCAGGAGAGCCCTTTTATAAAGGCATGTGCTCAATATCGTCGCCAAATTTTTTGGGCGAATTTTACGCCCTCTCATTTTCAAAAGTCGATTCCAAAGCAACTAATAGAGCTTTGCGATCGCAATCACTTCCAGAATCTGCAAAAGATATTCTAGTTTCATAACAGAACAGCAGGGACCTGCCAAAGTTAAACCTTTTGGCCAGGAGAGCCCTTTTATGGAGACTTTGCCCGATTTCGATACCCAAAATTTTTGCGATTTTCACAGAATTTTTTTCAAAAGCCGATTCCAAAGCAACTAATAGAGCTTTGCGATCGCAATCACTTCCAGAATCTGCCCCACGAAGTCTACTTTCATAACAGAACAGCAGGGACCTGCCAAAGTTAAACCATTTGGCCAGGAGAGCCCTTTTATGAAGGCATGTGCTCAATATCGTCGCCAAATTTTTTGGGCGAATTTTACGCCCTCTCATTTTCAAAAGTCGATTCCAAAGCAACTAATAGAGCTTTGCGATCGCAATCACTTCCAGAATCTGCAAAAGATATTCTAGTTTCATAACAGAACAGCAGGGACCTGCCAAAGTTAAACCATTTGGCCAGGAGAGCCCTTTTATGGAGACTTTGCCCGATTTCGATACCCAAAATTTTTGCGATTTTCACAGAATTTTTTTCAAAAGCCGATTCCAAAGCAACTAATAGAGCTTTGCGATCGCAATCACTTCCAGAATCTGCCCCACGAAGTCTACTTTCATAACAGAACAGCAGGGACCTGCCAAAGTTAAACCATTTGGCCAGGAGAGCCCTTTTATGAAGGCATGTGCTCAATATCGTCGCCAAATTTTTTGGGCGAATTTTACGCCCTCTTTTTCAAAAGTCGATTCCAAAGCAACTAATAGAGCTTTGCGATCGCAATCACTTCCAGAATCTGCAAAAGATATTCTAGTTTCATAACAGAACAGCAGGGACCTGCCAAAGTTAAACCATTTGGCCAGGAGAGCCCTTTTATGGAGACTTTGCCCGATTTCGATACCCAAAATTTTTGCGATTTTCACAGAATTTTTTTCAAAAGCCGATTCCAAAGCAACTAATAGAGCTTTGCGATCGCAATCACTTCCAGAATCTGCCCCACGAAGTCTACTTTCATAACAGAACAGCAGGGACCTGCCAAAGTTAAACCATTTGGCCAGGAGAGCCCTTTTATGAAGGCATGTGCTCAATATCGTCGCCAAATTTTTTGGGCGAATTTTACGCCCTCTCATTTTTAAAAGTCGATTCCAAAGCAACTAATAGAGCTTTGCGATCGCAATCACTTCCAGAATCTGCAAAAGATATTCTAGTTTCATAACAGAACAGCAGGGACCTGCCAAAGTTAAACCATTTGGCCAGGAGAGCCCTTTTATGGAGACTTTGCCCGATTTCGATACCCAAAATTTTTGCGATTTTCACAGAATTTTTTTCAAAAGCCGATTCCAAAGCAACTAATAGAGCTTTGCGATCGCAATCACTTCCAGAATCTGCCCCACGAAGTCTACTTTCATAACAGAACAGCAGGGACCTGCCAAAGTTAAACCATTTGGCCAGGAGAGCCCTTTTATGAAGGCATGTGCTCAATATCGTCGCCAAATTTTTTGGGCGAATTTTACGCCCTCTCATTTTCAAAAGTCGATTCCAAAGCAACTAATAGAGCTTTGCGATCGCAATCACTTCCAGAATCTGCAAAAGATATTCTAGTTTCATAACAGAACAGCAGGGACCTGCCAAAGTTAAACCATTTGGCCAGGAGAGCCCTTTTATGGAGACTTTGCCCGATTTCGATACCCAAAATTTTTGCGATTTTCACAGAATTTTTTTCAAAAGCCGATTCCAAAGCAACTAATAGAGCTTTGCGATCGCAATCACTTCCAGAATCTGCCCCACGAAGTCTACTTTCATAACAGAACAGCAGGGACCTGCCAAAGTTAAACCATTTGGCCAGGAGAGCCCTTTTATGAAGGCATGTGCTCAATATCGTCGCCAAATTTTTTGGGCGAATTTTACGCCCTCTCATTTTCAAAAGTCGATTCCAAAGCAACTAATAGAGCTTTGCGATCGCAATCACTTCCAGAATCTGCAAAAGATATTCTAGTTTCATAACAGAACAGCAGGGACCTGCCAAAGTTAAACCATTTGGCCAGGAGAGCCCTTCTATGGAGACTTTGCCCGATTTCGATACCCAAAATTTTTGCGATTTTCACAGAATTTTTTTCAAAAGCCGATTCCAAAGCAACTAATAGAGCTTTGCGATCGCAATCACTTCCAGAATCTGCCCCACGAAGTCTACTTTCATAACAGAACAGCAGGGACCTGCCAAAGTTAAACCATTTGGCCAGGAGAGCCCTTTTATGAAGGCATGTGCTCAATATCGTCGCCAAATTTTTTGGGCGAATTTTACGCCCTCTCATTTTCAAAAGTCGATTCCAAAGCAACTAATAGAGCTTTGCGATCGCAATCACTTCCAGAATCTGCAAAAGATATTCTAGTTTCATAACAGAACAGCAGGGACCTGCCAAAGTTAAACCATTTGGCCAGGAGAGCCCTTTTATGGAGACTTTGCCCGATTTCGATACCCAAAATTTTTGCGATTTTCACAGAATTTTTTTCAAAAGCCGATTCCAAAGCAACTAATAGAGCTTTGCGATCGCAATCACTTCCAGAATCTGCCCCACGAAGTCTACTTTCATAACAGAACAGCAGGGACCTGCCAAAGTTAAACCATTTGGCCAGGAGAGCCCTTTTATGAAGGCATGTGCTCAATATCGTCGCCAAATTTTTTGGGCGAATTTTACGCCCTCTCATTTTCAAAAGTCGATTCCAAAGCAACTAATAGAGCTTTGCGATCGCAATCACTTCCAGAATCTGCAAAAGATATTCTAGTTTCATAACAGAACAGCAGGGACCTGCCAAAGTTAAACCATTTGGCCAGGAGAGCCCTTTTATGGAGACTTTGCCCGATTTCGATACCCAAAATTTTTGCGATTTTCACAGAATTTTTTTCAAAAGCCGATTCCAAAGCAACTAATAGAGCTTTGCGATCGCAATCACTTCCAGAATCTGCCCCACGAAGTCTACTTTCATAACAGAACAGCAGGGACCTGCCAAAGTTAAACCATTTGGCCAGGAGAGCCCTTTTATGAAGGCATGTGCTCAGTATCGTCGCCAAATTTTTTGGGCGAATTTTACGCCCTCTCATTTTCAAAAGTCGATTCCAAAGCAACTAATAGAGCTTTGCGATCGCAATCACTTCCAGAATCTGCAAAAGATATTCTAGTTTCATAACAAAACAGCAGGGACCTGCCAAAGTTAAACCATTTGGCCAGGAGAGCCCTTTTATGGAGACTTTGCCCGATTTCGATACCCAAAATTTTTGCGATTTTCACAGAATTTTTTTCAAAAGCCGATTTCAAAGCAACTAATAGAGCTTTGCGATCGCAATCACTTCCAGAATCTGCCCCACGAAGTCTACTTTCATAACAGAACAGCAGGGACCTGCCAAAGTTAAACCATTTGGCCAGGAGAGCCCTTTTATGAAGGCATGTGCTCAATATCGTCGCCAAATTTTTTGGGCGAATTTTACGCCCTCTCATTTTCAAAAGTCGATTCCAAAGCAACTAATAGAGCTTTGCGATCGCAATCACTTCCAGAATCTGCAAAAGATATTCTAGTTTCATAACAGAACAGCAGGGACCTGCCAAAGTTAAACCATTTGGCCAGGAGAGCCCTTTTATGGAGACTTTGCCCGATTTCGATACCCAAAATTTTTGCGATTTTCACAGAATTTTTTTCAAAAGCCGATTCCAAAGCAACTAATAGAGCTTTGCGATCGCAATCACTTCCAGAATCTGCCCCACGAAGTCTACTTTCATAACAGAACAGCAGGGACCTGCCAAAGTTAAACCATTTGGCCAGGAGAGCCCTTTTATGAAGGCATGTGCTCAATATCGTCGCCAAATTTTTTGGGCGAATTTTACGCCCTCTCATTTTCAAAAGTCGATTCCAAAGCAACTAATAGAGCTTTGCGATCGCAATCACTTCCAGAATCTGCAAAAGATATTCTAGTTTCATAACAGAACAGCAGGGACCTGCCAAAGTTAAACCATTTGGCCAGGAGAGCCCTTTTATGGAGACTTTGCCCGATTTCGATACCCAAAATTTTTGCGATTTTCACAGAATTTTTTTCAAAAGCCGATTCCAAAGCAACTAATAGAGCTTTGCGATCGCAATCACTTCCAGAATCTGCCCCACGAAGTCTACTTTCATAACAGAACAGCAGGGACCTGCCAAAGTTAAACCATTTGGCCAGGAGAGCCCTTTTATGAAGGCATGTGCTCAATATCGTCGCCAAATTTTTTGGGCGAATTTTACGCCCTCTTTTTCAAAAGTCGATTCCAAAGCAACTAATAGAGCTTTGCGATCGCAATCACTTCCAGAATCTGCAAAAGATATTCTAGTTTCATAACAGAACAGCAGGGACCTGCCAAAGTTAAACCATTTGGCCAGGAGAGCCCTTTTATGGAGACTTTGCCCGATTTCGATACCCAAAATTTTTGCGATTTTCACAGAATTTTTTTCAAAAGCCGATTCCAAAGCAACTAATAGAGCTTTGCGATCGCAATCACTTCCAGAATCTGCCCCACGAAGTCTACTTTCATAACAGAACAGCAGGGACCTGCCAAAGTTAAACCATTTGGCCAGGAGAGCCCTTTTATGAAGGCATGTGCTCAATATCGTCGCCAAATTTTTTGGGCGAATTTTACGCCCTCTCATTTTTAAAAGTCGATTCCAAAGCAACTAATAGAGCTTTGCGATCGCAATCACTTCCAGAATCTGCAAAAGATATTCTAGTTTCATAACAGAACAGCAGGGACCTGCCAAAGTTAAACCATTTGGCCAGGAGAGCCCTTTTATGGAGACTTTGCCCGATTTCGATACCCAAAATTTTTGCGATTTTCACAGAATTTTTTTCAAAAGCCGATTCCAAAGCAACTAATAGAGCTTTGCGATCGCAATCACTTCCAGAATCTGCCCCACGAAGTCTACTTTCATAACAGAACAGCAGGGACCTGCCAAAGTTAAACCATTTGGCCAGGAGAGCCCTTTTATGAAGGCATGTGCTCAATATCGTCGCCAAATTTTTTGGGCGAATTTTACGCCCTCTCATTTTCAAAAGTCGATTCCAAAGCAACTAATAGAGCTTTGCGATCGCAATCACTTCCAGAATCTGCAAAAGATATTCTAGTTTCATAACAGAACAGCAGGGACCTGCCAAAGTTAAACCATTTGGCCAGGAGAGCCCTTTTATGGAGACTTTGCCCGATTTCGATACCCAAAATTTTTGCGATTTTCACAGAATTTTTTTCAAAAGCCGATTCCAAAGCAACTAATAGAGCTTTGCGATCGCAATCACTTCCAGAATCTGCCCCACGAAGTCTACTTTCATAACAGAACAGCAGGGACCTGCCAAAGTTAAACCATTTGGCCAGGAGAGCCCTTTTATGAAGGCATGTGCTCAATATCGTCGCCAAATTTTTTGGGCGAATTTTACGCCCTCTCATTTTCAAAAGTCGATTCCAAAGCAACTAATAGAGCTTTGCGATCGCAATCACTTCCAGAATCTGCAAAAGATATTCTAGTTTCATAACAGAACAGCAGGGACCTGCCAAAGTTAAACCATTTGGCCAGGAGAGCCCTTTTATGGAGACTTTGCCCGATTTCGATACCCAAAATTTTTGCGATTTTCACAGAATTTTTTTCAAAAGCCGATTCCAAAGCAACTAATAGAGCTTTGCGATCGCAATCACTTCCAGAATCTGCCCCACGAAGTCTACTTTCATAACAGAACAGCAGGGACCTGCCAAAGTTAAACCATTTGGCCAGGAGAGCCCTTTTATGAAGGCATGTGCTCAGTATCGTCGCCAAATTTTTTGGGCGAATTTTACGCCCTCTCATTTTCAAAAGTCGATTCCAAAGCAACTAATAGAGCTTTGCGATCGCAATCACTTCCAGAATCTGCAAAAGATATTCTAGTTTCATAACAAAACAGCAGGGACCTGCCAAAGTTAAACCATTTGGCCAGGAGAGCCCTTTTATGGAGACTTTGCCCGATTTCGATACCCAAAATTTTTGCGATTTTCACAGAATTTTTTTCAAAAGCCGATTTCAAAGCAACTAATAGAGCTTTGCGATCGCAATCACTTCCAGAATCTGCCCCACGAAGTCTACTTTCATAACAGAACAGCAGGGACCTGCCAAAGTTAAACCATTTGGCCAGGAGAGCCCTTTTATGAAGGCATGTGCTCAATATCGTCGCCAAATTTTTTGGGCGAATTTTACGCCCTCTCATTTTCAAAAGTCGATTCCAAAGCAACTAATAGAGCTTTGCGATCGCAATCACTTCCAGAATCTGCAAAAGATATTCTAGTTTCATAACAGAACAGCAGGGACCTGCCAAAGTTAAACCATTTGGCCAGGAGAGCCCTTTTATGGAGACTTTGCCCGATTTCGATACCCAAAATTTTTGCGATTTTCACAGAATTTTTTTCAAAAGCCGATTCCAAAGCAACTAATAGAGCTTTGCGATCGCAATCACTTCCAGAATCTGCCCCACGAAGTCTACTTTCATAACAGAACAGCAGGGACCTGCCAAAGTTAAACCATTTGGCCAGGAGAGCCCTTTTATAAAGGCATGTGCTCAATATCGTCGCCAAATTTTTTGGGCGAATTTTACGCCCTCTCATTTTCAAAAGTCGATTCCAAAGCAACTAATAGAGCTTTGCGATCGCAATCACTTCCAGAATCTGCAAAAGATATTCTAGTTTCATAACAGAACAGCAGGGACCTGCCAAAGTTAAACCTTTTGGCCAGGAGAGCCCTTTTATGGAGACTTTGCCCGATTTCGATACCCAAAATTTTTGCGATTTTCACAGAATTTTTTTCAAAAGCCGATTCCAAAGCAACTAATAGAGCTTTGCGATCGCAATCACTTCCAGAATCTGCCCCACGAAGTCTACTTTCATAACAGAACAGCAGGGACCTGCCAAAGTTAAACCATTTGGCCAGGAGAGCCCTTTTATGAAGGCATGTGCTCAATATCGTCGCCAAATTTTTTGGGCGAATTTTACGCCCTCTCATTTTCAAAAGTCGATTCCAAAGCAACTAATAGAGCTTTGCGATCGCAATCACTTCCAGAATCTGCAAAAGATATTCTAGTTTCATAACAGAACAGCAGGGACCTGCCAAAGTTAAACCATTTGGCCAGGAGAGCCCTTTTATGGAGACTTTGCCCGATTTCGATACCCAAAATTTTTGCGATTTTCACAGAATTTTTTTCAAAAGCCGATTCCAAAGCAACTAATAGAGCTTTGCGATCGCAATCACTTCCAGAATCTGCCCCACGAAGTCTACTTTCATAACAGAACAGCAGGGACCTGCCAAAGTTAAACCATTTGGCCAGGAGAGCCCATTTATGAAGGCATGTGCTCAATATCGTCGCCAAATTTTTTGGGCGAATTTTACGCCCTCTCATTTTCAAAAGTCGATTCCAAAGCAACTAATAGAGCTTTGCGATCGCAATCACTTCCAGAATCTGCAAAAGATATTCTAGTTTCATAACAGAACAGCAGGGACCTGCCAAAGTTAAACCATTTGGCCAGGAGAGCCCTTTTATGGAGACTTTGCCCGATTTCGATACCCAAAATTTTTGCGATTTTCACAGAATTTTTTTCAAAAGCCGATTCCAAAGCAACTAATAGAGCTTTGCGATCGCAATCACTTCCAGAATCTGCCCCACGAAGTCTACTTTCATAACAGAACAGCAGGGACCTGCCAAAGTTAAACCATTTGGCCAGGAGAGCCCTTTTATGAAGGCATGTGCTCAATATCGTCGCCAAATTTTTTGGGCGAATTTTACGCCCTCTCATTTTCAAAAGTCGATTCCAAAGCAACTAATAGAGTTTTGCGATCGCAATCACTTCCAGAATCTGCAAAAGATATTCTAGTTTCATAACAGAACAGCAGGGACCTGCCAAAGTTAAACCATTTGGCCAGGAGAGCCCTTTTATGGAGACTTTGCCCGATTTCGATACCCAAAATTTTTGCGATTTTCACAGAATTTTTTTCAAAAGCCGATTCCAAAGCAACTAATAGAGCTTTGCGATCGCAATCACTTCCAGAATCTGCCCCACGAAGTCTACTTTCATAACAGAACAGCAGGGACCTGCCAAAGTTAAACCATTTGGCCAGGAGAGCCCTTTTATGAAGGCATGTGCTCAATATCGTCGCCAAATTTTTTGGGCGAATTTTACGCCCTCTCATTTTCAAAAGTCGATTCCAAAGCAACTAATAGAGCTTTGCGATCGCATTCACTTCCAGAATCTGCAAAAGATATTCTAGTTTCATAACAGAACAGCAGGGACCTGCCAAAGTTAAACCATTTGGCCAGGAGAGCCCTTTTATGGAGACTTTGCCCGATTTCGATACCCAAAATTTTTGCGATTTTCACAGAATTTTTTTCAAAAGCCGATTCCAAAGCAACTAATAGAGCTTTGCGATCGCAATCACTTCCAGAATCTGCCCCACGAAGTCTACTTTCATAACAGAACAGCAGGGACCTGCCAAAGTTAAACCATTTGGCCAGGAGAGCCCTTTTATGAAGGCATGTGCTCAATATCGTCGCCAAATTTTTTGGGCGAATTTTACGCCCTCTTTTTCAAAAGTCGATTCCAAAGCAACTAATAGAGCTTTGCGATCGCAATCACTTCCAGAATCTGCAAAAGATATTCTAGTTTCATAACAGAACAGCAGGGACCTGCCAAAGTTAAACCATTTGGCCAGGAGAGCCCTTTTATGGAGACTTTGCCCGATTTCGATACCCAAAATTTTTGCGATTTTCACAGAATTTTTTTCAAAAGCCGATTCCAAAGCAACTAATAGAGCTTTGCGATCGCAATCACTTCCAGAATCTGCAAAAGATATTCTAGTTTCATAACAGAACAGCAGGGACCTGCCAAAGTTAAACCATTTGGCCAGGAGAGCCCTTTTATGGAGACTTTGCCCGATTTCGATACCCAAAATTTTTGCGATTTTCACAGAATTTTTTTCAAAAGCCGATTCCAAAGCAACTAATAGAGCTTTGCGATCGCAATCACTTCCAGAATCTGCCCCACGAAGTCTACTTTCATAACAGAACAGCAGGGACCTGCCAAAGTTAAACCATTTGGCCAGGAGAGCCCTTTTATGAAGGCATGTGCTCAATATCGTCGCCAAATTTTTTGGGCGAATTTTACGCCCTCTTTTTCAAAAGTCGATTCCAAAGCAACTAATAGAGCTTTGCGATCGCAATCACTTCCAGAATCTGCAAAAGATATTCTAGTTTCATAACAGAACAGCAGGGACCTGCCAAAGTTAAACCATTTGGCCAGGAGAGCCCTTTTATGGAGACTTTGCCCGATTTCGATACCCAAAATTTTTGCGATTTTCACAGAATTTTTTTCAAAAGCCGATTCCAAAGCAACTAATAGAGCTTTGCGATCGCAATCACTTCCAGAATCTGCCCCACGAAGTCTACTTTCATAACAGAACAGCAGGGACCTGCCAAAGTTAAACCATTTGGCCAGGAGAGCCCTTTTATGAAGGCATGTGCTCAATATCGTCGCCAAATTTTTGGGCGAATTTTACGCCCTCTCATTTTCAAAAGTCGATTCCAAAGCAACTAATAGAGCTTTGCGATCGCAATCACTTCCAGAATCTGCAAAAGATATTCTAGTTTCATAACAGAACAGCAGGGACCTGCCAAAGTTAAACCATTTGGCCAGGAGAGCCCTTTTATGGAGACTTTGCCCGATTTCGATACCCAAAATTTTTGCGATTTTCACAGAATTTTTTTCAAAAGCCGATTCCAAAGCAACTAATAGAGCTTTGCGATCGCAATCACTTCCAGAATCTGCCCCACGAAGTCTACTTTCATAACAGAACAGCAGGGACCTGCCAAAGTTAAACCATTTGGCCAGGAGAGCCCTTTTATGAAGGCATGTGCTCAATATCGTCGCCAAATTTTTTGGGCGAATTTTACGCCCTCTCATTTTCAAAAGTCGATTCCAAAGCAACTAATAGAGCTTTGCGATCGCAATCACTTCCAGAATCTGCAAAAGATATTCTAGTTTCATAACAGAACAGCAGGGACCTGCCAAAGTTAAACCATTTGGCCAGGAGAGCCCTTTTATGGAGACTTTGCCCGATTTCGATACCCAAAATTTTTGCGATTTTCACAGAATTTTTTTCAAAAGCCGATTCCAAAGCAACTAATAGAGCTTTGCGATCGCAATCACTTCCAGAATCTGCCCCACGAAGTCTACTTTCATAACAGAACAGCAGGGACCTGCCAAAGTTAAACCATTTGGCCAGGAGAGCCCTTTTATGAAGGCATGTGCTCAGTATCGTCGCCAAATTTTTTGGGCGAATTTTACGCCCTCTCATTTTCAAAAGTCGATTCCAAAGCAACTAATAGAGCTTTGCGATCGCAATCACTTCCAGAATCTGCAAAAGATATTCTAGTTTCATAACAAAACAGCAGGGACCTGCCAAAGTTAAACCATTTGGCCAGGAGAGCCCTTTTATGGAGACTTTGCCCGATTTCGATACCCAAAATTTTTGCGATTTTCACAGAATTTTTTTCAAAAGCCGATTCCAAAGCAACTAATAGAGCTTTGCGATCGCAATCACTTCCAGAATCTGCCCCACGAAGTCTACTTTCATAACAGAACAGCAGGGACCTGCCAAAGTTAAACCATTTGGCCAGGAGAGCCCTTTTATGAAGGCATGTGCTCAATATCGTCGACAAATTTTTTGGGCGAATTTTACGCCCTCTCATTTTCAAAAGTCGATTCCAAAGCAACTAATAGAGCTTTGCGATCGCAATCACTTCCAGAATCTGCAAAAGATATTCTAGTTTCATAACAGAACAGCAGGGACCTGCCAAAGTTAAACCATTTGGCCAGGAGAGCCCTTTTATGGAGACTTTGCCCGATTTCGATACCCAAAATTTTTGCGATTTTCACAGAATTTTTTTCAAAAGCCGATTCCAAAGCAACTAATAGAGCTTTGCGATCGCAATCACTTCCAGAATCTGCCCCACGAAGTCTACTTTCATAACAGAACAGCAGGGACCTGCCAAAGTTAAACCATTTGGCCAGGAGAGCCCTTTTATGAAGGCATGTGCTCAATATCGTCGCCAAATTTTTTGGGCGAATTTTACGCCCTCTCATTTTCAAAAGTCGATTCCAAAGCAACTAATAGAGCTTTGCGATCGCAATCACTTCCAGAATCTGCAAAAGATATTCTAGTTTCATAACAGAACAGCAGGGACCTGCCAAAGTTAAACCATTTGGCCAGGAGAGCCCTTTTATGGAGACTTTGCCCGATTTCGATACCCAAAATTTTTGCGATTTTCACAGAATTTTTTTCAAAAGCCGATTCCAAAGCAACTAATAGAGCTTTGCGATCGCAATCACTTCCAGAATCTGCCCCACGAAGTCTACTTTCATAACAGAACAGCAGGGACCTGCCAAAGTTAAACCATTTGGCCAGGAGAGCCCTTTTATGAAGGCATGTGCTCAATATCGTCGCCAAATTTTTTGGGCGAATTTTACGCCCTCTCATTTTCAAAAGTCGATTCCAAAGCAACTAATAGAGCTTTGCGATCGCAATCACTTCCAGAATCTGCAAAAGATATTCTAGTTTCATAACAGAACAGCAGGGACCTGCCAAAGTTAAACCATTTGGCCAGGAGAGCCCTTTTATGGAGACTTTGCCCGATTTCGATACCCAAAATTTTTGCGATTTTCACAGAATTTTTTTCAAAAGCCGATTCCAAAGCAACTAATAGAGCTTTGCGATCGCAATCACTTCCAGAATCTGCCCCACGAAGTCTACTTTCATAACAGAACAGCAGGGACCTGCCAAAGTTAAACCATTTGGCCAGGAGAGCCCTTTTATGAAGGCATGTGCTCAATATCGTCGCCAAATTTTTTGGGCGAATTTTACGCCCTCTCATTTTCAAAAGTCGATTCCAAAGCAACTAATAGAGCTTTGCGATCGCAATCACTTCCAGAATCTGCAAAAGATATTCTAGTTTCATAACAGAACAGCAGGGACCTGCCAAAGTTAAACCATTTGGCCAGGAGAGCCCTTTTATGGAGACTTTGCCCGATTTCGATACCCAAAATTTTTGCGATTTTCACAGAATTTTTTTCAAAAGCCGATTCCAAAGCAACTAATAGAGCTTTGCGATCGCAATCACTTCCAGAATCTGCCCCACGAAGTCTACTTTCATAACAGAACAGCAGGGACCTGCCAAAGTTAAACCATTTGGCCAGGAGAGCCCTTTTATGAAGGCATGTGCTCAATATCGTCGCCAAATTTTTTGGGCGAATTTTACGCCCTCTCATTTTCAAAAGTCGATTCCAAAGCAACTAATAGAGCTTTGCGATCGCAATCACTTCCAGAATCTGCAAAAGATATTCTAGTTTCATAACAGAACAGCAGGGACCTGCCAAAGTTAAACCATTTGGCCAGGAGAGCCCTTTTATGGAGACTTTGCCCGATTTCGATACCCAAAATTTTTGCGATTTTCACAGAATTTTTTTCAAAAGCCGATTCCAAAGCAACTAATAGAGCTTTGCGATCGCAATCACTTCCAGAATCTGCCCCACGAAGTCTACTTTCATAACAGAACAGCAAGGACCTGCCAAAGTTAAACCATTTGGCCAGGAGAGCCCTTTTATGAAGGCATGTGCTCAATATCGTCGCCAAATTTTTTGGGCGAATTTTACGCCCTCTCATTTTCAAAAGTCGATTCCAAAGCAACTAATAGAGCTTTGCGATCGCAATCACTTCCAGAATCTGGAAAAGATATTCTAGTTTCATAACAGAACAGCAGGGACCTGCCAAAGTTAAACCATTTGGCCAGGAGAGCCCTTTTATGGAGACTTTGCCCGATTTCGATACCCAAAATTTTTGCGATTTTCACAGAATTTTTTTCAAAAGCCGATTCCAAAGCAACTAATAGAGCTTTGCGATCGCAATCACTTCCAGAATCTGCCCCACGAAGTCTACTTTCATAACAGAACAGCAGGGACCTGCCAAAGTTAAACCATTTGGCCAGGAGAGCCCTTTTATGAAGGCATGTGCTCAATATCGTCGCCAAATTTTTTGGTCGAATTTTACGCCCTCTCATTTTCAAAAGTCGATTCCAAAGCAACTAATAGAGCTTTGCGATCGCAATCACTTCCAGAATCTGCAAAAGATATTCTAGTTTCATAACAGAACAGCAGGGACCTGCCAAAGTTAAACCATTTGGCCAGGAGAGCCCTTTTATGGAGACTTTGCCCGATTTCGATACCCAAAATTTTTGCGATTTTCACAGAATTTTTTTCAAAAGCCGATTCCAAAGCAACTAATAGAGCTTTGCGATCGCAATCACTTCCAGAATCTGCCCCACGAAGTCTACTTTCATAACAGAACAGCAGGGACCTGCCAAAGTTAAACCATTTGGCCAGGAGAGCCCTTTTATGAAGGCATGTGCTCAATATCGTCGCCAAATTTTTTGGGCGAATTTTACGCCCTCTCATTTTCAAAAGTCGATTCCAAAGCAACTAATAGAGCTTTGCGATCGCAATCACTTCCAGAATCTGCAAAAGATATTCTAGTTTCATAACAGAACAGCAGGGACCTGCCAAAGTTAAACCATTTGGCCAGGAGAGCCCTTTTATGGAGACTTTGCCCGATTTCGATACCCAAAATTTTTGCGATTTTCACAGAATTTTTTTCAAAAGCCGATTCCAAAGCAACTAATAGAGCTTTGCGATCGCAATCACTTCCAGAATCTGCCCCACGAAGTCTACTTTCATAACAGAACAGCAGGGACCTGCCAAAGTTAAACCATTTGGCCAGGAGAGCCCTTTTATGAAGGCATGTGCTCAATATCGTCGCCAAATTTTTTGGGCGAATTTTACGCCCTCTCATTTTCAAAAGTCGATTCCAAAGCAACTAATAGAGCTTTGCGATCGCAATCACTTCCAGAATCTGCAAAAGATATTCTAGTTTCATTACAGAACAGCAGGGACCTGCCAAAGTTAAACCATTTGGCCAGGAGAGCCCTTTTATGGAGACTTTGCCCGATTTCGATACCCAAAATTTTTGCGATTTTCACAGAATTTTTTTCAAAAGCCGATTCCAAAGCAACTAATAGAGCTTTGCGATCGCAATCACTTCCAGAATCTGCCCCACGAAGTCTACTTTCATAACAGAACAGCAGGGACCTGCCAAAGTTAAACCATTTGGCCAGGAGAGCCCTTTTATGAAGGCATGTGCTCAATATCGTCGCCAAATTTTTTGGGCGAATTTTACGCCCTCTCATTTTCAAAAGTCGATTCCAAAGCAACTAATAGAGCTTTGCGATCGCAATCACTTCCAGAATCTGCAAAAGATATTCTAGTTTCATAACAGAACAGCAGGGACCTGCCAAAGTTAAACCATTTGGCCAGGAGAGCCCTTTTATGGAGACTTTGCCCGATTTCGATACCCAAAATTTTTGCGATTTTCACAGAATTTTTTTCAAAAGCCGATTCCAAAGCAACTAATAGAGCTTTGCGATCGCAATCACTTCCAGAATCTGCCCCACGAAGTCTACTTTCATAACAGAACAGCAGGGACCTGCCAAAGTTAAACCATTTGGCCAGGAGAGCCCTTTTATGAAGGCATGTGCTCAATATCGTCGCCAAATTTTTTGGGCGAATTTTACGCCCTCTCATTTTCAAAAGTCGATTCCAAAGCAACTAATAGAGCTTTGCGATCGCAATCACTTCCAGAATCTGCAAAAGATATTCTAGTTTCATAACAGAACAGCAGGGACCTGCCAAAGTTAAACCATTTGGCCAGGAGAGCCCTTTTATGGAGACTTTGCCCGATTTCGATACCCAAAATTTTTGCGATTTTCACAGAATTTTTTTCAAAAGCCGATTCCAAAGCAACTAATAGAGCTTTGCGATCGCAATCACTTCCAGAATCTGCCCCACGAAGTCTACTTTCATAACAGAACAGCAGGGACCTGCCAAAGTTAAACCATTTGGCCAGGAGAGCCCTTTTATGAAGGCATGTGCTCAATATCGTCGCCAAATTTTTTGGTCGAATTTTACGCCCTCTCATTTTCAAAAGTCGATTCCAAAGCAACTAATAGAGCTTTGCGATCGCAATCACTTCCAGAATCTGCAAAAGATATTCTAGTTTCATAACAGAACAGCAGGGACCTGCCAAAGTTAAACCATTTGGCCAGGAGAGCCCTTTTATGGAGACTTTGCCCGATTTCGATACCCAAAATTTTTGCGATTTTCACAGAATTTTTTTCAAAAGCCGATTCCAAAGCAACTAATAGAGCTTTGCGATCGCAATCACTTCCAGAATCTGCCCCACGAAGTCTACTTTCATAACAGAACAGCAGGGACCTGCCAAAGTTAAACCATTTGGCCAGGAGAGCCCTTTTATGAAGGCATGTGCTCAATATCGTCGCCAAATTTTTTGGGCGAATTTTACGCCCTCTCATTTTCAAAAGTCGATTCCAAAGCAACTAATAGAGCTTTGCGATCGCAATCACTTCCAGAATCTGCAAAAGATATTCTAGTTTCATAACAGAACAGCAGGGACCTGCCAAAGTTAAACCATTTGGCCAGGAGAGCCCTTTTATGGAGACTTTGCCCGATTTCGATACCCAAAATTTTTGCGATTTTCACAGAATTTTTTTCAAAAGCCGATTCCAAAGCAACTAATAGAGCTTTGCGATCGCAATCACTTCCAGAATCTGCCCCACGAAGTCTACTTTCATAACAGAACAGCAGGGACCTGCCAAAGTTAAACCATTTGGCCAGGAGAGCCCTTTTATGAAGGCATGTGCTCAATATCGTCGCCAAATTTTTTGGGCGAATTTTACGCCCTCTCATTTTCAAAAGTCGATTCCAAAGCAACTAATAGAGCTTTGCGATCGCAATCACTTCCAGAATCTGCAAAAGATATTCTAGTTTCATTACAGAACAGCAGGGACCTGCCAAAGTTAAACCATTTGGCCAGGAGAGCCCTTTTATGGAGACTTTGCCCGATTTCGATACCCAAAATTTTTGCGATTTTCACAGAATTTTTTTCAAAAGCCGATTCCAAAGCAACTAATAGAGCTTTGCGATCGCAATCACTTCCAGAATCTGCCCCACGAAGTCTACTTTCATAACAGAACAGCAGGGACCTGCCAAAGTTAAACCATTTGGCCAGGAGAGCCCTTTTATGAAGGCATGTGCTCAATATCGTCGCCAAATTTTTTGGGCGAATTTTACGCCCTCTCATTTTCAAAAGTCGATTCCAAAGCAACTAATAGAGCTTTGCGATCGCAATCACTTCCAGAATCTGCAAAAGATATTCTAGTTTCATAACAGAACAGCAGGGACCTGCCAAAGTTAAACCATTTGGCCAGGAGAGCCCTTTTATGGAGACTTTGCCCGATTTCGATACCCAAAATTTTTGCGATTTTCACAGAATTTTTTTCAAAAGCCGATTCCAAAGCAACTAATAGAGCTTTGCGATCGCAATCACTTCCAGAATCTGCCCCACGAAGTCTACTTTCATAACAGAACAGCAGGGACCTGCCAAAGTTAAACCATTTGGCCAGGAGAGCCCTTTTATGAAGGCATGTGCTCAATATCGTCGCCAAATTTTTTGGGCGAATTTTACGCCCTCTCATTTTCAAAAGTCGATTCCAAAGCAACTAATAGAGCTTTGCGATCGCAATCACTTCCAGAATCTGCAAAAGATATTCTAGTTTCATAACAGAACAGCAGGGACCTGCCAAAGTTAAACCATTTGGCCAGGAGAGCCCTTTTATGGAGACTTTGCCCGATTTCGATACCCAAAATTTTTGCGATTTTCACAGAATTTTTTTCAAAAGCCGATTCCAAAGCAACTAATAGAGCTTTGCGATCGCAATCACTTCCAGAATCTGCCCCACGAAGTCTACTTTCATAACAGAACAGCAGGGACCTGCCAAAGTTAAACCATTTGGCCAGGAGAGCCCTTTTATGAAGGCATGTGCTCAATATCGTCGCCAAATTTTTTGGGCGAATTTTACGCCCTCTCATTTTCAAAAGTCGATTCCAAAGCAACTAATAGAGCTTTGCGATCGCAATCACTTCCAGAATCTGCAAAAGATATTCTAGTTTCATAACAGAACAGCAGGGACCTGCCAAAGTTAAACCATTTGGCCAGGAGAGCTCTTTTATGGAGACTTTGCCCGATTTCGATACCCAAAATTTTTGCGATTTTCACAGAATTTTTTTCAAAAGCCGATTCCAAAGCAACTAATAGAGCTTTGCGATCGCAATCACTTCCAGAATCTGCCCCACGAAGTCTACTTTCATAACAGAACAGCAGGGACCTGCCAAAGTTAAACCATTTGGCCAGGAGAGCCCTTTTATGAAGGCATGTGCTCAATATCGTCGCCAAATTTTTTGGGCGAATTTTACGCCCTCTCATTTTCAAAAGTCGATTCCAAAGCAACTAATAGAGCTTTGCGATCGCAATCACTTCCAGAATCTGCAAAAGATATTCTAGTTTCATAACAGAACAGCAGGGACCTGCCAAAGTTAAACCATTTGGCCAGGAGAGCCCTTTTATGGAGACTTTGCCCGATTTCGATACCCAAAATTTTTGCGATTTTCACAGAATTTTTTTCAAAAGCCGATTCCAAAGCAACTAATAGAGCTTTGCGATCGCAATCACTTCCAGAATCTGCCCCACGAAGTCTACTTTCATAACAGAACAGCAGGGACCTGCCAAAGTTAAACCATTTGGCCAGGAGAGCCCTTTTATGAAGGCATGTGCTCAATATCGTCGCCAAATTTTTTGGGCGAATTTTACGCCCTCTCATTTTCAAAAGTCGATTCCAAAGCAACTAATAGAGCTTTGCGATCGCAATCACTTCCAGAATCTGCAAAAGATATTCTAGTTTCATAACAGAACAGCAGGGACCTGCCAAAGTTAAACAATTTGGCCAGGAGAGCCCTTTTATGGAGACTGCCCGATTTCGATACCCAAAATTTTTGCGATTTTCACAGAATTTTTTTCAAAAGCCGATTCCAAAGCAACTAATAGAGCTTTGCGATCGCAATCACTTCCAGAATCTGCCCCACGAAGTCTACTTTCATAACAGAACAGCAGGGACCTGCCAAAGTTAAACCATTTGGCCAGGAGAGCCCTTTTATGAAGGCATGTGCTCAATATCGTCGCCAAATTTTTTGGGCGAATTTTACGCCCTCTCATTTTCAAAGTCGATTCCAAAGCAACTAATAGAGCTTTGCGATCGCAATCACTTCCAGAATCTGCAAAAGATATTCTAGTTTCATAACAGAACAGCAGGGACCTGCCAAAGTTAAACCATTTGGCCAGGAGAGCCCTTTTATGGAGACTTTGCCCGATTTCGATACCCAAAATTTTTGCGATTTTCACAGAATTTTTTTCAAAAGCCGATTCCAAAGCAACTAATAGAGCTTTGCGATCGCAATCACTTCCAGAATCTGCCCCACGAAGTCTACTTTCATAACAGAACAGCAGGGACCTGCCAAAGTTAAACCATTTGGCCAGGAGAGCCCTTTTATGAAGGCATGTGCTCAATATCGTCGCCAAATTTTTTGGGCGAATTTTACGCCCTCTCATTTTCAAAAGTCGATTCCAAAGCAACTAATAGAGCTTTGCGATCGCAATCACTTCCAGAATCTGCAAAAGATATTCTAGTTTCATAACAGAACAGCAGGGACCTGCCAAAGTTAAACCATTTGGCCAGGAGAGCCCTTTTATGGAGACTTTGCCCGATTTCGATACCAAAATTTTTGCGATTTTCACAGAATTTTTTTCAAAAGCCGATTCCAAAGCAACTAATAGAGCTTTGCGATCGCAATCACTTCCAGAATCAGCCCCACGAAGTCTACTTTCATAACAGAAAAGCAGGGACCTGCCAAAGTTAAACCATTTGGCCAGGAGAGCCCTTTTATGAAGGCATGTGCTCAATATCGTCGCCAAATTTTTTGGGCGAATTTTACGCCCTCTCATTTTCAAAAGTCGATTCCAAAGCAACTAATAGAGCTTTGCGATCGCAATCACTTCCAGAATCTGCAAAAGATATTCTAGTTTCATAACAGAACAGCAGGGACCTGCCAAAGTTAAAACCATTTGGCCAGGAGAGCCCTTTTATGGAGACTTTGCCCGATTTCGATACCCAAAATTTTTGCGATTTTCACAGAATTTTTTTCAAAAGCCGATTCCAAAGCAACTAATAGAGCTTTGCGATCGCAATCACTTCCAGAATCTGCCCCACGAAGTCTACTTTCATAACAGAACAGCAGGGACCTGCCAAAGTTAAACCATTTGGCCAGGAGAGCCCTTTTATGAAGGCATGTGCTCAATATCGTCGCCAAATTTTTTGGGCGAAATTTACGCCCTCTCATTTTCAAAAGTCGATTTCAAAGCAACTAATAGAGCTTTGCGATCGCAATCACTTCCAGAATCTGCAAAAGATATTCTAGTTTCATAACAGAACAGCAGGGACCTGCCAAAGTTAAACCATTTGGCCAGGAGAGCCCTTTTATGGAGACTTTGCCCGATTTCGATACCCAAAATTTTTGCGATTTTCACAGAATTTTTTTCAAAAGCCGATTCCAAAGCAACTAATAGAGCTTTGCGATCGCAATCACTTCCAGAATCTGCCCCACGAAGTCTACTTTCATAACAGAACAGCAGGGACCTGCCAAAGTTAAACCATTTGGCCAGGAGAGCCCTTTTATAAAGGCATGTGCTCAATATCGTCGCCAAATTTTTTGGGCGAATTTTACGCCCTCTCATTTTCAAAAGTCGATTCCAAAGCAACTAATAGAGCTTTGCGATCGCAATCACTTCCAGAATCTGCAAAAGATATTCTAGTTTCATAACAGAACAGCAGGGACCTGCCAAAGTTAAACCATTTGGCCAGGAGAGCCCTTTTATGGAGACTTTGCCCGATTTCGATACCCAAAATTTTTGCGATTTTCACAGAATTTTTTTCAAAAGCCGATTCCAAAGCAACTAATAGAGCTTTGCGATCGCAATCACTTCCAGAATCTGCCCCACGAAGTCTACTTTCATAACAGAACAGCAGGGACCTGCCAAAGTTAAACCATTTGGCCAGGAGAGCCCTTTTATGAAGGCATGTGCTCAATATCGTCGCCAAATTTTTTGGGCGAATTTTACGCCCTCTCATTTTCAAAAGTCGATTCCAAAGCAACTAATAGAGCTTTGCGATCGCAATCACTTCCAGAATCTGCAAAAGATATTCTAGTTTCATAACAGAACAGCAGGGACCTGCCAAAGTTAAACCATTTGGCCAGGAGAGCCCTTTTATGGAGACTTTGCCCGATTTCGATACCCAAAATTTTTGCGATTTTCACAGAATTTTTTTCAAAAGCCGATTCCAAAGCAACTAATAGAGCTTTGCGATCGCAATCACTTCCAGAATCTGCCCCACGAAGTCTACTTTCATAACAGAACAGCAGGGACCTGCCAAAGTTAAACCATTTGGCCAGGAGAGCCCTTTTATGAAGGCATGTGCTCAATATCGTCGCCAAATTTTTTGGGCGAATTTTACGCCCTCTCATTTTCAAAAGTCGATTCCAAAGCAACTAATAGAGCTTTGCGATCGCAATCACTTCCAGAATCTGCAAAAGATATTCTAGTTTCATAACAGAACAGCAGGGACCTGCCAAAGTTAAACCATTTGGCCAGGAGAGCCCTTTTATGGAGACTTTGCCCGATTTCGATACCCAAAATTTTTGCGATTTTCACAGAATTTTTTTCAAAAGCCGATTCCAAAGCAACTAATAGAGCTTTGCGATCGCAATCACTTCCAGAATCTGCCCCACGAAGTCTACTTTCATAACAGAACAGCAGGGACCTGCTAAAGTTAAACCATTTGGCCAGGAGAGCCCTTTTATGAAGGCATGTGCTCAATATCGTCGCCAAATTTTTTGGGCGAATTTTACGCCCTCTCATTTTCAAAAGTCGATTCCAAAGCAACTAATAGAGCTTTGCGATCGCAATCACTTCCAGAATCTGCAAAAGATATTCTAGTTTCATAACAGAACAGCTGGGACCTGCCAAAGTTAAACCATTTGGCCAGGAGAGCCCTTTTATGGAGACTTTGCCCGATTTCGATACCCAAAATTTTTGCGATTTTCACAGAATTTTTTTCAAAAGCCGATTCCAAAGCAACTAATAGAGCTTTGCGATCGCAATCACTTCCAGAATCTGCCCCACGAAGTCTACTTTCATAACAGAACAGCAGGGACCTGCCAAAGTTAAACCATTGGGCCAGGAGAGCCCTTTTATGAAGGCATGTGCTCAATATCGTCGCCAAATTTTTTGGGTGAATTTTACGCCCTCTCATTTTCAAAAGTCGATTCCAAAGCAACTAATAGAGCTTTGCGATCGCAATCACTTCCAGAATCTGCAAAAGATATTCTAGTTTCATAACAGAACAGCAGGGACCTGCCAAAGTTAAACCATTTGGCCAGGAGAGCCCTTTTATGGAGACTTTGCCCGATTTCGATACCCAAAATTTTTGCGATTTTCACAGAATTTTTTTCAAAAGCCGATTCCAAAGCAACTAATAGAGCTTTGCGATCGCAATCACTTCCAGAATCTGCCCCACGAAGTCTACTTTCATAACAGAACAGCAGGGACCTGCCAAAGTTAAACCATTTGGCCAGGAGAGCCCTTTTATGAAGGCATGTGCTCAATATCGTCGCCAAATTTTTTGGGCGAATTTTACGCCCTCTCATTTTCAAAAGTCGATTCCAAAGCAACTAATAGAGCTTTGCGATCGCAATCACTTCCAGAATCTGCAAAAGATATTCTAGTTTCATAACAGAACAGCAGGGACCTGCCAAAGTTAAACCATTTGGCCAGGAGAGCCCTTTTATGGAGACTTTGCCCGATTTCGATACCCAAAATTTTTGCGATTTTCACAGAATTTTTTTCAAAAGCCGATTCCAAAGCAACTAATAGAGCTTTGCGATCGCAATCACTTCCAGAATCTGCCCCACGAAGTCTACTTTCATAACAGAAAAGCAGGGACCTGCCAAAGTTAAACCATTTGGCCAGGAGAGCCCTTTTATGAAGGCATGTGCTCAATATCGTCGCCAAATTTTTTGGGCGAATTTTACGCCCTCTCATTTTCAAAAGTCGATTCCAAAGCAACTAATAGAGCTTTGCGATCGCAATCACTTCCAGAATCTGCAAAAGATATTCTAGTTTCATAACAGAACAGCAGGGACCTGCCAAAGTTAAACCATTTGGCCAGGAG
Organism: Salticus scenicus; assembly: GCA_963930645.1. Classification (NCBI taxonomy): domain Eukaryota; kingdom Metazoa; phylum Arthropoda; class Arachnida; order Araneae; family Salticidae; genus Salticus; species Salticus scenicus. The sequence goes on along the minus strand of CAWVNO010001215.1, from coordinate 218,769 downwards.
AGCCCTTTTATGGAGACTTTGCCCGATTTCGATACCCAAAATTTTTGCGATTTTCACAGAATTTTTTTCAAAAGCCGATTCCAAAGCAACTAATAGAGCTTTGCGATCGCAATCACTTCCAGAATCTGCCCCACGAAGTCTACTTTCATAACAGAACAGCAGGGACCTGCCAAAGTTAAACCATTTGGCCAGGAGAGCCCTTTTATGAAGGCATGTGCTCAATATCGTCGCCAAATTTTTTGCGCGAATTTTACGCCCTCTCATTTTCAAAAGTCGATTCCAAAGCAACTAATAGAGCTTTGCGATCGCAATCACTTCCAGAATCTGCAAAAGATATTCTAGTTTCATAACAGAACAGCAGGGACCTGCCAAAGTTAAACCATTTGGCCAGGAGAGCCCTTTTATGGAGACTTTGCCCGATTTCGATACCCAAAATTTTTGCGATTTTCACAGAATTTTTTTCAAAAGCCGATTCCAAAGCAACTAATAGAGCTTTGCGATCGCAATCACTTCCAGAATCTGCCCCACGAAGTCTACTTTCATAACAGAAGAGCAGGGACCTGCCAAAGTTAAACCATTTGGCCAGGAGAGCCCTTTTATGAAGGCATGTGCTCAATATCGTCGCCAAATTTTTTGGGCGAATTTTACGCCCTCTCATTTTCAAAAGTCGATTCCAAAGCAACTAATAGAGCTTTGCGATCGCAATCACTTCCAGAATCTGCAAAAGATATTCTAGTTTCATAACAGAACAGCAGGGACCTGCCAAAGTTAAACCATTTGGCCAGGAGAGCCCTTTTATGGAGACTTTGCCCGATTTCGATACCCAAAATTTTTGCGATTTTCACAGAATTTTTTTCAAAAGCCGATTCCAAAGCAACTAATAGAGCTTTGCGATCGCAATCACTTCCAGAATCTGCCCCACGAAGTCTACTTTCATAACAGAACAGCAGGGACCTGACAAAGTTAAACCATTTGGCCAGGAGAGCCCTTTTATGAAGGCATGTGCTCAATATCGTCGCCAAATTTTTTGGGCGAATTTTACGCCCTCTCATTTTCAAAAGTCGATTCCAAAGCAACTAATAGAGCTTTGCGATCGCAATCACTTCCAGAATCTGCAAAAGATATTCTAGTTTCATAACAGAACAGCAGGGGCCTGCCAAAGTTAAACCATTTGGCCAGGAGAGCCCTTTTATGGAGACTTTGCCCGATTTCGATACCCAAAATTTTTGCGATTTTCACAGAATTTTTTTCAAAAGCCGATTCCAAAGCAACTAATAGAGCTTTGCGATCGCAATCACTTCCAGAATCTGCCCCACGAAGTCTACTTTCATAACAGAAAAGCAGGGACCTGCCAAAGTTAAACCATTTGGCCAGGAGAGCCCTTTTATGAAGGCATGTGCTCAATATCGTCGCCAAATTTTTTGGGCGAATTTTACGCCCTCTCATTTTCAAAAGTCGATTCCAAAGCAACTAATAGAGCTTTGCGATCGCAATCACTTCCAGAATCTGCAAAAGATATTCTAGTTTCATAACAGAACAGCAGGGACCTGCCAAAGTTAAACCATTTGGCCAGGAGAGCCCTTTTATGGAGACTTTGCCCGATTTCGATACCCAAAATTTTTGCGATTTTCACAGAATTTTTTTCAAAAGCCGATTCCAAAGCAACTAATAGAGCTTTGCGATCGCAATCACTTCCAGAATCTGCCCCACGAAGTCTACTTTCATAACAGAACAGCAGGGACCTGCTAAAGTTAAACCATTTGGCCAGGAGAGCCCTTTTATGAAGGCATGTGCTCAATATCGTCGCCAAATTTTTTGGGCGAATTTTACGCCCTCTCATTTTCAAAAGTCGATTCCAAAGCAACTAATAGAGCTTTGCGATCGCAATCACTTCCAGAATCTGCAAAAGATATTCTAGTTTCATAACAGAACAGCTGGGACCTGCCAAAGTTAAACCATTTGGCCAGGAGAGCCCTTTTATGGAGACTTTGCCCGATTTCGATACCCAAAATTTTTGCGATTTTCACAGAATTTTTTTCAAAAGCCGATTCCAAAGCAACTAATAGAGCTTTGCGATCGCAATCACTTCCAGAATCTGCCCCACGAAGTCTACTTTCATAACAGAACAGCAGGGACCTGCCAAAGTTAAACCATTTGGCCAGGAGAGCCCTTTTATGAAGGCATGTGCTCAATATCGTCGCCAAATTTTTTGGGTGAATTTTACGCCCTCTCATTTTCAAAAGTCGATTCCAAAGCAACTAATAGAGCTTTGCGATCGCAATCACTTCCAGAATCTGCAAAAGATATTCTAGTTTCATAACAGAACAGCAGGGACCTGCCAAAGTTAAACCATTTGGCCAGGAGAGCCCTTTTATGGAGACTTTGCCCGATTTCGATACCCAAAATTTTTGAGATTTTCACAGAATTTTTTTCAAAAGCCGATTCCAAAGCAACTAATAGAGCTTTGCGATCGCAATCACTTCCAGAATATGCCCCACGAAGTCTACTTTCATAACAGAACAGCAGGGACCTGCCAAAGTTAAACCATTTGGCCAGGAGAGCCCTTTTATGAAGGCATGTGCTCAATATCGTCGCCAAATTTTTTGGGCGAATTTTACGCCCTCTCATTTTCAAAAGTCGATTCCAAAGCAACTAATAGAGCTTTGCGATCGCAATCACTTCCAGAATCTGCAAAAGATATTCTAGTTTCATAACAGAACAGCAGGGACCTGCCAAAGTTAAACCATTTGGCCAGGAGAGCCCTTTTATGGAGACTTTGCCCGATTTCGATACCCAAAATTTTTGCGATTTTCACAGAATTTTTTTCAAAAGCCGATTCCAAAGCAACTAATAGAGCTTTGCGATCGCAATCACTTCCAGAATCTGCCCCACGAAGTCTACTTTCATAACAGAAAAGCAGGGACCTGCCAAAGTTAAACCATTTGGCCAGGAGAGCCCTTTTATGAAGGCATGTGCTCAATATCGTCGCCAAATTTTTTGGGCGAATTTTACGCCCTCTCATTTTCAAAAGTCGATTCCAAAGCAACTAATAGAGCTTTGCGATCGCAATCACTTCCAGAATCTGCAAAAGATATTCTAGTTTCATAACAGAACAGCAGGGACCTGCCAAAGTTAAACCATTTGGCCAGGAGAGCCCTTTTATGGAGACTTTGCCCGATTTCGATACCCAAAATTTTTGCGATTTTCACAGAATTTTTTTCAAAAGCCGATTCCAAAGCAACTAATAGAGCTTTGCGATCGCAATCACTTCCAGAATCTGCCCCACGAAGTCTACTTTCATAACAGAACAGCAGGGACCTGCCAAAGTTAAACCATTTGGCCAGGAGAGCCCTTTTATGAAGGCATGTGCTCAATATCGTCGCCAAATTTTTTGCGCGAATTTTACGCCCTCTCATTTTCAAAAGTCGATTCCAAAGCAACTAATAGAGCTTTGCGATCGCAATCACTTCCAGAATCTGCAAAAGATATTCTAGTTTCATAACAGAACAGCAGGGACCTGCCAAAGTTAAACCATTTGGCCAGGAGAGCCCTTTTATGGAGACTTTGCCCGATTTCGATACCCAAAATTTTTGCGATTTTCACAGAATTTTTTTCAAAAGCCGATTCCAAAGCAACTAATAGAGCTTTGCGATCGCAATCACTTCCAGAATCTGCCCCACGAAGTCTACTTTCATAACAGAAGAGCAGGGACCTGCCAAAGTTAAACCATTTGGCCAGGAGGGCCCTTTTATGAAGGCATGTGCTCAATATCGTCGCCAAATTTTTTGGGCGAATTTTACGCCCTCTCATTTTCAAAAGTCGATTCCAAAGCAACTAATAGAGCTTTGCGATCGCAATCACTTCCAGAATCTGCAAAAGATATTCTAGTTTCATAACAGAACAGCAGGGACCTGCCAAAGTTAAACCATTTGGCCAGGAGAGCCCTTTTATGGAGACTTTGCCCGATTTCGATACCCAAAATTTTTGCGATTTTCACAGAATTTTTTTCAAAAGCCGATTCCAAAGCAACTAATAGAGCTTTGCGATCGCAATCACTTCCAGAATCTGCCCCACGAAGTCTACTTTCATAACAGAACAGCAGGGACCTGCCAAAGTTAAACCATTTGGCCAGGAGAGCCCTTTTATGAAGGCATGTGCTCAATATCGTCGCCAAATTTTTTGGGCGAATTTTACGCCCTCTCATTTTCAAAAGTCGATTCCAAAGCAACTAATAGAGCTTTGCGATCGCAATCACTTCCAGAATCTGCAAAAGATATTCTAGTTTCATAACAGAACAGCAGGGGCCTGCCAAAGTTAAACCATTTGGCCAGGAGAGCCCTTTTATGGAGACTTTGCCCGATTTCGATACCCAAAATTTTTGCGATTTTCACAGAATTTTTTTCAAAAGCCGATTCCAAAGCAACTAATAGAGCTTTGCGATCGCAATCACTTCCAGAATCTGCCCCACGAAGTCTACTTTCATAACAGAAAAGCAGGGACCTGCCAAAGTTAAACCATTTGGCCAGGAGAGCCCTTTTATGAAGGCATGTGCTCAATATCGTCGCCAAATTTTTTGCGCGAATTTTACGCCCTCTCATTTTCAAAAGTCGATTCCAAAGCAACTAATAGAGCTTTGCGATCGCAATCACTTCCAGAATCTGCAAAAGATATTCTAGTTTCATAACAGAACAGCAGGGACCTGCCAAAGTTAAACCATTTGGCCAGGAGAGCCCTTTTATGGAGACTTTGCCCGATTTCGATACCCAAAATTTTTGCGATTTTCACAGAATTTTTTTCAAAAGCCGATTCCAAAGCAACTAATAGAGCTTTGCGATCGCAATCACTTCCAGAATCTGCCCCACGAAGTCTACTTTCATAACAGAAGAGCAGGGACCTGCCAAAGTTAAACCATTTGGCCAGGAGAGCCCTTTTATGAAGGCATGTGCTCAATATCGTCGCCAAATTTTTTGGGCGAATTTTACGCCCTCTCATTTTCAAAAGTCGATTCCAAAGCAACTAATAGAGCTTTGCGATCGCAATCACTTCCAGAATCTGCAAAAGATATTCTAGTTTCATAACAGAACAGCAGGGACCTGCCAAAGTTAAACCATTTGGCCAGGAGAGCCCTTTTATGGAGACTTTGCCCGATTTCGATACCCAAAATTTTTGCGATTTTCACAGAATTTTTTTCAAAAGCCGATTCCAAAGCAACTAATAGAGCTTTGCGATCGCAATCACTTCCAGAATCTGCCCCACGAAGTCTACTTTCATAACAGAACAGCAGGGACCTGCCAAAGTTAAACCATTTGGCCAGGAGAGCCCTTTTATGAAGGCATGTGCTCAATATCGTCGCCAAATTTTTTGGGCGAATTTTACGCCCTCTCATTTTCAAAAGTCGATTCCAAAGCAACTAATAGAGCTTTGCGATCGCAATCACTTCCAGAATCTGCAAAAGATATTCTAGTTTCATAACAGAACAGCAGGGGCCTGCCAAAGTTAAACCATTTGGCCAGGAGAGCCCTTTTATGGAGACTTTGCCCGATTTCGATACCCAAAATTTTTGCGATTTTCACAGAATTTTTTTCAAAAGCCGATTCCAAAGCAACTAATAGAGCTTTGCGATCGCAATCACTTCCAGAATCTGCCCCACGAAGTCTACTTTCATAACAGAAAAGCAGGGACCTGCCAAAGTTAAACCATTTGGCCAGGAGAGCCCTTTTATGAAGGCATGTGCTCAATATCGTCGCCAAATTTTTTGGGCGAATTTTACGCCCTCTCATTTTCAAAAGTCGATTCCAAAGCAACTAATAGAGCTTTGCGATCGCAATCACTTCCAGAATCTGCAAAAGATATTCTAGTTTCATAACAGAACAGCAGGGACCTGCCAAAGTTAAACCATTTGGCCAGGAGAGCCCTTTTATGGAGACTTTGCCCGATTTCGATACCCAAAATTTTTGCGATTTTCACAGAATTTTTTTCAAAAGCCGATTCCAAAGCAACTAATAGAGCTTTGCGATCGCAATCACTTCCAGAATCTGCCCCACGAAGTCTACTTTCATAACAGAACAGCAGGGACCTGCCAAAGTTAAACCATTTGGCCAGGAGAGCCCTTTTATGAAGGCATGTGCTCAATATCGTCGCCAAATTTTTTGGGCGAATTTTACGCCCTCTCATTTTCAAAAGTCGATTCCAAAGCAACTAATAGAGCTTTGCGATCGCAATCACTTCCAGAATCTGCAAAAGATATTCTAGTTTCATAACAGAACAGCAGGGACCTGCCAAAGTTAAACCATTTGGCCAGGAGAGCCCTTTTATGGAGACTTTGCCCGATTTCGATACCCAAAATTTTTGCGATTTTCACAGAATTTTTTTCAAAAGCCGATTCCAAAGCAACTAATAGAGCTTTGCGATCGCAATCACCTCCAGAATCTGCCCCACGAAGTCTACTTTCATAACAGAACAGCAGGGACCTGCCAAAGTTAAACCATTTGGCCAGGAGAGCCCTTTTATGAAGGCATGTGCTCAATATCGTCGCCAAATTTTTTGGGCGAATTTTACGCCCTCTCATTTTCAAAAGTCGATTCCAAAGCAACTAATAGAGCTTTGCGATCGCAATCACTTCCAGAATCTGCAAAAGATATTCTAGTTTCATAACAGAACAGCAGGGACCTGCCAAAGTTAAACCATTTGGCCAGAAGAGCCCTTTTATGGAGACTTTGCCCGATTTCGATACCCAAAATTTTTGCGATTTTCACAGAATTTTTTTCAAAAGCCGATTCCAAAGCAACTAATAGAGCTTTGCGATCGCAATCACTTCCAGAATCTGCCCCACGAAGTCTACTTTCATAACAGAACAGCAGGGACCTGCCAAAGTTAAACCATTTGGCCAGGAGAGCCCTTTTATGAAGGCATGTGCTCAATATCGTCGCGAAATTTTTTGGGCGAATTTTACGCCCTCTCATTTTCAAAAGTCGATTCCAAAGCAACTAATAGAGCTTTGCGATCGCAATCACTTCCAGAATCTGCAAAAGATATTCTAGTTTCATAACAGAACAGCAGGGACCTGCCAAAGTTAAACCATTTGGCCAGGAGAGCCCTTTTATGGAGACTTTGCCCGATTTCGATACCCAAAATTTTTGCGATTTTCACAGAATTTTTTTCAAAAGCCGATTCCAAAGCAACTAATAGAGCTTTGCGATCGCAATCACTTCCAGAATCTGCCCCACGAAGTCTACTTTCATAACAGAACAGCAGGGACCTGCCAAAGTTAAACCATTTGGCCAGGAGAGCCCTTTTATGAAGGCATGTGCTCAATATCGTCGCCAAATTTTTTGGGCGAATTTTACGCCCTCTCATTTTCAAAAGTCGATTCCAAAGCAACTAATAGAGCTTTGCGATCGCAATCACTTCCAGAATCTGCAAAAGATATTCTAGTTTCATAACAGAACAGCAGGGACCTGCCAAAGTTAAACCATTTGGCCAGGAGAGCCCTTTTATGGAGACTTTGCCCGATTTCGATACCCAAAATTTTTGCGATTTTCACAGAATTTTTTTCAAAAGCCGATTCCAAAGCAACTAATAAAGCTTTGCGATCGCAATCACTTCCAGAATCTGCCCCACGAAGTCTACTTTCATAACAGAACAGCAGGGACCTGCCAAAGTTAAACCATTTGGCCAGGAGAGCCCTTTTATGAAGGCATGTGCTCAATATCGTCGCCAAATTTTTTGGGCGAATTTTACGCCCTCTCATTTTCAAAAGTCGATTCCAAAGCAACTAATAGAGCTTTGCGATCGCAATCACTTCCAGAATCTGCAAAAGATATTCTAGTTTCATAACAGAACAGCAGGGACCTGCCAAAGTTAAACCATTTGGCCAGGAGAGCCCTTTTATGGAGACTTTGCCCGATTTCGATACCCAAAATTTTTGCGATTTTCACAGAATTTTTTTCAAAAGCCGATTCCAAAGCAACTAATAGAGCTTTGCGATCGCAATCACTTCCAGAATCTGCCCCACGAAGTCTACTTTCATAACAGAACAGCAGGGACCTGCCAAAGTTAAACCATTTGGCCAGGAGAGCCCTTTTATGAAGGCATGTGCTCAATATCGTCGCCAAATTTTTTGCGCGAATTTTACGCCCTCTCATTTTCAAAAGTCGATTCCAAAGCAACTAATAGAGCTTTGCGATCGCAATCACTTCCAGAATCTGCAAAAGATATTCTAGTTTCATAACAGAACAGCAGGGACCTGCCAAAGTTAAACCATTTGGCCAGGAGAGCCCTTTTATGGAGACTTTGCCCGATTTCGATACCCAAAATTTTTGCGATTTTCACAGAATTTTTTTCAAAAGCCGATTCCAAAGCAACTAATAGAGCTTTGCGATCGCAATCACTTCCAGAATCTGCCCCACGAAGTCTACTTTCATAACAGAAGAGCAGGGACCTGCCAAAGTTAAACCATTTGGCCAGGAGAGCCCTTTTATGAAGGCATGTGCTCAATATCGTCGCCAAATTTTTTGGGCGAATTTTACGCCCTCTCATTTTCAAAAGTCGATTCCAAAGCAACTAATAGAGCTTTGCGATCGCAATCACTTCCAGAATCTGCAAAAGATATTCTAGTTTCATAACAGAACAGCAGGGACCTGCCAAAGTTAAACCATTTGGCCAGGAGAGCCCTTTTATGGAGACTTTGCCCGATTTCGATACCCAAAATTTTTGCGATTTTCACAGAATTTTTTTCAAAAGCCGATTCCAAAGCAACTAATAGAGCTTTGCGATCGCAATCACTTCCAGAATCTGCCCCACGAAGTCTACTTTCATAACAGAACAGCAGGGACCTGCCAAAGTTAAACCATTTGGCCAGGAGAGCCCTTTTATGAAGGCATGTGCTCAATATCGTCGCCAAATTTTTTGGGCGAATTTTACGCCCTCTCATTTTCAAAAGTCGATTCCAAAGCAACTAATAGAGCTTTGCGATCGCAATCACTTCCAGAATCTGCAAAAGATATTCTAGTTTCATAACAGAACAGCAGGGGCCTGCCAAAGTTAAACCATTTGGCCAGGAGAGCCCTTTTATGGAGACTTTGCCCGATTTCGATACCCAAAATTTTTGCGATTTTCACAGAATTTTTTTCAAAAGCCGATTCCAAAGCAACTAATAGAGCTTTGCGATCGCAATCACTTCCAGAATCTGCCCCACGAAGTCTACTTTCATAACAGAACAGCAGGGACCTGCCAAAGTTAAACCATTTGGCCAGGAGAGCCCTTTTATGAAGGCATGTGCTCAATATCGTCGCCAAATTTTTTGGGCGAATTTTACGCCCTCTCATTTTCAAAAGTCGATTCCAAAGCAACTAATAGAGCTTTGCGATCGCAATCACTTCCAGAATCTGCAAAAGATATTCTAGTTTCATAACAGAACAGCAGGGACCTGCCAAAGTTAAACCATTTGGCCAGGAGAGCCCTTTTATGGAGACTTTGCCCGATTTCGATACCCAAAATTTTTGCGATTTTCACAGAATTTTTTTCAAAAGCCGATTCCAAAGCAACTAATAGAGCTTTGCGATCGCAATCATTTCCAGAATCTGCCCCACGAAGTCTACTTTCATAACAGAACAGCAGGGACCTGCCAAAGTTAAACCATTTGGCCAGGAGAGCCCTTTTATGAAGGCATGTGCTCGATATCGTCGCCAAATTTTTTGGGCGAATTTTACGCCCTCTCATTTTCAAAAGTCGATTCCAAAGCAACTAATAGAGCTTTGCGATCGCAATCACTTCCAGAATCTGCAAAAGATATTCTAGTTTCATAACAGAACAGCAGGGACCTGCCAAAGTTAAACCATTTGGCCAGAAGAGCCCTTTTATGGAGACTTTGCCCGATTTCGATACCCAAAATTTTTGCGATTTTCACAGAATTTTTTTCAAAAGCCGATTCCAAAGCAACTAATAGAGCTTTGCGATCGCAATCACTTCCAGAATCTGCCCCACGAAGTCTACTTTCATAACAGAACAGCAGGGACCTGCCAAAGTTAAACCATTTGGCCAGGAGAGCCCTTTTATGAAGGCATGTGCTCAATATCGTCGCGAAATTTTTTGGGCGAATTTTACGCCCTCTCATTTTCAAAAGTCGATTCCAAAGCAACTAATAGAGCTTTGCGATCGCAATCACTTCCAGAATCTGCAAAAGATATTCTAGTTTCATAACAGAACAGCAGGGACCTGCCAAAGTTAAACCATTTGGCCAGGAGAGCCCTTTTATGGAGACTTTGCCCGATTTCGATACCCAAAATTTTTGCGATTTTCACAGAATTTTTTTCAAAAGCCGATTCCAAAGCAACTAATAGAGCTTTGCGATCGCAATCACTTCCAGAATCTGCCCCACGAAGTCTACTTTCATAACAGAACAGCAGGGACCTGCCAAAGTTAAACCATTTGGCCAGGAGAGCCCTTTTATGAAGGCATGTGCTCAATATCGTCGCCAAATTTTTTGGGCGAATTTTACGCCCTCTCATTTTCAAAAGTCGATTCCAAAGCAACTAATAGAGCTTTGCGATCGCAATCACTTCCAGAATCTGCAAAAGATATTCTAGTTTCATAACAGAACAGCAGGGACCTGCCAAAGTTAAACCATTTGGCCAGGAGAGCCCTTTTATGGAGACTTTGCCCGATTTCGATACCCAAAATTTTTGCGATTTTCACAGAATTTTTTTCAAAAGCCGATTCCAAAGCAACTAATAAAGCTTTGCGATCGCAATCACTTCCAGAATCTGCCCCACGAAGTCTACTTTCATAACAGAACAGCAGGGACCTGCCAAAGTTAAACCATTTGGCCAGGAGAGCCCTTTTATGAAGGCATGTGCTCAATATCGTCGCCAAATTTTTTGGGCGAATTTTACGCCCTCTCATTTTCAAAAGTCGATTCCAAAGCAACTAATAGAGCTTTGCGATCGCAATCACTTCCAGAATCTGCAAAAGATATTCTAGTTTCATAACAGAACAGCAGGGACCTGCCAAAGTTAAACCATTTGGCCAGGAGAGCCCTTTTATGGAGACTTTGCCCGATTTCGATACCCAAAATTTTTGCGATTTTCACAGAATTTTTTTCAAAAGCCGATTCCAAAGCAACTAATAGAGCTTTGCGATCGCAATCACTTCCAGAATCTGCCCCACGAAGTCTACTTTCATAACAGAAAAGCAGGGACCTGCCAAAGTTAAACCATTTGGCCAGGAGAGCCCTTTTATGAAGGCATGTGCTCAATATCGTCGCCAAATTTTTTGGGCGAATTTTACGCCCTCTCATTTTCAAAAGTCGATTCCAAAGCAACTAATAGAGCTTTGCGATCGCAATCACTTCCAGAATCTGCAAAAGATATTCTAGTTTCATAACAGAACAGCAGGGACCTGCCAAAGTTAAACCATTTGGCCAGGAGAGCCCTTTTATGGAGACTTTGCCCGATTTCGATACCCAAAATTTTTGCGATTTTCACAGAATTTTTTTCAAAAGCCGATTCCAAAGCAACTAATAGAGCTTTGCGATCGCAATCACTTCCAGAATCTGCCCCACGAAGTCTACTTTCATAACAGAACAGCAGGGACCTGCCAAAGTTAAACCATTTGGCCAGGAGAGCCCTTTTATGAAGGCATGTGCTCAATATTGTCGCCAAATTTTTTGGGCGAATTTTACGCCCTCTCATTTTCAAAAGTCGATTCCAAAGCAACTAATAGAGCTTTGCGATCGCAATCACTTCCAGAATCTGCAAAAGATATTCTAGTTTCATAACAAAACAGCAGGGACCTGCCAAAGTTAAACCATTTGGCCAGGAGAGCCCTTTTATGGAGACTTGGCCCGATTTCGATACCCAAAATTTTTGCGATTTTCACAGAATTTTTTTCAAAAGCCGATTCCAAAGCAACTAATAGAGCTTTGCGATCGCAATCACTTCCAGAATCTGCCCCACGAAGTCTACTTTCATAACAGAACAGCAGGGACCTGCCAAAGTTAAACCATTTGGCCAGGAGAGCCCTTTTATGAAGGCATGTGCTCAATATCGTCGCCAAATTTTTTGGGCGAATTTTACGCCCTCTCATTTTCAAAAGTCGATTCCAAAGCAACTAATAGAGCTTTGCGATCGCAATCACTTCCAGAATCTGGAAAAGAAATTCTAGTTTCATAACAGAACAGCAGGGACCTGCCAAAGTTAAACCATTTGGCCAGGAGAGCCCTTTTATGGAGACTGCCCGATTTCGATACCCAAAATTTTTGCGATTTTCACAGAATTTTTTTCAAAAGCCGATTCCAAAGCAACTAATAGAGCTTTGCGATCGCAATCACTTCCAGAATCTGCCCCACGAAGTCTACTTTCATAACAGAACAGCAGGGACCTGCCAAAGTTAAACCATTTGGCCAGGAGAGCCCTTTTATGAAGGCATGTGCTCAATATCGTCGCCAAATTTTTTGGGCGAATTTTACGCCCTCTCATTTTCAAAAGTCGATTCCAAAGCAACTAATAGAGCTTTGCGATCGCAATCACTTCCAGAATCTGCAAAAGATATTCTAGTTTCATAACAGAACAGCAAGGACCTGCCAAAGTTAAACCATTTGGCCAGGAGAGCCCTTTTATGGAGACTTTGCCCGATTTCGATACCCAAAATTTTTGCGATTTTCACAGAATTTTTTTCAAAAGCCGATTCCAAAGCAACTAATAGAGCTTTGCGATCGCAATCACTTCCAGAATCTGCCCCACGAAGTCTACTTTCATAACAGAACAGCAGGGACCTGCCAAAGTTAAACCATTTGGCCAGGAGAGCCCTTTTATGAAGGCATGTGCTCAATATCGTCGCCAAATTTTTTGGGCGAATTTTACGCCCTCTCATTTTCAAAAGTCGATTCCAAAGCAACTAATAGAGCTTTGCGATCGCAATCACTTCCAGAATCTACAAAAGATATTCTAGTTTCATAACAGAACAGCAGGGACCTGCCAAAGTTAAACCATTTGGCCAGGAGAGCCCTTTTATGGAGACTTTGCCCGATTTCGATACCCAAAATTTTTGCGATTTTCACAGAATTTTTTTCAAAAGCCGATTCCAAAGCAACTAATAGAGCTTTGCGATCGCAATCACTTCCAGAATCTGCCCCACGAAGTCTACTTTCATAACAGAACAGCAGGGACCTGCCAAAGTTAAACCATTTGGCCAGGAGAGCCCTTTTATGAAGGCATGTGCTCAATATCGTCGCCAAATTTTTTGGGCGAATTTTACGCCCTCTCATTTTCAAAAGTCGATTCCAAAGCAACTAATAGAGCTTTGCGATCGCAATCACTTCCAGAATCTGCAAAAGATATTCTAGTTTCATAACAGAACAGCAGGGACCTGCCAAAGTTAAACCATTTGGCCAGGAGAGCCCTTTTATGGAGACTTTGCCCGATTTCGATACCCAAAATTTTTGCGATTTTCACAGAATTTTTTTCTAAAGCCGATTCCAAAGCAACTAATAGAGCTTTGCGATCGAATCACTTCCAGAATCTGCCCCACGAAGTCTACTTTCATAACAGAACAGCAGGGACCTGCCAAAGTTAAACCATTTGGCCAGGAGAGCCCTTTTATGAAGGCATGTGCTCAATATCGTCGCCAAATTTTTTGGGCGAATTTTACGCCCTCTCATTTTCAAAAGTCGATTCCAAAGCAACTAATAGAGCTTTGCGATCGCAATCACTTCCAGAATATGCAAAAGATATTCTAGTTTCATAACAGAACAGCAGGGACCTGCCAAAGTTAAACCATTTGGCCAGGAGAGCCCTTTTATGGAGACTTTGCCCGATATCGATACCCAAAATTTTTGCGATTTTCACAGAATTTTTTTCAAAAGCCGATTCCAAAGCAACTAATAGAGCTTTGCGATCGCAATCACTTCCAGAATCTGCCCCACGAAGTCTACTTTCATAACAGAACAGCAGGGACCTGCCAAAGTTAAACCATTTGGCCAGGAGAGCCCTTTTATGAAGGCATGTGCTCAATATCGTCGCCAAATTTTTTGGGCGAATTTTACGCCCTCTCATTTTCAAAAGTCGATTCCAAAGCAACTAATAGAGCTTTGCGATAGCAATCACTTCCAGAATCTGCAAAAGATATTCTAGTTTCATAACAGAACAGCAGGGACCTGCCAAAGTTAAACCATTTGGCCAGGAGAGCCCTTTTATGGAGACTTTGCCCGATTTCGATACCCAAAATTTTTTCGATTTTCACAGAATTTTTTTCAAAAGCCGATTCCAAAGCAACTAATAGAGCTTTGCGATCGCAATCACTTCCAGAATCTGCCCCACGAAGTCTACTTTCATAACAGAACAGCAGGGACCTGCCAAAGTTAAACCATTTGGCCAGGAGAGCCCTTTTATGAAGGCATGTGCTCAATATCGTCGCCAAATTTTTTGGGCGAATTTTACGCCCTCTCATTTTCAAAAGTCGATTCCAAAGCAACTAATAGAGCTTTGCGATCGCAATCACTTCCAGAATCTGCAAAAGATATTCTAGTTTCATAACAGAACAGCAGGGACCTGCCAAAGTTAAACCATTTGGCCAGGAGAGCCCTTTTATGGAGACTTTGCCCGATTTCGATTCCCAAAATTTTTGCGATTTTCACAGAATTTTTTTCAAAAGCCGATTCCAAAGTAACTAATAGAGCTTTGCGATCGCAATCACTTCCAGAATCTGCCCCACGAAGTCTACTTTCATAACAGGACAGCAGGGACCTGCCAAAGTTAAACCATTTGGCCAGGAGAGCCCTTTTATGAAGGCATGTGCTCAATATCGTCGCCAAATTTTTTGGGCGAATTTTACGCCCTCTCATTTTCAAAAGTCGATTCCAAAGCAACTAATAGAGCTTTGCGATCGCAATCACTTCCAGAATCTGCAAAAGATATTCTAGTTTCATAACAGAACAGCAGGGACCTGCCAAAGTTAAACCATTTGGCCAGGAGAGCCCTTTTATGGAGACTTTGCCCGATTTCGATACCCAAAATTTTTGCGATTTTCACAGAATTTTTTTCAAAAGCCGATTCCAAACCAACTAATAGAGCTTTGCGATCGCAATCACTTCCAGAATCTGCCCCACGAAGTCTACTTTCATAACAGAACAGCAGGGACCTGCCAAAGTTAAACCATTTGGCCAGGAGAGCCCTTTTATGAAGGCATGTGCTCAATATCGTCGCCAAATTTTTTGGGCGAATTTTACGCCCTCTCATTTTCAAAAGTCGATTCCAAAGCAACTAATAGAGCTTTGCGATCGCAATCACTTCCAGAATCTGCAAAAGATATTCTAGTTTCATAACAGAACAGCAGGGACCTGCCAAAGTTAAACCATTTGGCCAGGAGAGCCCTTTTATGGAGACTTTGCCCGATTTCGATACCCAAAATTTTTGCGATTTTCACAGAATTTTTTTCAAAAGCCGATTCCAAACCAACTAATAGAGCTTTGCGATCGCAATCACTTCCAGAATCTGCCCCACGAAGTCTACTTTCATAACAGAACAGCAGGGACCTGCCAAAGTTAAACCATTTGGCCAGGAGAGCCCTTTTATGAAGGCATGTGCTCAATATCGTCGCCAAATTTTTTGGGCGAATTTTACGCCCTCTCATTTTCAAAAGTCGATTCCAAAGCAACTAATAGAGCTTTGCGATCGCAATCACTTCCAGAATCTGCAAAAGATATTCTAGTTTCATAACAGAACAGCAGGGACCTGCCAAAGTTAAACCATTTGGCCAGGAGAGCCCTTTTATGGAGACTTTGCCCGATTTCGATACCCAAAATTTTTGCGATTTTCACAGAATTTTTTTCAAAAGCCGATTCCAAAGCAACTAATAGAGCTTTGCGATCGCAATCACTTCCAGAATCTGCCCCACGAAGTCTACTTTCATAACAGAACAGCAGGGACCTGCCAAAGTTAAACCATTTGGCCAGGAGAACCCTTTTATGAAGGCATGTGCTCAATATCGTCGCCAAATTTTTTGGGCGAATTTTACGCCCTCTCATTTTCAAAAGTCGATTCCAAAGCATTTAATAGAGCTTTGCGATCGCAATCACTTCCAGAATCTGCAAAAGATATTCTAGTTTCATAACAGAACAGCAGGGACCTGCCAAAGTTAAACCATTTGGCCAGGAGAGCCCTTTTATGGAGACTTTGCCCGATTTCGATACCCAAAATTTTTGCGATTTTCACAGAATTTTTTTCAAAAGCCGATTCCAAACCAACTAATAGAGCTTTGCGATCGCAATCACTTCCAGAATCTGCCCCACGAAGTCTACTTTCATAACAGAACAGCAGGGACCTGCCAAAGTTAAACCATTTGGCCAGGAGAGCCCTTTTATGAAGGCATGTGCTCAATATCGTCGCCAAATTTTTTGGGCGAATTTTACGCCCTCTCATTTTCAAAAGTCGATTCCAAAGCAACTAATAGAGCTTTGCGATCGCAATCACTTCCAGAATCTGCAAAAGATATTCTAGTTTCATAACAGAACAGCAGGGACCTGCCAAAGTTAAACCATTTGGCCAGGAGAGCCCTTTTATGGAGACTTTGCCCGATTTCGATACCCAAAATTTTTGCGATTTTCACAGAATTTTTTTCAAAAGCCGATTCCAAACCAACTAATAGAGCTTTGCGATCGCAATCACTTCCAGAATCTGCCCCACGAAGTCTACTTTCATAACAGAACAGCAGGGACCTGCCAAAGTTAAACCATTTGGCCAGGAGAGCCCTTTTATGAAGGCATGTGCTCAATATCGTCGCCAAATTTTTTGGGCGAATTTTACGCCCTCTCATTTTCAAAAGTCGATTCCAAAGCAACTAATAGAGCTTTGCGATCGCAATCACTTCCAGAATCTGCAAAAGATATTCTAGTTTCATAACAGAACAGCAGGGACCTGCCAAAGTTAAACCATTTGGCCAGGAGAGCCCTTTTATGGAGACTTTGCCCGATTTCGATACCCAAAATTTTTGCGATTTTCACAGAATTTTTTTCAAAAGCCGATTCCAAAGCAACTAATAGAGCTTTGCGATCGCAATCACTTCCAGAATCTGCCCCACGAAGTCTACTTTCATAACAGAACAGCAGGGACCTGCCAAAGTTAAACCATTTGGCCAGGAGAACCCTTTTATGAAGGCATGTGCTCAATATCGTCGCCAAATTTTTTGGGCGAATTTTACGCCCTCTCATTTTCAAAAGTCGATTCCAAAGCAACTAATAGAGCTTTGCGATCGCAATCACTTCCAGAATCTGCAAAAGATATTCTAGTTTCATAACAGAACAGCAGGGACCTGCCAAAGTTAAACCATTTGGCCAGGAGAGCCCTTTTATGGAGACTTTGCCCGATTTCGATACCCAAAATTTTTGCGATTTTCACAGAGTTTTTTTCAAAAGCCGATTCCAAAGCAACTAATAGAGCTTTGCGATCGCAATCACTTCCAGAATCTGCCCCACGAAGTCTACTTTCATAACAGAACAGCAGGGACCTGCCAAAGTTAAACCATTTGGCCAGGAGAGCCCTTTTATGAAGGCATGTGCTCAATATCGTCGCCAAATTTTTTGGGCGAATTTTACGCCCTCTCATTTTCAAAAGTCGATTCCAAAGCAACTACTAGAGCTTTGCGATCGCAATCACTTCCAGAATCTGCAAAAGATATTCTAGTTTCATAACAGAACAGCAGGGACCTGCCAAAGTTAAACCATTTGGCCAGGAGAGCCCTTTTATGGAGACTTTGCCCGATTTCGATACCCAAAATTTTTGCGATTTTCACAGAATTTTTTTCTAAAGCCGATTCCAAAGCAACTAATAGAGCTTTGCGATCGCAATCACTTCCAGAATCTGCCCCACGAAGTCTACTTTCATAACAGAACAGCAGGGACCTGCCAAAGTTAAACCATTTGGCCAGGAGAGCCCTTTTATGAAGGCATGTGCTCAATATCGTCGCCAAATTTTTTGGGCGAATTTTACGCCCTCTCATTTTCAAAAGTCGATTCCAAAGCAACTAATAGAGCTTTGCGATCGCAATCACTTCCAGAATCTGCAAAAGATATTCTAGTTTCATAACAGAACAGCAGGGACCTGCCAAAGTTAAACCATTTGGCCAGGAGAGCCCTTTTATGGAGACTTTGCCCGATTTCGATACCCAAAATTTTTGCGATTTTCACAGAATTTTTTTCAAAAGCCGATTCCAAAGCAACTAATAGAGCTTTGCGATCGCAATCACTTCCAGAATCTACCCCACGAAGTCTACTTTCATAACAGAACAGCAGGGACCTGCCAAAGTTAAACCATTTGGCCAGGAGAGCCCTTTTATGAAGGCATGTGCTCAATATCGTCGCCAAATTTTTTGGGCGAATTTTACGCCCTCTCATTTTCAAAAGTCGATTCCAAAGCAACTAATAGAGCTTTGCGATCGCAATCACTTCCAGAATCTGCAAAAGATATTCTAGTTTCATAACAGAACAGCAGGGACCTGCCAAAGTTAAACCATTTGGCCAGGAGAGCCCTTTTATGGAGACTTTGCCCGATTTCGATACCCAAAATTTTTGCGATTTTCACAGAATTTTTTTCAAAAGCCGATTCCAAAGCAACTAATAGAGCTTATCGATCGCAATCACTTCCAGAATCTGCCCCACGAAGTCTACTTTCATAACAGAACAGCAGGGACCTGCCAAAGTTAAACCATTTGGCCAGGAGAGCCCTTTTATGAAGGCATGTGCTCAATATCGTCGCCAAATTTTTTGGGCGAATTTTACGCCCTCTCATTTTCAAAAGTCGATTCCAAAGCAACTAATAGAGCTTTGCGATCGCAATCACTTCCAGAATCTGCAAAAGATATTCTAGTTTCAAACCAGAACAGCAGGGACCTGCCAAAGTTAAACCATTTGGCCAGGAGAGCCCTTTTATGGAGACTTTGCCCGATTTCGATACCCAAAATTTTTGCGATTTTCACAGAATTTTTTTCAAAAGCCGATTCCAAAGCAACTAATAGAGCTTTGCGATCGCAATCACTTCCAGAATCTGCCCCACGAAGTCTACTTTCATAACAGAACAGCAGGGGCCTGCCAAAGTTAAACCATTTGGCCAGGAGAGCCCTTTTATGAAGGCATGTGCTCAATATCGTCGCCAAATTTTTTGGGCGAATTTTACGCCCTCTCATTTTCAAAAGTCGATTCCAAAGCAACTAATAGAGCTTTGCGATCGCAATCACTTCCAGAATCTGCAAAAGATATTCTAGTTTCATAACAGAACAGCAGGGACCTGCCAAAGTTAAACCATTTGGCCAGGAGAGCCCTTTTATGGAGACTTTGCCCGATTTCGATACCCAAAATTTTTGCGATTTTCACAGAATTTTTTTCAAAAGCCGATTCCAAAGCAACTAATAGAGCTTTGCGATCGCAATCACTTCCAGAATCTGCCCCACGAAGTCTACTTTCATAACAGAACAGCAGGGACCTGCCAAAGTTAAACCATTTGGCCAGGAGAGCCCTTTTATGAAGGCATGTGCTCAATATCGTCGCCAAATTTTTTGGGCGAATTTTACGCCCTCTCATTTTCAAAAGTCGATTCCAAAGCAACTAATAGAGCTTTGCGATCGCAATCACTTCCAGAATCTGCAAAAGATATTCTAGTTTCATAACAGAACAGCAGGGACCTGCCAAAGTTAAACCATTTGGCCAGGAGAGCCCTTTTATGGAGACTTTGCCCGATTTCGATACCCAAAATTTTTGCGATTTTCACAGAATTTTTTTCAAAAGCCGATTCCAAAGCAACTAATAGAGCTTTGCGATCGCAATCACTTCCAGAATCTGCCCCACGAAGTCTACTTTCATAACAGAACAGCAGGGACCTGCCAAAGTTAAACCATTTGGCCAGGAGAGCCCTTTTATGAAGGCATGTGCTCAATATCGTCGCCAAATTTTTTGGGCGAATTTTACGCCCTCTCATTTTCAAAAGTCGATTCCAAAGCAACTAATAGAGCTTTGCGATCGCAATCACTTCCAGAATCTGCAAAAGATATTCTAGTTTCATAACAGAACAGCAGGGACCTGCCAAAGTTAAACCATTTGGCCAGGAGAGCCCTTTTATGGAGACTTTGCCCGATTTCGATACCCAAAATTTTTGCGATTTTCACAGAATTTTTTTCAAAAGCCGATTCCAAAGCAACTAATAGAGCTTTGCGATCGCAATCACTTCCAGAATCTGCCCCACGAAGTCTACTTTCATAACAGAACAGCAGGGACCTGCCAAAGTTAAACCATTTGGCCAGGAGAGCCCTTTTATGAAGGCATGTGCTTAATATCGTCGCCAAATTTTTTGGGCGAATTTTACGCCCTCTCATTTTCAAAAGTCGATTCCAAAGCAACTAATAGAGCTTTGCGATCGCAATCACTTCCAGAATCTGCAAAAGATATTCTAGTTTCATAACAGAACAGCAGGGACCTGCCAAAGTTAAACCATTTGGCCAGGAGAGCCCTTTTATGGAGACTTTGCCCGATTTCGATACCCAAAATTTTTGCGATTTTCACAGAATTTTTTTCAAAAGCCGATTCCAAAGCAACTAATAGAGCTTTGCGATCGCAATCACTTCCAGAATCTGCCCCACGAAGTCTACTTTCATAACAGAACAGCAGGGACCTGCCAAAGTTAAACCATTTGGCCAGGAGAGCCCTTTTATGAAGGCATGTGCTCAATATCGTCGCCAAATTTTTTGGCCGAATTTTACGCCCTCTCATTTTCAAAAGTCGATTCCAAAGCAACTAATAGAGCTTTGCGATCGCAATCACTTCCAGAATCTGCAAAAGATATTCTAGTTTCATAACAGAACAGCAGGGACCTGCCAAAGTTAAACCATTTGGCCAGGAGAGCCCTTTTATGGAGACTTTGCCCGATTTCGATACCCAAAATTTTTGCGATTTTCACAGAATTTTTTTCAAAAGCCGATTCCAAAGCAACTAATAGAGCTTTGCGATCGCAATCACTTCCAGAATCTGCCCCACGAAGTCTACTTTCATAATAGAACAGCAGGGACCTGCCAAAGTTAAACCATTTGGCCAGGAGAGCCCTTTTATGAAGGCATGTGCTCAATATCGTCGCCAAATTTTTTGGGCGAATTTTACGCCCTCTCATTTTCAAAAGTCGATTCCAAAGCAACTAATAGAGCTTTGCGATCGCAATCACTTCCAGAATCTGCAAAAGATATTCTAGTTTCATAACAGAACAGCAGGGACCTGCCAAAGTTAAACCATTTGGCCAGGAGAGCCCTTTTATGGAGACTTTGCCCGATTTCGATACCCAAAATTTTTGCGATTTTCACAGAATTTTTTTCAAAAGCCGATTCCAAAGCAACTAATAGAGCTTTGCGATCGCAATCACTTCCAGAATCTGCCCCACGAAGTCTACTTTCATAACAGAACAGCAGGGACCTGCCAAAGTTAAACCATTTGGCCAGGAGAGCCCTTTTATGAAGGCATGTGCTCAATATCGTCGCCAAATTTTTTGGGCGAATTTTACGCCCTCTCATTTTCAAAAGTCGATTCCAAAGCAACTAATAGAGCTTTGCGATCGCAATCACTTCCAGAATCTGCAAAAGATATTCTAGTTTCATAACAGAACAGCAGGGACCTGCCAAAGTTAAACCATTTGGCCAGGAGAGCCCTTTTATGGAGACTTTGCCCGATTTCGATACCCAAAATTTTTGCGATTTTCACAGAATTTTTTTCAAAAGCCGATTCCAAAGCAACTAATAGAGCTTTGCGATCGCAATCACTTCCAGAATCTGCCCCACGAAGTCTACTTTCATAACAGAACAGCAGGGACCTGCCAAAGTTAAACCATTTGGCCAGGAGAGCCCTTTTATGAAGGCATGTGCTCAATATCGTCGCCAAATTTTTTGGGCGAATTTTACGCCCTCTCATTTTCAAAAGTCGATTCCAAAGCGACTAATAGAGCTTTGCGATCGCAATCACTTCCAGAATCTGCAAAAGATATTCTAGTTTCATAACAGAACAGCAGGGACCTGCCAAAGTTAAACCATTTGGCCAGGAGAGCCCTTTTATGGAGACTTTGCCCGATTTCGATACCCAAAATTTTTGCGATTTTCACAGAATTTTTTTCTAAAGCCGATTCCAAAGCAACTAATAGAGCTTTGCGATCGCAATCACTTCCAGAATCTGCCCCACGAAGTCTACTTTCATAACAGAACAGCAGGGACCTGCCAAAGTTAAACCATTTGGCCAGGAGAGCCCTTTTATGAAGGCATGTGCTCAATATCGTCGCCAAATTTTTTGGGCGAATTTTACGCCCTCTCATTTTCAAAAGTCGATTCCAAAGCAACTAATAGAGCTTTGCGATCGCAATCACTTCCAGAATCTGCAAAAGATATTCTAGTTTCATAACAGAACAGCAGGGACCTGCCAAAGTTAAACCATTTGGCCAGGAGAGCCCTTTTATGGAGACTTTGCCCGATTTCGATACCCAAAATTTTTGCGATTTTCACAGAATTTTTTTCAAAAGCCGATTCCAAAGCAACTAATAGAGCTTTGCGATCGCAATCACTTCCAGAATCTGCCCCACGAAGTCTACTTTCATAATAGAACAGCAGGGACCTGCCAAAGTTAAACCATTTGGCCAGGAGAGCCCTTTTATGAAGGCATGTGCTCAATATCGTCGCCAAATTTTTTGGGCGAATTTTACGCCCTCTCATTTTCAAAAGTCGATTCCAAAGCAACTAATAGAGCTTTGCGATCGCAATCACTTCCAGAATCTGCAAAAGATATTCTAGTTTCATAACAGAACAGCAGGGACCTGCCAAAGTAAAACCATTTGGCCAGGAGAGCCCTTTTATGGAGACTTTGCCCGATTTCGATACCCAAAATTTTTGCGATTTTCACAGAATTTTTTTCAAAAGCCGATTCCAAAGCAACTAATAGAGCTTTGCGATCGCAATCACTTCCAGAATCTGCCCCACGAAGTCTACTTTCATAACAGAACAGCAGGGACCTGCCAAAGTTAAACCATTTGGCCAGGAGAGCCCTTTTATGAAGGCATGTGCTCAATATCGTCGCCAAATTTTTTGGGCGAATTTTACGCCCTCTCATTTTCAAAAGTCGATTCCAAAGCAACTAATAGAGCTTTGCGATCGCAATCACTTCCAGAATCTGCAAAAGATATTCTAGTTTCATAACAGAACAGCAGGGACCTGCCAAAGTTAAACCATTTGGCCAGGAGAGCCCTTTTATGGAGACTTTGCCCGATTTCGATACCCAAAATTTTTGCGATTTTCACAGAATTTTTTTCAAAAGCCGATTCCAAAGCAACTAATAGAGCTTTGCGATCGCAATCACTTCCAGAATCTGCCCCACGAAGTCTACTTTCATAACAGAACAGCAGGGACCTGCCAAAGTTAAACCATTTGGCCAGGAGAGCCCTTTTATGAAGGCATGTGCTCAATATCGTCGCCAAATTTTTTGGGCGAATTTTACGCCCTCTCATTTTCAAAAGTCGATTCCAAAGCAACTAATAGAGCTTTGCGATCGCAATCACTTCCAGAATCTGCAAAAGATATTCTAGTTTCATAACAGAACAGCAGGGACCTGCCAAAGTTAAACCATTTGGCCAGGAGAGCCCTTTTATGGAGACTTTGCCCGATTTCGATTCCCAAAATTTTTGCGATTTTCACAGAATTTTTTTCAAAAGCCGATTCCAAAGCAACTAATAGAGCTTTGCGATCGCAATCACTTCCAGAATCTGCCCCACGAAGTCTACTTTCATAACAGAACAGCAGGGACCTGCCAAAGTTAAACCATTTGGCCAGGAGAGCCCTTTTATGAAGGCATGTGCTCAATATCGTCGCCAAATTTTTTGGGCGAATTTTACGCCCTCTCATTTTCAAAAGTCGATTCCAAAGCAACTAATAGAGCTTTGCGATCGCAATCACTTCCAGAATCTGCAAAAGATATTCTAGTTTCATAACAGAACAGCAGGGACCTGCCAAAGTTAAACCATTTGGCCAGGAGAGCCCTTTTATGGAGACTTTGCCCGATTTCGATACCCAAAATTTTTGCGATTTTCACAGAATTTTTTTCAAAAGCCGATTCCAAACCAACTAATAGAGCTTTGCGATCGCAATCACTTCCAGAATCTGCCCCACGAAGTCTACTTTCATAACAGAACAGCAGGGACCTGCCAAAGTTAAACCATTTGGCCAGGAGAGCCCTTTTATGAAGGCATGTGCTCAATATCGTCGCCAAATTTTTTGGGCGAATTTTACGCCCTCTCATTTTCAAAAGTCGATTCCAAAGCAACTAATAGAGCTTTGCGATCGCAATCACTTCCAGAATCTGCAAAAGATATTCTAGTTTCATAACAGAACAGCAGGGACCTGCCAAAGTTAAACCATTTGGCCAGGAGAGCCCTTTTATGGAGACTTTGCCCGATTTCGATACCCAAAATTTTTGCGATTTTCACAGAGTTTTTTTCAAAAGCCGATTCCAAAGCAACTAATAGAGCTTTGCGATCGCAATCACTTCCAGAATCTGCCCCACGAAGTCTACTTTCATAACAGAACAGCAGGGACCTGCCAAAGTTAAACCATTTGGCCAGGAGAACCCTTTTATGAAGGCATGTGCTCAATATCGTCGCCAAATTTTTTGGGCGAATTTTACGCCCTCTCATTTTCAAAAGTCGATTCCAAAGCAACTACTAGAGCTTTGCGATCGCAATCACTTCCAGAATCTGCAAAAGATATTCTAGTTTCATAACAGAACAGCAGGGACCTGCCAAAGTTAAACCATTTGGCCAGGAGAGCCCTTTTATGGAGACTTTGCCCGATTTCGATACCCAAAATTTTTGCGATTTTCACAGAATTTTTTTCTAAAGCCGATTCCAAAGCAACTAATAGAGCTTTGCGATCGCAATCACTTCCAGAATCTGCCCCACGAAGTCTACTTTCATAACAGAACAGCAGGGACCTGCCAAAGTTAAACCATTTGGCCAGGAGAGCCCTTTTATGAAGGCATGTGCTCAATATCGTCGCCAAATTTTTTGGGCGAATTTTACGCCCTCTCATTTTCAAAAGTCGATTCCAAAGCAACTAATAGAGCTTTGCGATCGCAATCACTTCAAGAATCTGCAAAAGATATTCTAGTTTCATAACAGAACAGCAGGGACCTGCCAAAGTTAAACCATTTGGCCAGGAGAGCCCTTTTATGGAGACTTTGCCCGATTTCGATACCCAAAATTTTTGCGATTTTCACAGAATTTTTTTCAAAAGCCGATTCCAAAGCAACTAATAGAGCTTTGCGATCGCAATCACTTGCAGAATCTACCCCACGAAGTCTACTTTCATAACAGAACAGCAGGGACCTGCCAAAGTTAAACCATTTGGCCAGGAGAGCCCTTTTATGAAGGCATGTGCTCAATATCGTCGCCAAATTTTTTGGGCGAATTTTACGCCCTCTCATTTTCAAAAGTCGATTCCAAAGCAACTAACAGAGCTTTGCGATCGCAATCACTTCCAGAATCTGCAAAAGATATTCTAGTTTCATAACAGAACAGCAGGGACCTGCCAAAGTTAAACCATTTGGCCAGGAGAGCCCTTTTATGGAGACTTTGCCCGATTTCGATACCCAAAATTTTTGCGATTTTCACAGAATTTTTTTCAAAAGCCGATTCCAAAGCAACTAATAGAGCTTTTCGATCGCAATCACTTCCAGAATCTGCCCCACGAAGTCTACTTTCATAACAGAACAGCAGGGACCTGCCAAAGTTAAACTATTTGGCCAGGAGAGCCCTTTTATGAAGGCATGTGCTCAATATCGTCGCCAAATTTTTTGGGCGAATTTTACGCCCTCTCATTTTCAAAAGTCGATTCCAAAGCAACTAATAGAGCTTTGCGATCGCAATCACTTCCAGAATCTGCAAAAGATATTCTAGTTTCATAACAGAACAGCAGGGACCTGCCAAATTTAAACCATTTGGCCAGGAGAGCCCTTTTATGGAGACTTTGCCCGATTTCGATACCCAAAATTTTTGCGATTTTCACAGAATTTTTTTCAAAAGCCGATTCCAAAGCAACTAATAGAGCTTTGCGATCGCAATCACTTCCAGAATCTGCCCCACGAAGTCTACTTTCATAACAGAACAGCAGGGACCTGCCAAAGTTAAACCATTTGGCCAGGAGAGCCCTTTTATGAAGGCATGTGCTCAATATCGTCGCCAAATTTTTTGGGCGAATTTTACGCCCTCTCATTTTCAAAAGTCGATTCCAAAGCAACTAATAGAGCTTTGCGATCGCAATCACTTCCAGAATCTGCAAAAGATATTCTAGTTTCATAACAGAACAGCAGGGACCTGCCAAAGTTAAACCATTTGGCCAGGAGAGCCCTTTTATGGAGACTTTGCCCGATTTCGATACCCAAAATTTTTGCGATTTTCACAGAATTTTTTTCAAAAGCCGATTCCAAAGCAACTAATAGAGCTTTGCGATCACAATCACTTCCAGAATCTACCCCACGAAGTCTACTTTCATAACAGAACAGCAGGGACCTGCCAAAGTTAAACCATTTGGCCAGGAGAGCCCTTTTATGAAGGCATGTGCTCAATATCGTCGCCAAATTTTTTGGGCGAATTTTACGCCCTCTCATTTTCAAAAGTCGATTCCAAAGCAACTAATAGAGCTTTGCGATCGCAATCACTTCCAGAATCTGCAAAAGATATTCTAGTTTCATAACAGAACAGCAGGGACCTGCCAAAGTTAAACCATTTGGCCAGGAGAGCCCTTTTATGGAGACTTTGCCCGATTTCGATACCCAAAATTTTTGCGATTTTCACAGAATTTTTTTCAAAAGCCGATTCCAAAGCAACTAATAGAGCTTTGCGATCGCAATCACTTCCAGAATCTGCCCCACGAAGTCTACTTTCATAACAGAACAGCAGGGACCTGCCAAAGTTAAACCATTTGGCCAGGAGAGCCCTTTTATGAAGGCATGTGCTCAATATCGTCGCCAAATTTTTTGGGCGAATTTTACGCCCTCTCATTTTCAAAAGTCGATTCCAAAGCAACTAATAGAGCTTTGCGATCGCAATCACTTCCAGAATCTGCAAAAGATATTCTAGTTTCATAACAGAACAGCAGGGACCTGCCAAAGTTAAACCATTTGGCCAGGAGAGCCCTTTTATGGAGACTTTGCCCGATTTCGATACCCAAAATTTTTGCGATTTTCACAGAATTTTTTTCAAAAGCCGATTCCAAAGCAACTAATAGAGCTTTGCGATCGCAATCACTTCCAGAATCTGCCCCACGAAGTCTACTTTCATAACAGAACAGCAGGGACCTGCCAAAGTTAAACCATTTGGCCAGGAGAGCCCTTTTATGAAGGCATGTGCTCAATATCGTCGCCAAATTTTTTGGGCGAATTTTACGCCCTCTCATTTTCAAAAGTCGATTCCAAAGCAACTAATAGAGCTTTGCGATCGCAATCACTTCCAGAATCTGCAAAAGATATTCTAGTTTCATAACAGAACAGCAGGAACCTGCCAAAGTTAAACCATTTGGCCAGGAGAGCCCTTTTATGGAGACTTTGCCCGATTTCGATACCCAAAATTTTTGCGATTTTCACAGAATTTTTTTCAAAAGCCGATTCCAAAGCAACTAATAGAGCTTTGCGATCGCAATCACTTCCAGAATCTGCCCCACGAAGTCTACTTTCATAACAGAACAGCAGGGACCTGCCAAAGTTAAACCATTTGGCCAGGAGAGCCCTTTTATGAAGGCATGTGCTCAATATCGTCGCCAAATTTTTTGGGCGAATTTTACGCCCTCTCATTTTCAAAAGCCGATTCCAAAGCAACTAATAGAGCTTTGCGATCGCAATCACTTCCAGAATCTGCCCCACGAAGTCTACTTTCATAACAGAACAGCAGGGACCTGCCAAAGTTAAACCATTTGGCCAGGAGAACCCTTTTATGAAGGCATGTGCTCAATATCGTCGCCAAATTTTTTGGGCGAATTTTACGCCCTCTCATTTTCAAAAGTCGATTCCAAAGCAACTAATAGAGCTTTGCGATCGCAATCACTTCCAGAATCTGCAAAAGATATTCTAGTTTCATAACAGAACAGCAGGGACCTGCCAAAGTTAAACCATTTGGCCAGGAGAGCCCTTTTATGGAGACTTTGCCCGATTTCGATACCCAAAATTTTTGCGATTTTCACAGAGTTTTTTTCAAAAGCCGATTCCAAAGCAACTAATAGAGCTTTGCGATCGCAATCACTTCCAGAATCTGCCCCACGAAGTCTACTTTCATAACAGAACAGCAGGGACCTGCCAAAGTTAAACCATTTGGCCAGGAGAGCCCTTTTATGAAGGCATGTGCTCAATATCGTCGCCAAATTTTTTGGGCGAATTTTACGCCCTCTCATTTTCAAAAGTCGATTCCAAAGCAACTACTAGAGCTTTGCGATCGCAATCACTTCCAGAATCTGCAAAAGATATTCTAGTTTCATAACAGAACAGCAGGGACCTGCCAAAGTTAAACCATTTGGCCAGGAGAGCCCTTTTATGGAGACTTTGCCCGATTTCGATACCCAAAATTTTTGCGATTTTCACAGAATTTTTTTCTAAAGCCGATTCCAAAGCAACTAATAGAGCTTTGCGATCGCAATCACTTCCAGAATCTGCCCCACGAAGTCTACTTTCATAACAGAACAGCAGGGACCTGCCAAAGTTAAACCATTTGGCCAGGAGAGCCCTTTTATGAAGGCATGTGATCAATATCGTCGCCAAATTTTTTGGGCGAATTTTACGCCCTCTCATTTTCAAAAGTCGATTCCAAAGCAACTAATAGAGCTTTGCGATCGCAATCACTTCCAGAATCTGCAAAAGATATTCTAGTTTCATAACAGAACAGCAGGGACCTGCCAAAGTTAAACCATTTGGCCAGGAGAGCCCTTTTATGGAGACTTTGCCCGATTTCGATACCCAAAATTTTTGCGATTTTCACAGAATTTTTTTCAAAAGCCGATTCCAAAGCAACTAATAGAGCTTTGCGATCGCAATCACTTCCAGAATCTACCCCACGAAGTCTACTTTCATAACAGAACAGCAGGGACCTGCCAAAATTAAACCATTTGGCCAGGAGAGCCCTTTTATGAAGGCATGTGCTCAATATCGTCGCCAAATTTTTTGGGCGAATTTTACGCCCTCTCATTTTCAAAAGTCGATTCCAAAGCAACTAATAGAGCTTTGCGATCGCAATCACTTCCAGAATCTGCAAAAGATATTCTAGTTTCATAACAGAACAGCAGGGACCTGCCAAAGTTAAACCATTTGGCCAGGAGAGCCCTTTTATGGAGACTTTGCCCGATTTCGATACCCAAAATTTTTGCGATTTTCACAGAATTTTTTTCAAAAGCCGATTCCAAAGCAACTAATAGAGCTTTGCGATCACAATCACTTCCAGAATCTACCCCACGAAGTCTACTTTCATAACAGAACAGCAGGGACCTGCCAAAGTTAAACCATTTGGCCAGGAGAGCCCTTTTATGAAGGCATGTGCTCAATATCGTCGCCAAATTTTTTGGGCGAATTTTACGCCCTCTCATTTTCAAAAGTCGATTCCAAAGCAACTAATAGAGCTTTGCGATCGCAATCACTTCCAGAATCTGCAAAAGATATTCTAGTTTCATAACAGAACAGCAGGGACCTGCCAAAGTTAAACCATTTGGCCAGGAGAGCCCTTTTATGGAGACTTTGCCCGATTTCGATACCCAAAATTTTTGCGATTTTCACAGAATTTTTTTCAAAAGCCGATTCCAAAGCAACTAATAGAGCTTTGCGATCGCAATCACTTCCAGAATCTGCCCCACGAAGTCTACTTTCATAACAGAACAGCAGGGACCTGCCAAAGTTAAACCATTTGGCCAGGAGAGCCCTTTTATGAAGGCATGTGCTCAATATCGTCGCCAAATTTTTTGGGCGAATTTTACGCCCTCTCATTTTCAAAAGTCGATTCCAAAGCAACTAATAGAGCTTTGCGATCGCAATCACTTCCAGAATCTGCAAAAGATATTCTAGTTTCATAACAGAACAGCAGGGACCTGCCAAAGTTAAACCATTTGGCCAGGAGAGCCCTTTTATGGAGACTTTGCCCGATTTCGATACCCAAAATTTTTGCGATTTTCACAGAATTTTTTTCAAAAGCCGATTCCAAAGCAACTAATAGAGCTTTGCGATCGCAATCACTTCCAGAATCTGCCCCACGAAGTCTACTTTCATAACAGAACAGCAGGGACCTGCCAAAGTTAAACCATTTGGCCAGGAGAGCCCTTTTATGAAGGCATGTGCTCAATATCGTCGCCAAATTTTTTGGGCGAATTTTACGCCCTCTCATTTTCAAAAGTCGATTCCAAAGCAACTAATAGAGCTTTGCGATCGCAATCACTTCCAGAATCTGCAAAAGATATTCTAGTTTCATAACAGAACAGCAGGAACCTGCCAAAGTTAAACCATTTGGCCAGGAGAGCCCTTTTATGGAGACTTTGCCCGATTTCGATACCCAAAATTTTTGCGATTTTCACAGAATTTTTTTCAAAAGCCGATTCCAAAGCAACTAATAGAGCTTTGCGATCGCAATCACTTCCAGAATCTGCCCCACGAAGTCTACTTTCATAACAGAACAGCAGGGACCTGCCAAAGTTAAACCATTTGGCCAGGAGAGCCCTTTTATGAAGGCATGTGCTCAATATCGTCGCCAAATTTTTTGGGCGAATTTTACGCCCTCTCATTTTCAAAAGCCGATTCCAAAGCAACTAATAGAGCTTTGCGATCGCAATCACTTCCAGAATCTGCCCCACGAAGTCTACTTTCATAACAGAACAGCAGGGACCTGCCAAAGTTAAACCATTTGGCCAGGAGAACCCTTTTATGAAGGCATGTGCTCAATATCGTCGCCAAATTTTTTGGGCGAATTTTACGCCCTCTCATTTTCAAAAGTCGATTCCAAAGCAACTAATAGAGCTTTGCGATCGCAATCACTTCCAGAATCTGCAAAAGATATTCTAGTTTCATAACAGAACAGCAGGGACCTGCCAAAGTTAAACCATTTGGCCAGGAGAGCCCTTTTATGGAGACTTTGCCCGATTTCGATACCCAAAATTTTTGCGATTTTCACAGAGTTTTTTTCAAAAGCCGATTCCAAAGCAACTAATAGAGCTTTGCGATCGCAATCACTTCCAGAATCTGCCCCACGAAGTCTACTTTCATAACAGAACAGCAGGGACCTGCCAAAGTTAAACCATTTGGCCAGGAGAGCCCTTTTATGAAGGCATGTGCTCAATATCGTCGCCAAATTTTTTGGGCGAATTTTACGCCC
Organism: Salticus scenicus; assembly: GCA_963930645.1. Classification (NCBI taxonomy): domain Eukaryota; kingdom Metazoa; phylum Arthropoda; class Arachnida; order Araneae; family Salticidae; genus Salticus; species Salticus scenicus. Next base: position 187,384 of record CAWVNO010001215.1, on the reverse strand, counting down.
TCTCATTTTCAAAAGTCGATTCCAAAGCAACTACTAGAGCTTTGCGATCGCAATCACTTCCAGAATCTGCAAAAGATATTCTAGTTTCATAACAGAACAGCAGGGACCTGCCAAAGTTAAACCATTTGGCCAGGAGAGCCCTTTTATGGAGACTTTGCCCGATTTCGATACCCAAAATTTTTGCGATTTTCACAGAATTTTTTTCTAAAGCCGATTCCAAAGCAACTAATAGAGCTTTGCGATCGCAATCACTTCCAGAATCTGCCCCACGAAGTCTACTTTCATAACAGAACAGCAGGGACCTGCCAAAGTTAAACCATTTGGCCAGGAGAGCCCTTTTATGAAGGCATGTGATCAATATCGTCGCCAAATTTTTTGGGCGAATTTTACGCCCTCTCATTTTCAAAAGTCGATTCCAAAGCAACTAATAGAGCTTTGCGATCGCAATCACTTCCAGAATCTGCAAAAGATATTCTAGTTTCATAACAGAACAGCAGGGACCTGCCAAAGTTAAACCATTTGGCCAGGAGAGCCCTTTTATGGAGACTTTGCCCGATTTCGATACCCAAAATTTTTGCGATTTTCACAGAATTTTTTTCAAAAGCCGATTCCAAAGCAACTAATAGAGCTTTGCGATCGCAATCACTTCCAGAATCTACCCCACGAAGTCTACTTTCATAACAGAACAGCAGGGACCTGCCAAAATTAAACCATTTGGCCAGGAGAGCCCTTTTATGAAGGCATGTGCTCAATATCGTCGCCAAATTTTTTGGGCGAATTTTACGCCCTCTCATTTTCAAAAGTCGATTCCAAAGCAACTAATAGAGCTTTGCGATCGCAATCACTTCCAGAATCTGCAAAAGATATTCTAGTTTCATAACAGAACAGCAGGGACCTGCCAAAGTTAAACCATTTGGCCAGGAGAGCCCTTTTATGGAGACTTTGCCCGATTTCGATACCCAAAATTTTTGCGATTTTCACAGAATTTTTTTCAAAAGCCGATTCCAAAGCAACTAATAGAGCTTTTCGATCGCAATCACTTCCAGAATCTGCCCCACGAAGTCTACTTTCATAACAGAACAGCAGGGACCTGCCAAAGTTAAACCATTTGGCCAGGAGAGCCCTTTTATGAAGGCATGTGCTCAATATCGTCGCCAATTTTTTTGGGCGAATTTTACGCCCTCTCATTTTCAAAAGTCGATTCCAAAGCAACTAATAGAGCTTTGCGATCGCAATCACTTCCAGAATCTGCAAAAGATATTCTAGTTTCATAACAGAACAGCAGGGACCTGCCAAAGTTAAACCATTTGGCCAGGAGAGCCCTTTTATGGAGACTTTGCCCGATTTCGATACCCAAAATTTTTGCGATTTTCACAGAATTTTTTTCAAAAGCCGATTCCAAAGCAACTAATAGAGCTTTGCGATCGCAATCACTTCCAGAATCTGCCCCACGAAGTCTACTTTCATAACAGAACAGCAGGGACCTGCCAAAGTTAAACCATTTGGCCAGGAGAGCCCTTTTATGAAGGCATGTGCTCAATATCGTCGCCAAATTTTTTGGGCGAATTTTACGCCCTCTCATTTTCAAAAGTCGATTCCAAAGCAACTAATAGAGCTTTGCGATCGCAATCACTTCCAGAATCTGCAAAAGATATTCTAGTTTCATAACAGAACAGCAGGGACCTGCCAAAGTTAAACCATTTGGCCAGGAGAGCCCTTTTATGGAGACTTTGCCCGATTTCGATACCCAAAATTTTTGCGATTTTCACAGAATTTTTTTCAAAAGCCGATTCCAAAGCAACTAATAGAGCTTTGCGATCGCAATCACTTCCAGAATCTACCCCACGAAGTCTACTTTCATAACAGAACAGCAGGGACCTGCCAAAGTTAAACCATTTGGCCAGGAGAGCCCTTTTATGAAGGCATGTGCTCAATATCGTCGCCAAATTTTTTGGGCGAATTTTACGCCCTCTCATTTTCAAAAGTCGATTCCAAAGCAACTAATAGAGCTTTGCGATCGCAATCACTTCCAGAATCTGCAAAAGATATTCTAGTTTCATAACAGAACAGCAGGGACCTGCCAAAGTTAAACCATTTGGCCAGGAGAGCCCTTTTATGGAGACTTTGCCCGATTTCGATACCCAAAATTTTTGCGATTTTCACAGAATTTTTTTCAAAAGCCGATTCCAAAGCAACTAATAGAGCTTTGCGATCGCAATCACTTCCAGAATCTGCCCCACGAAGTCTACTTTCATAACAGAACAGCAGGGACCTGCCAAAGTTAAACCATTTGGCCAGGAGAGCCCTTTTATGAAGGCATGTGCTCAATATCGTCGCCAAATTTTTTGGGCGAATTTTACGCCCTCTCATTTTCAAAAGTCGATTCCAAAGCAACTAATAGAGCTTTGCGATCGCAATCACTTCCAGAATCTGCAAAAGATATTCTAGTTTCATAACAGAACAGCAGGGACCTGCCAAAGTTAAACCATTTGGCCAGGAGAGCCCTTTTATGGAGACTTTGCCCGATTTCGATACCCAAAATTTTTGCGATTTTCACAGAATTTTTTTCAAAAGCCGATTCCAAAGCAACTAATAGAGCTTTGCGATCGCAATCACTTCCAGAATCTGCCCCACGAAGTCTACTTTCATAACAGAACAGCAGGGACCTGCCAAAGTTAAACCATTTGGCCAGGAGAGCCCTTTTATGAAGGCATGTGCTCAATATCGTCGCCAAATTTTTTGGGCGAATTTTACGCCCTCTCATTTTCAAAAGTCGATTCCAAAGCAACTAATAGAGCTTTGCGATCGCAATCACTTCCAGAATCTGCAAAAGATATTCTAGTTTCATAACAGAACAGCAGGGACCTGCCAAAGTTAAACCATTTGGCCAGGAGAGCCCTTTTATGGAGACTTTGCCCGATTTTGATACCCAAAATTTTTGCGATTTTCACAGAATTTTTTTCAAAAGCCGATTCCAAAGCAACTAATAGAGCTTTGCGATCGCAATCACTTCCAGAATCTGCCCCACGAAGTCTACTTTCATAACAGAACAGCAGGGACCTGCCAAAGTTAAACCATTTGGCCAGGAGAGCCCTTTTATGAAGGCATGTGCTCAATATCGTCGCCAAATTTTTTGGGCGAATTTTACGCCCTCTCATTTTCAAAAGCCGATTCCAAAGCAACTAATAGAGCTTTGCGATCGCAATCACTTCCAGAATCTGCCCCACGAAGTCTACTTTCATAACAGAACAGCAGGGACCTGCCAAAGTTAAACCATTTGGCCAGGAGAACCCTTTTATGAAGGCATGTGCTCAATATCGTCGCCAAATTTTTTGGGCGAATTTTACGCCCTCTCATTTTCAAAAGTCGATTCCAAAGCAACTAATAGAGCTTTGCGATCGCAATCACTTCCAGAATCTGCAAAAGATATTCTAGTTTCATAACAGAACAGCAGGGACCTGCCAAAGTTAAACCATTTGGCCAAGAGAGCCCTTTTATGGAGACTTTGCCCGATTTCGATACCCAAAATTTTTGCGATTTTCACAGAGTTTTTTTCAAAAGCCGATTCCAAAGCAACTAATAGAGCTTTGCGATCGCAATCACTTCCAGAATCTGCCCCACGAAGTCTACTTTCATAACAGAACAGCAGGGACCTGCCAAAGTTAAACCATTTGGCCAGGAGAGCCCTTTTATGAAGGCATGTGCTCAATATCGTCGCCAAATTTTTTGGGCGAATTTTACGCCCTCTCATTTTCAAAAGTCGATTCCAAAGCAACTAATAGAGCTTTGCGATCGCAATCACTTCCAGAATCTGCAAAAGATATTCTAGTTTCATAACAGAACAGCAGGGACCTGCCAAAGTTAAACCATTTGGCCAGGAGAGCCCTTTTATGGAGACTTTGCCCGATTTCGATACCCAAAATTTTTGCGATTTTCACAGAATTTTTTTCAAAAGCCGATTCCAAACCAACTAATAGAGCTTTGCGATCGCAATCACTTCCAGAATCTGCCCCACGAAGTCTACTTTCATAACAGAACAGCAGGGACCTGCCAAAGTTAAACCATTTGGCCAGGAGAGCCCTTTTATGAAGGCATGTGCTCAATATCGTCGCCAAATTTTTTGGGCGAATTTTACGCCCTCTCATTTTCAAAAGTCGATTCCAAAGCAACTAATAGAGCTTTGCGATCGCAATCACTTCCAGAATCTGCAAAAGATATTCTAGTTTCATAACAGAACAGCAGGGACCTGCCAAAGTTAAACCATTTGGCCAGGAGAGCCCTTTTATGGAGACTTTGCCCGATTTCGATACCCAAAATTTTTGCGATTTTCACAGAATTTTTTTCAAAAGCCGATTCCAAAGCAACTAATAGAGCTTTGCGATCGCAATCACTTCCAGAATCTGCCCCACGAAGTCTACTTTCATAACAGAACAGCAGGGACCTGCCAAAGTTAAACCATTTGGCCAGGAGAACCCTTTTATGAAGGCATGTGCTCAATATCGTCGCCAAATTTTTTGGGCGAATTTTACGCCCTCTCATTTTCAAAAGTCGATTCCAAAGCAACTAATAGAGCTTTGCGATCGCAATCACTTCCAGAATCTGCAAAAGATATTCTAGTTTCATAACAGAACAGCAGGGACCTGCCAAAGTTAAACCATTTGGCCAGGAGAGCCCTTTTATGGAGACTTTGCCCGATTTCGATACCCAAAATTTTTGCGATTTTCACAGAGTTTTTTTCAAAAGCCGATTCCAAAGCAACTAACAGAGCTTTGCGATCGCAATCACTTCCAGAATCTGCCCCACGAAGTCTACTTTCATAACAGAACAGCAGGGACCTGCCAAAGTTAAACCATTTGGCCAGGAGAGCCCTTTTATGAAGGCATGTGCTCAATATCGTCGCCAAATTTTTTGGGCGAATTTTACGCCCTCTCATTTTCAAAAGTCGATTCCAAAGCAACTACTAGAGCTTTGCGATCGCAATCACTTCCAGAATCTGCAAAAGATATTCTAGTTTCATAACAGAACAGCAGGGACCTGCCAAAGTTAAACCATTTGGCCAGGAGAGCCCTTTTATGGAGACTTTGCCCGATTTCGATACCCAAAATTTTTGCGATTTTCACAGAATTTTTTTCTAAAGCCGATTCCAAAGCAACTAATAGAGCTTTGCGATCGCAATCACTTCCAGAATCTGCCCCACGAAGTCTACTTTCATAACAGAACAGCAGGGACCTGCCAAAGTTAAACCATTTGGCCAGGAGAGCCCTTTTATGAAGGCATGTGCTCAATATCGTCGCCAAATTTTTTGGGCGAATTTTACGCCCTCTCATTTTCAAAAGTCGATTCCAAAGCAACTAATAGAGCTTTGCGATCGCAATCACTTCCAGAATCTGCAAAAGATATTCTAGTTTCATAACAGAACAGCAGGGACCTGCCAAAGTTAAACCATTTGGCCAGGAGAGCCCTTTTATGGAGACTTTGCCCGATTTCGATACCCAAAATTTTTGCGATTTTCACAGAATTTGTTTCAAAAGCCGATTCCAAAGCAACTAATAGAGCTTTGCGATCGCAATCACTTCCAGAATCTACCCCACGAAGTCTACTTTCATAACAGAACAGCAGGGACCTGCCAAAGTTAAACCATTTGGCCAGGAGAGCCCTTTTATGAAGGCATGTGCTCAATATCGTCGCCAAATTTTTTGGGCGAATTTTACGCCCTCTCATTTTCAAAAGTCGATTCCAAAGCAACTAATAGAGCTTTGCGATCGCAATCACTTCCAGAATCTGCAAAAGATATTCTAGTTTCATAACAGAACAGCAGGGACCTGCCAAAGTTAAACCATTTGGCCAGGAGAGCCCTTTTATGGAGACTTTGCCCGATTTCGATACCCAAAATTTTTGCGATTTTCACAGAATTTTTTTCAAAAGCCGATTCCAAAGCAACTAATAGAGCTTTTCGATCGCAATCACTTCCAGAATCTGCCCCACGAAGTCTACTTTCATAACAGAACAGCAGGGACCTGCCAAAGTTAAACCATTTGGCCAGGAGAGCCCTTTTATGAAGGCATGTGCTCAATATCGTCGCCAAATTTTTTGGGCGAATTTTACGCCCTCTCATTTTCAAAAGTCGATTCCAAAGCAACTAATAGAGCTTTGCGATCGCAATCACTTCCAGAATCTGCAAAAGATATTCTAGTTTCATAACAGAACAGCAGGGACCTGCCAAAGTTAAACCATTTGGCCAGGAGAGCCCTTTTATGGAGACTTTGCCCGATTTCGATACCCAAAATTTTTGCGATTTTCACAGAATTTTTTTCAAAAGCCGATTCCAAAGCAACTAATAGAGCTTTGCGATCGCAATCACTTCCAGAATCTGCCCCACGAAGTCTACTTTCATAACAGAACAGCAGGGACCTGCCAAAGTTAAACCATTTGGCCAGGAGAGCCCTTTTATGAAGGCATGTGCTCAATATCGTCGCCAAATTTTTTGGGCGAATTTTACGCCCTCTCATTTTCAAAAGTCGATTCCAAAGCAACTAATAGAGCTTTGCGATCGCAATCACTTCCAGAATCTGCAAAAGATATTCTAGTTTCATAACAGAACAGCAGGGACCTGCCAAAGTTAAACCATTTGGCCAGGAGAGCCCTTTTGTGGAGACTTTGCCCGATTTCGATACCCAAAATTTTTGCGATTTTCACAGAATTTTTTTCAAAAACCGATTCCAAAGCAACTAATAGAGCTTTGCGATCGCAATCACTTCCAGAATCTACCCCACGAAGTCTACTTTCATAACAGAACAGCAGGGACCTGCCAAAGTTAAACCATTTGGCCAGGAGAGCCCTTTTATGAAGGCATGTGCTCAATATCGTCGCCAAATTTTTTGGGCGAATTTTACGCCCTCTCATTTTCAAAAGTCGATTCCAAAGCAACTAATAGAGCTTTGCGATCGCAATCACTTCCAGAATCTGCAAAAGATATTCTAGTTTCATAACAGAACAGCAGGGACCTGCCAAAGTTAAACCATTTGGCCAGGAGAGCCCTTTTATGGAGACTTTGCCCGATTTCGATACCCAAAATTTTTGCGATTTTCACAGAATTTTTTTCAAAAGCCGATTCCAAAGCAACTAATAGAGCTTTGCGATCGCAATCACTTCCAGAATCTGCCCCACGAAGTCTACTTTCATAACAGAACAGCAGGGACCTGCCAAAGTTAAACCATTTGGCCAGGAGAGCCCTTTTATGAAGGCATGTGCTCAATATCGTCGCCAAATTTTTTGGGCGAATTTTACGCCTTCTCATTTTCAAAAGTCGATTCCAAAGCAACTAATAGAGCTTTGCGATCGCAATCACTTCCAGAATCTGCAAAAGATATTCTAGTTTCATAACAGAACAGCAGGGACCTGCCAAAGTTAAACCATTTGGCCAGGAGAGCCCTTTTATGGAGACTTTGCCCGATTTCGATACCCAAAATTTTTGCGATTTTCACAGAATTTTTTTCAAAAGCCGATTCCAAAGCAACTAATAGAGCTTTGCGATCGCAATCACTTCCAGAATCTGCCCCACGAAGTCTACTTTCATAACAGAACAGCAGGGACCTGCCAAAGTTAAACCATTTGGCCAGGAGAGCCCTTTTATGAAGGCATGTGCTCAATATCGTCGCCAAATTTTTTGGGCGAATTTTACGCCCTCTCATTTTCAAAAGTCGATTCCAAAGCAACTAATAGAGCTTTGCGATCGCAATCACTTCCAGAATCTGCAAAAGATATTCTAGTTTCATAACAGAACAGCAGGGACCTGCCAAAGTTAAACCATTTGGCCAGGAGAGCCCTTTTATGGAGACTTTGCCCGATTTCGATACCCAAAATTTTTGCGATTTTCACAGAATTTTTTTCAAAAGCCGATTCCAAAGCAACTAATAGAGCTTTGCGATCGCAATCACTTCCAGAATCTGCCCCACGAAGTCTACTTTCATAACAGAACAGCAGGGACCTGCCAAAGTTAAACCATTTGGCCAGGAGAGCCCTTTTATGAAGGCATGTGCTCAATATCGTCGCCAAATTTTTTGGGCGAATTTTACGCCCTCTCATTTTCAAAAGTCGATTCCAAAGCAACTAATAGAGCTTTGCGATCGCAATCACTTCCAGAATCTGCAAAAGATATTCTAGTTTCATAACAGAACCGCAGGGACCTGCCAAAGTTAAACCATTTGGCCAGGAGAGCCCTTTTATGGAGACTTTGCCCGATTTCGATACCCAAAATTTTTGCGATTTTCACAGAATTTTTTTCAAAAGCCGATTCCAAAGCAACTAATAGAGCTTTGCGATCGCAATCACTTCCAGAATCTGCCCCACGAAGTCTACTTTCATAATAGAACAGCAGGGACCTGCCAAAGTTAAACCATTTGGCCAGGAGAGCCCTTTTATGAAGGCATGTGCTCAATATCGTCGCCAAATTTTTTGGGCGAATTTTACGCCCTCTCATTTTCAAAAGTCGATTCCAAAGCAACTAATAGAGCTTTGCGATCGCAATCACTTCCAGAATCTGCAAAAGATATTCTAGTTTCATAACAGAACAGCAGGGACCTGCCAAAGTTAAACCATTTGGCCAGGAGAGCCCTTTTATGGAGACTTTGCCCGATTTCGATACCCAAAATTTTTGCGATTTTCACAGAATTTTTTTCAAAAGCCGATTCCAAAGCAACTAATAGAGCTTTGCGATCGCAATCACTTCCAGAATCTGCCCCACGAAGTCTACTTTCATAACAGAACAGCAGGGACCTGCCAAAGTTAAACCATTTGGCCAGGAGAGCCCTTTTATGAAGGCATGTGCTCAATATCGTCGCCAAATTTTTTGGGCGAATTTTACGCCCTCTCATTTTCAAAAGTCGATTCCAAAGCAACTAATAGAGCTTTGCGATCGCAATCACTTCCAGAATCTGCAAAAGATATTCTAGTTTCATAACAGAACAGCAGGGACCTGCCAAAGTTAAACCATTTGGCCAGGAGAGCCCTTTTATGGAGACTTTGCCCGATTTCGATACCCAAAATTTTTGCGATTTTCACAGAATTTTTTTCAAAAGCCGATTCCAAAGCAACTAATAGAGCTTTGCGATCGCAATCACTTCCAGAATCTGCCCCACGAAGTCTACTTTCATAACAGAACAGCAGGGACCTGCCAAAGTTAAACCATTTGGCCAGGAGAGCCCTTTTATGAAGGCATGTGCTCAATATCGTCGCCAAATTTTTTGGGCGAATTTTACGCCCTCTCATTTTCAAAAGTCGATTCCAAAGCGACTAATAGAGCTTTGCGATCGCAATCACTTCCAGAATCTGCAAAAGATATTCTAGTTTCATAACAGAACAGCAGGGACCTGCCAAAGTTAAACCATTTGGCCAGGAGAGCCCTTTTATGGAGACTTTGCCCGATTTCGATACCCAAAATTTTTGCGATTTTCACAGAATTTTTTTCTAAAGCCGATTCCAAAGCAACTAATAGAGCTTTGCGATCGCAATCACTTCCAGAATCTGCCCCACGAAGTCTACTTTCATAACAGAACAGCAGGGACCTGCCAAAGTTAAACCATTTGGCCAGGAGAGCCCTTTTATGAAGGCATGTGCTCAATATCGTCGCCAAATTTTTTGGGCGAATTTTACGCCCTCTCATTTTCAAAAGTCGATTCCAAAGCAACTAATAGAGCTTTGCGATCGCAATCACTTCCAGAATCTGCAAAAGATATTCTAGTTTCATAACAGAACAGCAGGGACCTGCCAAAGTTAAACCATTTGGCCAGGAGAGCCCTTTTATGGAGACTTTGCCCGATTTCGATACCCAAAATTTTTGCGATTTTCACAGAATTTTTTTCAAAAGCCGATTCCAAAGCAACTAATAGAGCTTTGCGATCGCAATCACTTCCAGAATCTGCACCACGAAGTCTACTTTCATAATAGAACAGCAGGGACCTGCCAAAGTTAAACCATTTGGCCAGGAGAGCCCTTTTATGAAGGCATGTGCTCAATATCGTCGCCAAATTTTTTGGGCGAATTTTACGCCCTCTCATTTTCAAAAGTCGATTCCAAAGCAACTAATAGAGCTTTGCGATCGCAATCACTTCCAGAATCTGCAAAAGATATTCTAGTTTCATAACAGAACAGCAGGGACCTGCCAAAGTTAAACCATTTGGCCAGGAGAGCCCTTTTATGGAGACTTTGCCCGATTTCGATACCCAAAATTTTTGCGATTTTCACAGAATTTTTTTCAAAAGCCGATTCCAAAGCAACTAATAGAGCTTTGCGATCGCAATCACTTCCAGAATCTGCCCCACGAAGTCTACTTTCATAATAGAACAGCAGGGACCTGCCAAAGTTAAACCATTTGGCCAGGAGAGCCCTTTTATGAAGGCATGTGCTCAATATCGTCGCCAAATTTTTTGGGCGAATTTTACGCCGTCTCATTTTCAAAAGTCGATTCCAAAGCAACTAATAGAGCTTTGCGATCGCAATCACTTCCAGAATCTGCAAAAGATATTCTAGTTTCATAACAGAACAGCAGGGACCTGCCAAAGTTAAACCATTTGGCCAGGAGAGCCCTTTTATGGAGACTTTGCCTGATTTCGATACCCAAAATTTTTGCGATTTTCACAGAATTTTTTTCAAAAGCCGATTCCAAAGCAACTAATAGAGCTTTGCGATCGCAATCACTTCCAGAATCTGCCCCACGAAGTCTACTTTCATAACAGAACAGCAGGGACCTGCCAAAGTTAAACCATTTGGCCAGGAGAGCCCTTTTATGAAGGCATGTGCTCAATATCGTCGCCAAATTTTTTGGGCGAATTTTACGCCCTCTCATTTTCAAAAGTCGATTCCAAAGCAACTAATAGAGCTTTGCGATCGCAATCACTTCCAGAATCTGCAAAAGATATTCTAGTTTCATAACAGAACAGCAGGGACCTGCCAAAGTTAAACCATTTGGCCAGGAGAGCCCTTTTATGGAGACTTTGCCCGATTTCGATTCCCAAAATTTTTGCGATTTTCACAGAATTTTTTTCAAAAGCCGATTCCAAAGCAACTAATAGAGCTTTGCGATCGCAATCACTTCCAGAATCTGCCCCACGAAGTCTACTTTCATAACAGAACAGCAGGGACCTGCCAAAGTTAAACCATTTGGCCAGGAGAGCCCTTTTATGAAGGCATGTGCTCAATATCGTCGCCAAATTTTTTGGGCGAATTTTACGCCCTCTCATTTTCAAAAGTCGATTCCAAAGCAACTAATAGAGCTTTGCGATCGCAATCACTTCCAGAATCTGCAAAAGATATTCTAGTTTCATAACAGAACAGCAGGGACCTGCCAAAGTTAAACCATTTGGCCAGGAGAGCCCTTTTATGGAGACTTTGCCCGATTTCGATACCCAAAATTTTTGCGATTTTCACAGAATTTTTTTCAAAAGCCGATTCCAAACCAACTAATAGAGCTTTGCGATCGCAATCACTTCCAGAATCTGCCCCACGAAGTCTACTTTCATAACAGAACAGCAGGGACCTGCCAAAGTTAAACCATTTGGCCAGGAGAGCCCTTTTATGAAGGCATGTGCTCAATATCGTCGCCAAATTTTTTGGGCGAATTTTACGCCCTCTCATTTTCAAAAGTCGATTCCAAAGCAACTAATAGAGCTTTGCGATCGCAATCACTTCCAGAATCTGCAAAAGATATTCTAGTTTCATAACAGAACAGCAGGGACCTGCCAAAGTTAAACCATTTGGCCAGGAGAGCCCTTTTATGGAGACTTTGCCCGATTTCGATACCCAAAATTTTTGCGATTTTCACAGAATTTTTTTCAAAAGCCGATTCCAAACCAACTAATAGAGCTTTGCGATCGCAATCACTTCCAGAATCTGCCCCACGAAGTCTACTTTCATAACAGAACAGCAGGGACCTGCCAAAGTTAAACCATTTGGCCAGGAGAGCCCTTTTATGAAGGCATGTGCTCAATATCGTCGCCAAATTTTTTGGGCGAATTTTACGCCCTCTCATTTTCAAAAGTCGATTCCAAAGCAACTAATAGAGCTTTGCGATCGCAATCACTTCCAGAATCTGCAAAAGATATTCTAGTTTCATAACAGAACAGCAGGGACCTGCCAAAGTTAAACCATTTGGCCAGGAGAGCCCTTTTATGGAGACTTTGCCCGATTTCGATACCCAAAATTTTTGCGATTTTCACAGAATTTTTTTCAAAAGCCGATTCCAAAGCAACTAATAGAGCTTTGCGATCGCAATCACTTCCAGAATCTGCCCCACGAAGTCTACTTTCATAACAGAACAGCAGGGACCTGCCAAAGTTAAACCATTTGGCCAGGAGAACCCTTTTATAAAGGCATGTGCTCAATATCGTCGCCAAATTTTTTGGGCGAATTTTACGCCCTCTCATTTTCAAAAGTCGATTCCAAAGCAACTAATAGAGCTTTGCGATCGCAATCACTTCCAGAATCTGCAAAAGATATTCTAGTTTCATAACAGAACAGCAGGGACCTGCCAAAGTTAAACCATTTGGCCAGGAGAGCCCTTTTATGGAGACTTTGCCCGATTTCGATACCCAAAATTTTTGCGATTTTCACAGAGTTTTTTTCAAAAGCCGATTCCAAAGCAACTAATAGAGCTTTGCGATCGCAATCACTTCCAGAATCTGCCCCACGAAGTCTACTTTCATAACAGAACAGCAGGGACCTGCCAAAGTTAAACCATTTGGCCAGGAGAGCCCTTTTATGAAGGCATGTGCTCAATATCGTCGCCAAATTTTTTGGGCGAATTTTACGCCCTCTCATTTTCAAAAGTCGATTCCAAAGCAACTACTAGAGCTTTGCGATCGCAATCACTTCCAGAATCTGCAAAAGATATTCTAGTTTCATAACAGAACAGCAGGGACCTGCCAAAGTTAAACCATTTGGCCAGGAGAGCCCTTTTATGGAGACTTTGCCCGATTTCGATACCCAAAATTTTTGCGATTTTCACAGAATTTTTTTCTAAAGCCGATTCCAAAGCAACTAATAGAGCTTTGCGATCGCAATCACTTCCAGAATCTGCCCCACGAAGTCTACTTTCATAACAGAACAGCAGGGACCTGCCAAAGTTAAACCATTTGGCCAGGAGAGCCCTTTTATGAAGGCATGTGCTCAATATCGTCGCCAAATTTTTTGGGCGAATTTTACGCCCTCTCATTTTCAAAAGTCGATTCCAAAGCAACTAATAGAGCTTTGCGATCGCAATCACTTCCAGAATCTGCAAAAGATATTCTAGTTTCATAACAGAACAGCAGGGACCTGCCAAAGTTAAACCATTTGGCCAGGAGAGCCCTTTTATGGAGACTTTGCCCGATTTCGATACCCAAAATTTTTGCGATTTTCACAGAATTTTTTTCAAAAGCCGATTCCAAAGCAACTAATAGAGCTTTGCGATCGCAATCACTTCCAGAATCTACCCCACGAAGTCTACTTTCATAACAGAACAGCAGGGACCTGCCAAAGTTAAACCATTTGGCCAGGAGAGCCCTTTTATGAAGGCATGTGCTCAATATCGTCGCCAAATTTTTTGGGCGAATTTTACGCCCTCTCATTTTCAAAAGTCGATTCCAAAGCAACTAATAGAGCTTTGCGATCACAATCACTTCCAGAATCTGCAAAAGATATTCTAGTTTCATAACAGAACAGCAGGGACCTGCCAAAGTTAAACCATTTGGCCAGGAGAGCCCTTTTATGGAGACTTTGCCCGATTTCGATACCCAAAATTTTTGCGATTTTCACAGAATTTTTTTCAAAAGCCGATTCCAAAGCAACTAATAGAGCTTTTCGATCGCAATCACTTCCAGAATCTGCCCCACGAAGTCTACTTTCATAACAGAACCGCAGGGACCTGCCAAAGTTAAACCATTTGGCCAGGAGAGCCCTTTTATGAAGGCATGTGCTCAATATCGTCGCCAAATTTTTTGGGCGAATTTTACGCCCTCTCATTTTCAAAAGTCGATTCCAAAGCAACTATTAGAGCTTTGCGATCGCAATCACTTCCAGAATCTGCAAAAGATATTCTAGTTTCATAACAGAACAGCAGGGACCTGCCAAAGTTAAACCATTTGGCCAGGAGAGCCCTTTTATGGAGACTTTGCCCGATTTCGATACCCAAAATTTTTGCGATTTTCACAGAATTTTTTTCAAAAGCCGATTCCAAAGCAACTAATAGAGCTTTGCGATCGCAATCACTTCCAGAATCTGCCCCACGAAGTCTACTTTCATAACAGAACAGCAGGGACCTGCCAAAGTTAAACCATTTGGCCAGGAGAGCCCTTTTATGAAGGCATGTGCTCAATATCGTCGCCAAATTTTTTGGGCGAATTTTACGCCCTCTCATTTTCAAAAGTCGATTCCAAAGCAACTAATAGAGCTTTGCGATCGCAATCACTTCCAGAATCTGCAAAAGATATTCTAGTTTCATAACAGAACAGCAGGGACCTGCCAAAGTTAAACCATTTGGCCAAGAGAGCCCTTTTATGGAGACTTTGCCCGATTTCGATACCCAAAATTTTTGCGATTTTCACAGAATTTTTTTCAAAAGCCGATTCCAAAGCAACTAATAGAGCTTTTCGATCGCAATCACTTCCAGAATCTGCCCCACGAAGTCTACTTTCATAACAGAACAGCAGGGACCTGCCAAAGTTAAACCATTTGGCCAGGAGAGCCCTTTTATGAAGGCATGTGCTCAATATCGTCGCCAAATTTTTTGGGCGAATTTTACGCCCTCTCATTTTCAAAAGTCGATTCCAAAGCAACTAATAGAGCTTTGCGATCGCAATCACTTCCAGAATCTGCAAAAGATATTCTAGTTTCATAACAGAACAGCAGGGACCTGCCAAAGTTAAACCATTTGGCCAGGAGAGCCCTTTTATGGAGACTTTGCCCGATTTCGATACCCAAAATTTTTGCGATTTTCACAGAATTTTTTTCAAAAGCCGATTCCAAAGCAACTATTAGAGCTTTGCGATCGCAATCACTTCCAGAATCTGCCCCACGAAGTCTACTTTCATAACAGAACAGCAGGGACCTGCCAAAGTTAAACCATTTGGCCAGGAGAGCCCTTTTATGAAGGCATGTGCTCAATATCGTCGCCAAATTTTTTGGGCGAATTTTACGCCCTCTCATTTTCAAAAGTCGATTCCAAAGCAACTAATAGAGCTTTGCGATCGCAATCACTTCCAGAATCTGCAAAAGATATTCTAGTTTCATAACAGAACAGCAGGGACCTGCCAAAGTTAAACCATTTGGCCAGGAGAGCCCTTTTATGGAGACTTTGCCCGATTTCGATACCCAAAATTTTTGCGATTTTCACAGAATTTTTTTCAAAAGCCGATTCCAAAGCAACTAATAGAGCTTTGCGATCGCAATCACTTCCAGAATCTGCCCCACGAAGTCTACTTTCATAACAGAACAGCAGGGACCTGCCAAAGTTAAACCATTTGGCCAGGAGAGCCCTTTTATGAAGGCATGTGCTCAATATCGTCGCCAAATTTTTTGGGCGAATTTTACGCCCTCTCATTTTCAAAAGTCGATTCCAAAGCAACTAATAGAGCTTTGCGATCGCAATCACTTCCAGAATCTGCAAAAGATATTCTAGTTTCATAACAGAACAGCAGGGACCTGCCAAAGTTAAACCATTTGGCCAGGAGAGCCCTTTTATGGAGACTTTGCCCGATTTCGATACCCAAAATTTTTGCGATTTTCACAGAATTTTTTTCAAAAGCCGATTCCAAAGCAACTAATAGAGCTTTGCGATCGCAATCACTTCCAGAATCTGCCCCACGAAGTCTACTTTCATAACAGAACAGCAGGGACCTGCCAAAGTTAAACCATTTGGCCAGGAGAGCCCTTTTATGAAGGCATGTGCTCAATATCGTCGCCAAATTTTTTGGGCGAATTTTACGCCCTCTCATTTTCAAAAGTCGATTCCAAAGCAACTAATAGAGCTTTGCGATCGCAATCACTTCCAGAATCTGCAAAAGATATTCTAGTTTCATAACAGAACAGCAGGGACCTGCCAAAGTTAAACCATTTGGCCAGGAGAGCCCTTTTATGGAGACTTTGCCCGATTTCGATACCCAAAATTTTTGCGATTTTCACAGAATTTTTTTCAAAAGCCGATTCCAAAGCAACTAATAGAGCTTTGCGATCGCAATCACTTCCAGAATCTGCCCCACGTAGTCTACTTTCATAACAGAACAGCAGGGACCTGCCAAAGTTAAACCATTTGGCCAGGAGAGCCCTTTTATGAAGGCATGTGCTCAATATCGTCGCCAAATTTTTTGGGCGAATTTTACGCCCTCTCATTTTCAAAAGCCGATTCCAAAGCAACTAATAGAGCTTTGCGATCGCAATCACTTCCAGAATCTGCCCCACGAAGTCTACTTTCATAACAGAACAGCAGGGACCTGCCAAAGTTAAACCATTTGGCCAGGAGAGCCCTTTTATGAAGGCATGTGTTCAATATCGTCGCCAAATTTTTTGGGCGAATTTTACGCCCTCTCATTTTCAAAAGTCGATTCCAAAGCAACTAATAGAGCTTTGCGATCGCAATCACTTCCAGAATCTGCAAAAGATATTCTAGTTTCATAACAGAACAGCAGGGACCTGCCAAAGTTAAACCATTTGGCCAGGAGAGCCCTTTTATGGAGACTTTGCCCGATTTCGATACCCAAAATTTTTGCGATTTTCACAGAATTTTTTTCAAAAGCCGATTCCAAAGCAACTAATAGAGCTTTGCGATCGCAATCACTTCCAGAATCTGCCCCACGAAGTCTACTTTCATAACAGAACAGCAGGGACCTGCCAAAGTTAAACCATTTGGCCAGGAGAGCCCTTTTATGAAGGCATGTGCTCAATATCGTCGCCAATTTTTTTGGGCGAATTTTACGCCCTCTCATTTTCAAAAGTCGATTCCAAAGCAACTAATAGAGCTTTGCGATCGCAATCACTTCCAGAATCTGCAAAAGATATTCTAGTTTCATAACAGAACAGCAGGGACCTGCCAAAGTTAAACCATTTGGCCAGGAGAGCCCTTTTATGGAGACTTTGCCCGATTTCGATACCCAAAATTTTTGCGATTTTCACAGAATTTTTTTCAAAAGCCGATTCCAAAGCAACTAATAGAGCTTTGCGATCGCAATCACTTCCAGAATCTGCCCCACGAAGTCTACTTTCATAACAGAACAGCAGGGACCTGCCAAAGTTAAACCATTTGGCCAGGAGAGCCCTTTTATGAAGGCATGTGCTCAATATCGTCGCCAAATTTTTTGGGCGAATTTTACGCCCTCTCATTTTCAAAAGTCGATTCCAAAGCAACTAATAGAGCTTTGCGATCGCAATCACTTCCAGAATCTGCAAAAGATATTCTAGTTTCATAACAGAACAGCAGGGACCTGCCAAAGTTAAACCATTTGGCCAGGAGAGCCCTTTTATGGAGACTTTGCCCGATTTCGATACCCAAAATTTTTGCGATTTTCACAGAGTTTTTTTCAAAAGCCGATTCCAAAGCAACTAATAGAGCTTTGCGATCGCAATCACTTCCAGAATCTACCCCACGAAGTCTACTTTCATAACAGAACAGCAGGGACCTGCCAAAGTTAAACCATTTGGCCAGGAGAGCCCTTTTATGAAGGCATGTGCTCAATATCGTCGCCAAATTTTTTGGGCGAATTTTACGCCCTCTCATTTTCAAAAGTCGATTCTAAAGCAACTAATAGAGCTTTGCGATCGCAATCACTTCCAGAATCTGCAAAAGATATTCTAGTTTCATAACAGAACAGCAGGGACCTGCCAAAGTTAAACCATTTGGCCAGGAGAGCCCTTTTATGGAGACTTTGCCCGATTTCGATACCCAAAATTTTTGCGATTTTCACAGAATTTTTTTCAAAAGCCGATTCCAAAGCATTTAATAGAGCTTTGCGATCGCAATCACTTCCAGAATCTGCCCCACGAAGTCTACTTTCATAACAGAACAGCAGGGACCTGCCAAAGTTAAACCATTTGGCCAGGAGAGCCCTTTTATGAAGGCATGTGCTCAATATCGTCGCCAAATTTTTTGGGCGAATTTTACGCCCTCTCATTTTCAAAAGTCGATTCCAAAGCAACTAATAGAGCTTTGCGATCGCAATCACTTCCAGAATCTGCAAAAGATATTCTAGTTTCATAACAGAACAGCAGGGACCTGCCAAAGTTAAACCATTTGGCCAGGAGAGCCCTTTTATGGAGACTTTGCCCGATTTCGATACCCAAAATTTTTGCGATTTTCACAGAATTTTTTTCAAAAGCCGATTCCAAAGCAACTAATAGAGCTTTGCGATCGCAATCACTTCCAGAATCTGCCCCACGAAGTCTACTTTCATAACAGAACAGCAGGGACCTGCCAAAGTTAAACCATTTGGCCAGGAGAGCCCTTTTATGAAGGCATGTGCTCAATATCGTCGCCAAATTTTTTGGGCGAATTTTACGCCCTCTCATTTTCAAAAGTCGATTCCAAAGCAACTAATAGAGCTTTGCGATCGCAATCACTTCCAGAATCTGCAAAAGATATTCTAGTTTCATAACAGAACAGCAGGGACCTGCCAAAGTTAAACCATTTGGCCAGGAGAGCCCTTTTATGGAGACTTTGCCCGATTTTGATACCCAAAATTTTTGCGATTTTCACAGAATTTTTTTCAAAAGCCGATTCCAAAGCAACTAATAGAGCTTTGCGATCGCAATCACTTCCAGAATCTGCCCCACGAAGTCTACTTTCATAACAGAACAGCAGGGACCTGCCAAAGTTAAACCATTTGGCCAGGAGAGCCCTTTTATGAAGGCATGTGCTCAATATCGTCGCCAAATTTTTTGGGCGAATTTTACGCCCTCTCATTTTCAAAAGCCGATTCCAAAGCAACTAATAGAGCTTTGCGATCGCAATCACTTCCAGAATCTGCCCCACGAAGTCTACTTTCATAACAGAACAGCAGGGACCTGCCAAAGTTAAACCATTTGGCCAGGAGAACCCTTTTATGAAGGCATGTGCTCAATATCGTCGCCAAATTTTTTGGGCGAATTTTACGCCCTCTCATTTTCAAAAGTCGATTCCAAAGCAACTAATAGAGCTTTGCGATCGCAATCACTTCCAGAATCTGCAAAAGATATTCTAGTTTCATAACAGAACAGCAGGGACCTGCCAAAGTTAAACCATTTGGCCAAGAGAGCCCTTTTATGGAGACTTTGCCCGATTTCGATACCCAAAATTTTTGCGATTTTCACAGAGTTTTTTTCAAAAGCCGATTCCAAAGCAACTAATAGAGCTTTGCGATCGCAATCACTTCCAGAATCTGCCCCACGAAGTCTACTTTCATAACAGAACAGCAGGGACCTGCCAAAGTTAAACCATTTGGCCAGGAGAGCCCTTTTATGAAGGCATGTGCTCAATATCGTCGCCAAATTTTTTGGGCGAATTTTACGCCCTCTCATTTTCAAAAGTCGATTCCAAAGCAACTACTAGAGCTTTGCGCTCGCAATCACTTCCAGAATCTGCAAAAGATATTCTAGTTTCATAACAGAACAGCAGGGACCTGCCAAAGTTAAACCATTTGGCCAGGAGAGCCCTTTTATGGAGACTTTGCCCGATTTCGATACCCAAAATTTTTGCGATTTTCACAGAATTTTTTTCTAAAGCCGATTCCAAAGCAACTAATAGAGCTTTGCGATCGCAATCACTTCCAGAATCTGCCCCACGAAGTCTACTTTCATAACAGAACAGCAGGGACCTGCCAAAGTTAAACCATTTGGCCAGGAGAGCCCTTTTATGAAGGCATGTGCTCAATATCGTCGCCAAATTTTTTGGGCGAATTTTACGCCCTCTCATTTTCAAAAGTCGATTCCAAAGCAACTAATAGAGCTTTGCGATCGCAATCACTTCCAGAATCTGCAAAAGATATTCTAGTTTCATAACAGAACAGCAGGGACCTGCCAAAGTTAAACCATTTGGCCAGGAGAGCCCTTTTATGGAGACTTTGCCCGATTTCGATACCCAAAATTTTTGCGATTTTCACAGAATTTTTTTCAAAAGCCGATTCCAAAGCAACTAATAGAGCTTTGCGATCGCAATCACTTCCAGAATCTGCCCCACGTAGTCTACTTTCATAACAGAACAGCAGGGACCTGCCAAAGTTAAACCATTTGGCCAGGAGAGCCCTTTTATGAAGGCATGTGCTCAATATCGTCGCCAAATTTTTTGGGCGAATTTTACGCCCTCTCATTTTCAAAAGCCGATTCCAAAGCAACTAATAGAGCTTTGCGATCGCAATCACTTCCAGAATCTGCCCCACGAAGTCTACTTTCATAACAGAACAGCAGGGACCTGCCAAAGTTAAACCATTTGGCCAGGAGAACCCTTTTATGAAGGCATGTGCTCAATATCGTCGCCAAATTTTTTGGGCGAATTTTACGCCCTCTCATTTTCAAAAGTCGATTCCAAAGCAACTAATAGAGCTTTGCGATCGCAATCACTTCCAGAATCTGCAAAAGATATTCTAGTTTCATAACAGAACAGCAGGGACCTGCCAAAGTTAAACCATTTGGCCAGGAGAGCCCTTTTATGGAGACTTTGCCCGATTTCGATACCCAAAATTTTTGCGATTTTCACAGAGTTTTTTTCAAAAGCCGATTCCAAAGCAACTAATAGAGCTTTGCGATCGCAATCACTTCCAGAATCTGCCCCACGAAGTCTACTTTCATAACAGAACAGCAGGGACCTGCCAAAGTTAAACCATTTGGCCAGGAGAGCCCTTTTATGAAGGCATGTGCTCAATATCGTCGCCAAATTTTTTGGGCGAATTTTACGCCCTCTCATTTTCAAAAGTCGATTCCAAAGCAACTACTAGAGCTTTGCGATCGCAATCACTTCCAGAATCTGCAAAAGATATTCTAGTTTCATAACAGAACAGCAGGGACCTGCCAAAGTTAAACCATTTGGCCAGGAGAGCCCTTTTATGGAGACTTTGCCCGATTTCGATACCCAAAATTTTTGCGATTTTCACAGAATTTTTTTCTAAAGCCGATTCCAATGCAACTAATAGAGCTTTGCGATCGCAATCACTTCCAGAATCTGCCCCACGAAGTCTACTTTCATAACAGAACAGCAGGGACCTGCCAAAGTTAAACCATTTGGCCAGGAGAGCCCTTTTATGAAGGCATGTGTTCAATATCGTCGCCAAATTTTTTGGGCGAATTTTACGCCCTCTCATTTTCAAAAGTCGATTCCAAAGCAACTAATAGAGCTTTGCGATCGCAATCACTTCCAGAATCTGCAAAAGATATTCTAGTTTCATAACAGAACAGCAGGGACCTGCCAAAGTTAAACCATTTGGCCAGGAGAGCCCTTTTATGGAGACTTTGCCCGATTTCGATACCCAAAATTTTTGCGATTTTCACAGAATTTTTTTCAAAAGCCGATTCCAAAGCAACTGATAGAGCTTTGCGATCGCAATCACTTCCAGAATCTGCCCCACGAAGTCTACTTTCATAACAGAACAGCAGGGACCTGCCAAAGTTAAACCATTTGGCCAGGAGAGCCCTTTTATGAAGGCATGTGCTCAATATCGTCGCCAATTTTTTTGGGCGAATTTTACGCCCTCTCATTTTCAAAAGTCGATTCCAAAGCAACTAATAGAGCTTTGCGATCGCAATCACTTCCAGAATCTGCAAAAGATATTCTAGTTTCATAACAGAACAGCAGGGACCTGCCAAAGTTAAACCATTTGGCCAGGAGAGCCCTTTTATGGAGACTTTGCCCGATTTCGATACCCAAAATTTTTGCGATTTTCACAGAATTTTTTTCAAAAGCCGATTCCAAAGCAACTAATAGAGCTTTGCGATCGCAATCACTTCCAGAATCTGCCCCACGAAGTCTACTTTCATAACAGAACAGCAGGGACCTGCCAAAGTTAAACCATTTGGCCAGGAGAGCCCTTTTATGAAGGCATGTGCTCAATATCGTCGCCAAATTTTTTGGGCGAATTTTACGCCCTCTCATTTTCAAAAGTCGATTCCAAAGCAACTAATAGAGCTTTGCGATCGCAATCACTTCCAGAATCTGCAAAAGATATTCTAGTTTCATAACAGAACAGCAGGGACCTGCCAAAGTTAAACCATTTGGCCAGGAGAGCCCTTTTATGGAGACTTTGCCCGATTTCGATACCCAAAATTTTTGCGATTTTCACAGAATTTTTTTCAAAAGCCGATTCCAAAGCAACTAATAGAGCTTTGCGATCGCAATCACTTCCAGAATCTACCCCACGAAGTCTACTTTCATAACAGAACAGCAGGGACCTGCCAAAGTTAAACCATTTGGCCAGGAGAGCCCTTTTATGAAGGCATGTGCTCAATATCGTCGCCAAATTTTTTGGGCGAATTTTACGCCCTCTCATTTTCAAAAGTCGATTCTAAAGCAACTAATAGAGCTTTGCGATCGCAATCACTTCCAGAATCTGCAAAAGATATTCTAGTTTCATAACAGAACAGCAGGGACCTGCCAAAGTTAAACCATTTGGCCAGGAGAGCCCTTTTATGGAGACTTTGCCCGATTTCGATACCCAAAATTTTTGCGATTTTCACAGAATTTTTTTCAAAAGCCGATTCCAAAGCATTTAATAGAGCTTTGCGATCGCAATCACTTCCAGAATCTGCCCCACGAAGTCTACTTTCATAACAGAACAGCAGGGACCTGCCAAAGTTAAACCATTTGGCCAGGAGAGCCCTTTTATGAAGGCATGTGCTCAATATCGTCGCCAAATTTTTTGGGCGAATTTTACGCCCTCTCATTTTCAAAAGTCGATTCCAAAGCAACTAATAGAGCTTTGCGATCGCAATCACTTCCAGAATCTGCAAAAGATATTCTAGTTTCATAACAGAAAAGCAGGGACCTGCCAAAGTTAAACCATTTGGCCAGGAGAGCCCTTTTATGGAGACTTTGCCCGATTTCGATACCCAAAATTTTTGCGATTTTCACAGAATTTTTTTCAAAAGCCGATTCCAAAGCAACTAATAGAGCTTTGCGATCGCAATCACTTCCAGAATCTGCCCCACGAAGTCTACTTTCATAACAGAACAGCAGGGACCTGCCAAAGTTAAACCATTTGGCCAGGAGAGCCCTTTTATGAAGGCATGTGCTCAATATCGTCGCCAAATTTTTTGGGCGAATTTTACGCCCTCTCATTTTCAAAAGTCGATTCCAAAGCAACTAATAGAGCTTTGCGATCGCAATCACTTCCAGAATCTGCAAAAGATATTCTAGTTTCATAACAGAACAGCAGGGACCTGCCAAAGTTAAACCATTTGGCCAGGAGAGCCCTTTTATGGAGACTTTGCCCGATTTTGATACCCAAAATTTTTGCGATTTTCACAGAATTTTTTTCAAAAGCCGATTCCAAAGCAACTAATAGAGCTTTGCGATCGCAATCACTTCCAGAATCTGCCCCACGAAGTCTACTTTCATAACAGAACAGCAGGGACCTGCCAAAGTTAAACCATTTGGCCAGGAGAGCCCTTTTATGAAGGCATGTGCTCAATATCGTCGCCAAATTTTTTGGGCGAATTTTACGCCCTCTCATTTTCAAAAGCCGATTCCAAAGCAACTAATAGAGCTTTGCGATCGCAATCACTTCCAGAATCTGCCCCACGAAGTCTACTTTCATAACAGAACAGCAGGGACCTGCCAAAGTTAAACCATTTGGCCAGGAGAACCCTTTTATGAAGGCATGTGCTCAATATCGTCGCCAAATTTTTTGGGCGAATTTTACGCCCTCTCATTTTCAAAAGTCGATTCCAAAGCAACTAATAGAGCTTTGCGATCGCAATCACTTCCAGAATCTGCAAAAGATATTCTAGTTTCATAACAGAACAGCAGGGACCTGCCAAAGTTAAACCATTTGGCCAAGAGAGCCCTTTTATGGAGACTTTGCCCGATTTCGATACCCAAAATTTTTGCGATTTTCACAGAGTTTTTTTCAAAAGCCGATTCCAAAGCAACTAATAGAGCTTTGCGATCGCAATCACTTCCAGAATCTGCCCCACGAAGTCTACTTTCATAACAGAACAGCAGGGACCTGCCAAAGTTAAACCATTTGGCCAGGAGAGCCCTTTTATGAAGGCATGTGCTCAATATCGTCGCCAAATTTTTTGGGCGAATTTTACGCCCTCTCATTTTCAAAAGTCGATTCCAAAGCAACTACTAGAGCTTTGCGATCGCAATCACTTCCAGAATCTGCAAAAGATATTCTAGTTTCATAACAGAACAGCAGGGACCTGCCAAAGTTAAACCATTTGGCCAGGAGAGCCCTTTTATGGAGACTTTGCCCGATTTCGATACCCAAAATTTTTGCGATTTTCACAGAATTTTTTTCTAAAGCCGATTCCAAAGCAACTAATAGAGCTTTGCGATCGCAATCACTTCCAGAATCTGCCCCACGAAGTCTACTTTCATAACAGAACAGCAGGGACCTGCCAAAGTTAAACCATTTGGCCAGGAGAGCCCTTTTATGAAGGCATGTGCTCAATATCGTCGCCAAATTTTTTGGGCGAATTTTACGCCCTCTCATTTTCAAAAGTCGATTCCAAAGCAACTAATAGAGCTTTGCGATCGCAATCACTTCCAGAATCTGCAAAAGATATTCTAGTTTCATAACAGAACAGCAGGGACCTGCCAAAGTTAAACCATTTGGCCAGGAGAGCCCTTTTATGGAGACTTTGCCCGATTTCGATACCCAAAATTTTTGCGATTTTCACAGAATTTTTTTCAAAAGCCGATTCCAAAGCAACTAATAGAGCTTTGCGATCGCAATCACTTCCAGAATCTGCCCCACGTAGTCTACTTTCATAACAGAACAGCAGGGACCTGCCAAAGTTAAACCATTTGGCCAGGAGAGCCCTTTTATGAAGGCATGTGCTCAATATCGTCGCCAAATTTTTTGGGCGAATTTTACGCCCTCTCATTTTCAAAAGCCGATTCCAAAGCAACTAATAGAGCTTTGCGATCGCAATCACTTCCAGAATCTGCCCCACGAAGTCTACTTTCATAACAGAACAGCAGGGACCTGCCAAAGTTAAACCATTTGGCCAGGAGAACCCTTTTATGAAGGCATGTGCTCAATATCGTCGCCAAATTTTTTGGGCGAATTTTACGCCCTCTCATTTTCAAAAGTCGATTCCAAAGCAACTAATAGAGCTTTGCGATCGCAATCACTTCCAGAATCTGCAAAAGATATTCTAGTTTCATAACAGAACAGCAGGGACCTGCCAAAGTTAAACCATTTGGCCAGGAGAGCCCTTTTATGGAGACTTTGCCCGATTTCGATACCCAAAATTTTTGCGATTTTCACAGAGTTTTTTTCAAAAGCCGATTCCAAAGCAACTAATAGAGCTTTGCGATCGCAATCACTTCCAGAATCTGCCCCACGAAGTCTACTTTCATAACAGAACAGCAGGGACCTGCCAAAGTTAAACCATTTGGCCAGGAGAGCCCTTTTATGAAGGCATGTGCTCAATATCGTCGCCAAATTTTTTGGGCGAATTTTACGCCCTCTCATTTTCAAAAGTCGATTCCAAAGCAACTACTAGAGCTTTGCGATCGCAATCACTTCCAGAATCTGCAAAAGATATTCTAGTTTCATAACAGAACAGCAGGGACCTGCCAAAGTTAAACCATTTGGCCAGGAGAGCCCTTTTATGGAGACTTTGCCCGATTTCGATACCCAAAATTTTTGCGATTTTCACAGAATTTTTTTCTAAAGCCGATTCCAAAGCAACTAATAGAGCTTTGCGATCGCAATCACTTCCAGAATCTGCCCCACGAAGTCTACTTTCATAACAGAACAGCAGGGACCTGCCAAAGTTAAACCATTTGGCCAGGAGAGCCCTTTTATGAAGGCATGTGTTCAATATCGTCGCCAAATTTTTTGGGCGAATTTTACGCCCTCTCATTTTCAAAAGTCGATTCCAAAGCAACTAATAGAGCTTTGCGATCGCAATCACTTCCAGAATCTGCAAAAGATATTCTAGTTTCATAACAGAACAGCAGGGACCTGCCAAAGTTAAACCATTTGGCCAGGAGAGCCCTTTTATGGAGACTTTGCCCGATTTCGATACCCAAAATTTTTGCGATTTTCACAGAATTTTTTTCAAAAGCCGATTCCAAAGCAACTAATAGAGCTTTGCGATCGCAATCACTTCCAGAATCTGCCCCACGAAGTCTACTTTCATAACAGAACAGCAGGGACCTGCCAAAGTTAAACCATTTGGCCAGGAGAGCCCTTTTATGAAGGCATGTGCTCAATATCGTCGCCAATTTTTTTGGGCGAATTTTACGCCCTCTCATTTTCAAAAGTCGATTCCAAAGCAACTAATAGAGCTTTGCGATCGCAATCACTTCCAGAATCTGCAAAAGATATTCTAGTTTCATAACAGAACAGCAGGGACCTGCCAAAGTTAAACCATTTGGCCAGGAGAGCCCTTTTATGGAGACTTTGCCCGATTTCGATACCCAAAATTTTTGCGATTTTCACAGAATTTTTTTCTAAAGCCGATTCCAAAGCAACTAATAGAGCTTTGCGATCGCAATCACTTCCAGAATCTGCCCCACGAAGTCTACTTTCATAACAGAACAGCAGGGACCTGCCAAAGTTAAACCATTTGGCCAGGAGAGCCCTTTTATGAAGGCATGTGCTCAATATCGTCGCCAAATTTTTTGGGCGAATTTTACGCCCTCTCATTTTCAAAAGTCGATTCCAAAGCAACTAATAGAGCTTTGCGATCGCAATCACTTCCAGAATCTGCAAAAGATATTCTAGTTTCATAACAGAACAGCAGGGACCTGCCAAAGTTAAACCATTTGGCCAGGAGAGCCCTTTTATGGAGACTTTGCCCGATTTCGATACCCAAAATTTTTGCGATTTTCACAGAATTTTTTTCAAAAGCCGATTCCAAAGCAACTAATAGAGCTTTGCGATCGCAATCACTTCCAGAATCTGCCCCACGTAGTCTACTTTCATAACAGAACAGCAGGGACCTGCCAAAGTTAAACCATTTGGCCAGGAGAGCCCTTTTATGAAGGCATGTGCTCAATATCGTCGCCAAATTTTTTGGGCGAATTTTACGCCCTCTCATTTTCAAAAGCCGATTCCAAAGCAACTAATAGAGCTTTGCGATCGCAATCACTTCCAGAATCTGCCCCACGAAGTCTACTTTCATAACAGAACAGCAGGGACCTGCCAAAGTTAAACCATTTGGCCAGGAGAACCCTTTTATGAAGGCATGTGCTCAATATCGTCGCCAAATTTTTTGGGCGAATTTTACGCCCTCTCATTTTCAAAAGTCGATTCCAAAGCAACTAATAGAGCTTTGCGATCGCAATCACTTCCAGAATCTGCAAAAGATATTCTAGTTTCATAACAGAACAGCAGGGACCTGCCAAAGTTAAACCATTTGGCCAGGAGAGCCCTTTTATGGAGACTTTGCCCGATTTCGATACCCAAAATTTTTGCGATTTTCACAGAGTTTTTTTCAAAAGCCGATTCCAAAGCAACTAATAGAGCTTTGCGATCGCAATCACTTCCAGAATCTGCCCCACGAAGTCTACTTTCATAACAGAACAGCAGGGACCTGCCAAAGTTAAACCATTTGGCCAGGAGAGCCCTTTTATGAAGGCATGTGCTCAATATCGTCGCCAAATTTTTTGGGCGAATTTTACGCCCTCTCATTTTCAAAAGTCGATTCCAAAGCAACTACTAGAGCTTTGCGATCGCAATCACTTCCAGAATCTGCAAAAGATATTCTAGTTTCATAACAGAACAGCAGGGACCTGCCAAAGTTAAACCATTTGGCCAGGAGAGCCCTTTTATGGAGACTTTGCCCGATTTCGATACCCAAAATTTTTGCGATTTTCACAGAATTTTTTTCTAAAGCCGATTCCAAAGCAACTAATAGAGCTTTGCGATCGCAATCACTTCCAGAATCTGCCCCACGAAGTCTACTTTCATAACAGAACAGCAGGGACCTGCCAAAGTTAAACCATTTGGCCAGGAGAGCCCTTTTATGAAGGCATGTGTTCAATATCGTCGCCAAATTTTTTGGGCGAATTTTACGCCCTCTCATTTTCAAAAGTCGATTCCAAAGCAACTAATAGAGCTTTGCGATCGCAATCACTTCCAGAATCTGCAAAAGATATTCTAGTTTCATAACAGAACAGCAGGGACCTGCCAAAGTTAAACCATTTGGCCAGGAGAGCCCTTTTATGGAGACTTTGCCCGATTTCGATACCCAAAATTTTTGCGATTTTCACAGAATTTTTTTCAAAAGCCGATTCCAAAGCAACTAATAGAGCTTTGCGATCGCAATCACTTCCAGAATCTGCCCCAAGAAGTCTACTTTCATAACAGAACAGCAGGGACCTGCCAAAGTTAAACCATTTGGCCAGGAGAGCCCTTTTATGAAGGCATGTGCTCAATATCGTCGCCAATTTTTTTGGGCGAATTTTACGCCCTCTCATTTTCAAAAGTCGATTCCAAAGCAACTAATAGAGCTTTGCGATCGCAATCACTTCCAGAATCTGCAAAAGATATTCTAGTTTCATAACAGAACAGCAGGGACCTGCCAAAGTTAAACCATTTGGCCAGGAGAGCCCTTTTATGGAGACTTTGCCCGATTTCGATACCCAAAATTTTTGCGATTTTCACAGAATTTTTTTCAAAAGCCGATTCCAAAGCAACTAATAGAGCTTTGCGATCGCAATCACTTCCAGAATCTGCCCCACGAAGTCTACTTTCATAACAGAACAGCAGGGACCTGCCAAAGTTAAACCATTTGGCCAGGAGAGCCCTTTTATGAAGGCATGTGCTCAATATCGTCGCCAAATTTTTTGGGCGAATTTTACGCCCTCTCATTTTCAAAAGTCGATTCCAAAGCAACTAATAGAGCTTTGCGATCGCAATCACTTCCAGAATCTGCAAAAGATATTCTAGTTTCATAACAGAACAGCAGGGACCTGCCAAAGTTAAACCATTTGGCCAGGAGAGCCCTTTTATGGAGACTTTGCCCGATTTCGATACCCAAAATTTTTGCGATTTTCACAGAATTTTTTTCAAAAGCCGATTCCAAAGCAACTAATAGAGCTTTGCGATCGCAATCACTTCCAGAATCTACCCCACGAAGTCTACTTTCATAACAGAACAGCAGGGACCTGCCAAAGTTAAACCATTTGGCCAGGAGAGCCCTTTTATGAAGGCATGTGCTCAATATCGTCGCCAAATTTTTTGGGCGAATTTTACGCCCTCTCATTTTCAAAAGTCGATTCTAAAGCAACTAATAGAGCTTTGCGATCGCAATCACTTCCAGAATCTGCAAAAGATATTCTAGTTTCATAACAGAACAGCAGGGACCTGCCAAAGTTAAACCATTTGGCCAGGAGAGCCCTTTTATGGAGACTTTGCCCGATTTCGATACCCAAAATTTTTGCGATTTTCACAGAATTTTTTTCAAAAGCCGATTCCAAAGCATTTAATAGAGCTTTGCGATCGCAATCACTTCCAGAATCTGCCCCACGAAGTCTACTTTCATAACAGAACAGCAGGGACCTGCCAAAGTTAAACCATTTGGCCAGGAGAGCCCTTTTATGAAGGCATGTGCTCAATATCGTCGCCAAATTTTTTGGGCGAATTTTACGCCCTCTCATTTTCAAAAGTCGATTCCAAAGCAACTATTAGAGCTTTGCGATCGCAATCACTTCCAGAATCTGCAAAAGATATTCTAGTTTCATAACAGAACAGCAGGGACCTGCCAAAGTTAAACCATTTGGCCAGGAGAGCCCTTTTATGGAGACTTTGCCCGATTTCGATACCCAAAATTTTTGCGATTTTCACAGAATTTTTTTCAAAAGCCGATTCCAAAGCAACTAATAGAGCTTTGCGATCGCAATCACTTCCAGAATCTGCCCCACGAAGTCTACTTTCATAACAGAACAGCAGGGACCTGCCAAAGTTAAACCATTTGGCCAGGAGAGCCCTTTTATGAAGGCATGTGCTCAATATCGTCGCCAAATTTTTTGGGCGAATTTTACGCCCTCTCATTTTCAAAAGTCGATTCCAAAGCAACTAATAGAGCTTTGCGATCGCAATCACTTCCAGAATCTGCAAAAGATATTCTAGTTTCATAACAGAACAGCAGGGACCTGCCAAAGTTAAACCATTTGGCCAGGAGAGCCCTTTTATGGAGACTTTGCCCGATTTTGATACCCAAAATTTTTGCGATTTTCACAGAATTTTTTTCAAAAGCCGATTCCAAAGCAACTAATAGAGCTTTGCGATCGCAATCACTTCCAGAATCTGCCCCACGAAGTCTACTTTCATAACAGAACAGCAGGGACCTGCCAAAGTTAAACCATTTGGCCAGGAGAGCCCTTTTATGAAGGCATGTGCTCAATATCGTCGCCAAATTTTTTGGGCGAATTTTACGCCCTCTCATTTTCAAAAGTCGATTCCAAAGCAACTAATAGAGCTTTGCGATCGCAATCACTTCCAGAATCTGCAAAAGATATTCTAGTTTCATAACAGAACAGCAGGGACCTGCCAAAGTTAAACCATTTGGCCAGGAGAGCCCTTTTATGGAGACTTTGCCCGATTTTGATACCCAAAATTTTTGCGATTTTCACAGAATTTTTTTCAAAAGCCGATTCCAAAGCAACTAATAGAGCTTTGCGATCGCAATCACTTCCAGAATCTGCCCCACGAAGTCTACTTTCATAACAGAACAGCAGGGACCTGCCAAAGTTAAACCATTTGGCCAGGAGAGCCCTTTTATGAAGGCATGTGCTCAATATCGTCGCCAAATTTTTTGGGCGAATTTTACGCCCTCTCATTTTCAAAAGCCGATTCCAAAGCAACTAATAGAGCTTTGCGATCGCAATCACTTCCAGAATCTGCCCCACGAAGTCTACTTTCATAACAGAACAGCAGGGACCTGCCAAAGTTAAACCATTTGGCCAGGAGAGCCCTTTTATGAAGGCATGTGCTCAATATCGTCGCCAAATTTTTTGGGCGAATTTTACGCCCTCTCATTTTCAAAAGTCGATTCCAAAGCAACTACTAGAGCTTTGCGATCGCAATCACTTCCAGAATCTGCAAAAGATATTCTAGTTTCATAACAGAACAGCAGGGACCTGCCAAAGTTAAACCATTTGGCCAGGAGAGCCCTTTTATGGAGACTTTGCCCGATTTCGATACCCAAAATTTTTGCGATTTTCACAGAATTTTTTTCTAAAGCCGATTCCAAAGCAACTAATAGAGCTTTGCGATCGCAATCACTTCCAGAATCTGCCCCACGAAGTCTACTTTCATAACAGAACAGCAGGGACCTGCCAAAGTTAAACCATTTGGCCAGGAGAGCCCTTTTATGAAGGCATGTGTTCAATATCGTCGCCAAATTTTTTGGGCGAATTTTACGCCCTCTCATTTTCAAAAGTCGATTCCAAAGCAACTAATAGAGCTTTGCGATCGCAATCACTTCCAGAATCTGCAAAAGATATTCTAGTTTCATAACAGAACAGCAGGGACCTGCCAAAGTTAAACCATTTGGCCAGGAGAGCCCTTTTATGGAGACTTTGCCCGATTTCGATACCCAAAATTTTTGCGATTTTCACAGAATTTTTTTCAAAAGCCGATTCCAAAGCAACTAATAGAGCTTTGCGATCGCAATCACTTCCAGAATCTGCCCCACGAAGTCTACTTTCATAACAGAACAGCAGGGACCTGCCAAAGTTAAACCATTTGGCCAGGAGAGCCCTTTTATGAAGGCATGTGCTCAATATCGTCGCCAATTTTTTTGGGCGAATTTTACGCCCTCTCATTTTCAAAAGTCGATTCCAAAGCAACTAATAGAGCTTTGCGATCGCAATCACTTCCAGAATCTGCAAAAGATATTCTAGTTTCATAACAGAACAGCAGGGACCTGCCAAAGTTAAACCATTTGGCCAGGAGAGCCCTTTTATGGAGACTTTGCCCGATTTCGATACCCAAAATTTTTGCGATTTTCACAGAATTTTTTTCTAAAGCCGATTCCAAAGCAACTAATAGAGCTTTGCGATCGCAATCACTTCCAGAATCTGCCCCACGAAGTCTACTTTCATAACAGAACAGCAGGGACCTGCCAAAGTTAAACCATTTGGCCAGGAGAGCCCTTTTATGAAGGCATGTGCTCAATATCGTCGCCAAATTTTTTGGGCGAATTTTACGCCCTCTCATTTTCAAAAGTCGATTCCAAAGCAACTAATAGAGCTTTGCGATCGCAATCACTTCCAGAATCTGCAAAAGATATTCTAGTTTCATAACAGAACAGCAGGGACCTGCCAAAGTTAAACCATTTGGCCAGGAGAGCCCTTTTATGGAGACTTTGCCCGATTTCGATACCCAAAATTTTTGCGATTTTCACAGAATTTTTTTCAAAAGCCGATTCCAAAGCAACTAATAGAGCTTTGCGATCGCAATCACTTCCAGAATCTGCCCCACGTAGTCTACTTTCATAACAGAACAGCAGGGACCTGCCAAAGTTAAACCATTTGGCCAGGAGAGCCCTTTTATGAAGGCATGTGCTCAATATCGTCGCCAAATTTTTTGGGCGAATTTTACGCCCTCTCATTTTCAAAAGCCGATTCCAAAGCAACTAATAGAGCTTTGCGATCGCAATCACTTCCAGAATCTGCCCCACGAAGTCTACTTTCATAACAGAACAGCAGGGACCTGCCAAAGTTAAACCATTTGGCCAGGAGAACCCTTTTATGAAGGCATGTGCTCAATATCGTCGCCAAATTTTTTGGGCGAATTTTACGCCCTCTCATTTTCAAAAGTCGATTCCAAAGCAACTAATAGAGCTTTGCGATCGCAATCACTTCCAGAATCTGCAAAAGATATTCTAGTTTCATAACAGAACAGCAGGGACCTGCCAAAGTTAAACCATTTGGCCAGGAGAGCCCTTTTATGGAGACTTTGCCCGATTTCGATACCCAAAATTTTTGCGATTTTCACAGAGTTTTTTTCAAAAGCCGATTCCAAAGCAACTAATAGAGCTTTGCGATCGCAATCACTTCCAGAATCTGCCCCACGAAGTCTACTTTCATAACAGAACAGCAGGGACCTGCCAAAGTTAAACCATTTGGCCAGGAGAGCCCTTTTATGAAGGCATGTGCTCAATATCGTCGCCAAATTTTTTGGGCGAATTTTACGCCCTCTCATTTTCAAAAGTCGATTCCAAAGCAACTACTAGAGCTTTGCGATCGCAATCACTTCCAGAATCTGCAAAAGATATTCTAGTTTCATAACAGAACAGCAGGGACCTGCCAAAGTTAAACCATTTGGCCAGGAGAGCCCTTTTATGGAGACTTTGCCCGATTTCGATACCCAAAATTTTTGCGATTTTCACAGAATTTTTTTCTAAAGCCGATTCCAAAGCAACTAATAGAGCTTTGCGATCGCAATCACTTCCAGAATCTGCCCCACGAAGTCTACTTTCATAACAGAACAGCAGGGACCTGCCAAAGTTAAACCATTTGGCCAGGAGAGCCCTTTTATGAAGGCATGTGTTCAATATCGTCGCCAAATTTTTTGGGCGAATTTTACGCCCTCTCATTTTCAAAAGTCGATTCCAAAGCAACTAATAGAGCTTTGCGATCGCAATCACTTCCAGAATCTGCAAAAGATATTCTAGTTTCATAACAGAACAGCAGGGACCTGCCAAAGTTAAACCATTTGGCCAGGAGAGCCCTTTTATGGAGACTTTGCCCGATTTCGATACCCAAAATTTTTGCGATTTTCACAGAATTTTTTTCAAAAGCCGATTCCAAAGCAACTAATAGAGCTTTGCGATCGCAATCACTTCCAGAATCTGCCCCAAGAAGTCTACTTTCATAACAGAACAGCAGGGACCTGCCAAAGTTAAACCATTTGGCCAGGAGAGCCCTTTTATGAAGGCATGTGCTCAATATCGTCGCCAATTTTTTTGGGCGAATTTTACGCCCTCTCATTTTCAAAAGTCGATTCCAAAGCAACTAATAGAGCTTTGCGATCGCAATCACTTCCAGAATCTGCAAAAGATATTCTAGTTTCATAACAGAACAGCAGGGACCTGCCAAAGTTAAACCATTTGGCCAGGAGAGCCCTTTTATGGAGACTTTGCCCGATTTCGATACCCAAAATTTTTGCGATTTTCACAGAATTTTTTTCAAAAGCCGATTCCAAAGCAACTAATAGAGCTTTGCGATCGCAATCACTTCCAGAATCTGCCCCACGAAGTCTACTTTCATAACAGAACAGCAGGGACCTGCCAAAGTTAAACCATTTGGCCAGGAGAGCCCTTTTATGAAGGCATGTGCTCAATATCGTCGCCAAATTTTTTGGGCGAATTTTACGCCCTCTCATTTTCAAAAGTCGATTCCAAAGCAACTAATAGAGCTTTGCGATCGCAATCACTTCCAGAATCTGCAAAAGATATTCTAGTTTCATAACAGAACAGCAGGGACCTGCCAAAGTTAAACCATTTGGCCAGGAGAGCCCTTTTATGGAGACTTTGCCCGATTTCGATACCCAAAATTTTTGCGATTTTCACAGAATTTTTTTCAAAAGCCGATTCCAAAGCAACTAATAGAGCTTTGCGATCGCAATCACTTCCAGAATCTACCCCACGAAGTCTACTTTCATAACAGAACAGCAGGGACCTGCCAAAGTTAAACCATTTGGCCAGGAGAGCCCTTTTATGAAGGCATGTGCTCAATATCGTCGCCAAATTTTTTGGGCGAATTTTACGCCCTCTCATTTTCAAAAGTCGATTCTAAAGCAACTAATAGAGCTTTGCGATCGCAATCACTTCCAGAATCTGCAAAAGATATTCTAGTTTCATAACAGAACAGCAGGGACCTGCCAAAGTTAAACCATTTGGCCAGGAGAGCCCTTTTATGGAGACTTTGCCCGATTTCGATACCCAAAATTTTTGCGATTTTCACAGAATTTTTTTCAAAAGCCGATTCCAAAGCATTTAATAGAGCTTTGCGATCGCAATCACTTCCAGAATCTGCCCCACGAAGTCTACTTTCATAACAGAACAGCAGGGACCTGCCAAAGTTAAACCATTTGGCCAGGAGAGCCCTTTTATGAAGGCATGTGCTCAATATCGTCGCCAAATTTTTTGGGCGAATTTTACGCCCTCTCATTTTCAAAAGTCGATTCCAAAGCAACTATTAGAGCTTTGCGATCGCAATCACTTCCAGAATCTGCAAAAGATATTCTAGTTTCATAACAGAACAGCAGGGACCTGCCAAAGTTAAACCATTTGGCCAGGAGAGCCCTTTTATGGAGACTTTGCCCGATTTCGATACCCAAAATTTTTGCGATTTTCACAGAATTTTTTTCAAAAGCCGATTCCAAAGCAACTAATAGAGCTTTGCGATCGCAATCACTTCCAGAATCTGCCCCACGAAGTCTACTTTCATAACAGAACAGCAGGGACCTGCCAAAGTTAAACCATTTGGCCAGGAGAGCCCTTTTATGAAGGCATGTGCTCAATATCGTCGCCAAATTTTTTGGGCGAATTTTACGCCCTCTCATTTTCAAAAGTCGATTCCAAAGCAACTAATAGAGCTTTGCGATCGCAATCACTTCCAGAATCTGCAAAAGATATTCTAGTTTCATAACAGAACAGCAGGGACCTGCCAAAGTTAAACCATTTGGCCAGGAGAGCCCTTTTATGGAGACTTTGCCCGATTTTGATACCCAAAATTTTTGCGATTTTCACAGAATTTTTTTCAAAAGCCGATTCCAAAGCAACTAATAGAGCTTTGCGATCGCAATCACTTCCAGAATCTGCCCCACGAAGTCTACTTTCATAACAGAACAGCAGGGACCTGCCAAAGTTAAACCATTTGGCCAGGAGAGCCCTTTTATGAAGGCATGTGCTCAATATCGTCGCCAAATTTTTTGGGCGAATTTTACGCCCTCTCATTTTCAAAAGCCGATTCCAAAGCAACTAATAGAGCTTTGCGATCGCAATCACTTCCAGAATCTGCCCCACGAAGTCTACTTTCATAACAGAACAGCAGGGACCTGCCAAAGTTAAACCATTTGGCCAGGAGAACCCTTTTATGAAGGCATGTGCTCAATATCGTCGCCAAATTTTTTGGGCGAATTTTACGCCCTCTCATTTTCAAAAGTCGATTCCAAAGCAACTAATAGAGCTTTGCGATCGCAATCACTTCCAGAATCTGCAAAAGATATTCTAGTTTCATAACAGAACAGCAGGGACCTGCCAAAGTTAAACCATTTGGCCAAGAGAGCCCTTTTATGGAGACTTTGCCCGATTTCGATACCCAAAATTTTTGCGATTTTCACAGAGTTTTTTTCAAAAGCCGATTCCAAAGCAACTAATAGAGCTTTGCGATCGCAATCACTTCCAGAATCTGCCCCACGAAGTCTACTTTCATAACAGAACAGCAGGGACCTGCCAAAGTTAAACCATTTGGCCAGGAGAGCCCTTTTATGAAGGCATGTGCTCAATATCGTCGCCAAATTTTTTGGGCGAATTTTACGCCCTCTCATTTTCAAAAGTCGATTCCAAAGCAACTACTAGAGCTTTGCGATCGCAATCACTTCCAGAATCTGCAAAAGATATTCTAGTTTCATAACAGAACAGCAGGGACCTGCCAAAGTTAAACCATTTGGCCAGGAGAGCCCTTTTATGGAGACTTTGCCCGATTTCGATACCCAAAATTTTTGCGATTTTCACAGAATTTTTTTCTAAAGCCGATTCCAAAGCAACTAATAGAGCTTTGCGATCGCAATCACTTCCAGAATCTGCCCCACGAAGTCTACTTTCATAACAGAACAGCAGGGACCTGCCAAAGTTAAACCATTTGGCCAGGAGAGCCCTTTTATGAAGGCATGTGCTCAATATCGTCGCCAAATTTTTTGGGCGAATTTTACGCCCTCTCATTTTCAAAAGTCGATTCCAAAGCAACTAATAGAGCTTTGCGATCGCAATCACTTCCAGAATCTGCAAAAGATATTCTAGTTTCATAACAGAACAGCAGGGACCTGCCAAAGTTAAACCATTTGGCCAGGAGAGCCCTTTTATGGAGACTTTGCCCGATTTCGATACCCAAAATTTTTGCGATTTTCACAGAATTTTTTTCAAAAGCCGATTCCAAAGCAACTAATAGAGCTTTGCGATCGCAATCACTTCCAGAATCTACCCCACGAAGTCTACTTTCATAACAGAACAGCAGGGACCTGCCAAAGTTAAACCATTTGGCCAGGAGAGCCCTTTTATGAAGGCATGTGCTCAATATCGTCGCCAAATTTTTTGGGCGAATTTTACTTCCTCTCATTTTCAAAAGTCGATTCCAAAGCAACTAATAGAGCTTTGCGATCGCAATCACTTCCAGAATCTGCAAAAGATATTCTAGTTTCATAACAGAACAGCAGGGACCTGCCAAAGTTAGACCATTTGGCCAGGAGAGCCCTTTTATGGAGACTTTGCCCGATTTCGATACCCAAAATTTTTGCGATTTTCACAGAATTTTTTTCAAAAGCCGATTCCAAAGCAACTAATAGAGCTTTGCGATCGCAATCACTTCCAGAATCTGCCCCACGAAGTCTACTTTCATAACAGAACAGCAGGGACCTGCCAAAGTTAAACCATTTGGCCAGGAGAGCCCTTTTATGAAGGCATGTGCTCAATATCGTCGCCAAATTTTTTGGGCGAATTTTACGCCCTCTCATTTTCAAAAGTCGATTCCAAAGCAACTAATAGAGCTTTGCGATCGCAATCACTTCCAGAATCTGCAAAAGATATTCTAGTTTCATAACAGAACAGCAGGGACCTGCCAAAGTTAAACCATTTGGCCAGGAGAGCCCTTTTATGGAGACTTTGCCCGATTTCGATACCCAAAATTTTTGCGATTTTCACAGAATTTTTTTCAAAAGCCGATTCCAAAGCAACTAATAGAGCTTTGCGATCGCAATCACTTCCAGAATCTGCCCCACGAAGTCTACTTTCATAACAGAACAGCAGGGACCTGCCAAAGTTAAACCATTTGGCCAGGAGAGCCCTTTTATGAAGGCATGTGCTCAATATCGTCGCCAAATTTTTTGGGCGAATTTTACGCCCTCTCATTTTCAAAAGTCGATTCCAAAGCAACTAATAGAGCTTTGCGATCGCAATCACTTCCAGAATCTGCAAAAGATATTCTAGTTTCATAACAGAACAGCAGGGACCTGCCAAAGTTAAACCATTTGGCCAGGAGAGCCCTTTTATGGCGACTTTGCCCGATTTCGATACCCAAAATTTTTGCGATTTTCACAGAATTTTTTTCAAAAGCCGATTCCAAAGCAACTAATAGAGCTTTGCGATCGCAATCACTTCCAGAATCTACCCCACGAAGTCTACTTTCATAACAGAACAGCAGGGACCTGCCAAAGTTAAACCATTTGGCCAGGAGAGCCCTTTTATGGAGACTTTGCCCGATTTCGATACCCAAAATTTTTGCGATTTTCACAGAATTTTTTTCAAAAGCCGATTCCAAAGCAACTAATAGAGCTTTGCGATCGCAATCACTTCCAGAATCTGCCCCACGAAGTCTACTTTCATAACAGAACAGTAGGGACCAGCCAAAGTTAAACCATTTGGCCAGGAGAGCCCTTTTATGAAGGCATGTGCTCAATATCGTCGCCAAATTTTTTGGGCGAATTTTACGCCCTCTCATTTTCAAAAGTCAATTCCAAAGCAACTAATAGAGCTTTGCGATCGCAATCACTTCCAGAATCTGCAAAAGATATTCTAGTTTCATAACAGAACAGCAGGGACCTGCCAAAGTTAAACCATTTGGCCAGGAGAGCCCTTTTATGGAGACTTTGCCCGATTTCGATACCCAAAATTTTTGCGATTTTCACAGAATTTTTTTCAAAAGCCGATTCCAAAGCAACTAATAGAGCTTTGCGATCGCAATCACTTCCAGAATCTGCCCCACGAAGTCTACTTTCATAACAGAACAGCAGGGACCTGCCAAAGTTAAACCATTTGGCCAGGAGAGCCCTTTTATGAAGGCATGTGCTCAATATCGTCGCCAAATTTTTTATGCGAATTTTACGCCCTCTCATTTTCAAAAGTCGATTCCAAAGCAACTAATAGAGCTTTGCGATCGCAATCACTTCCAGAATCTGCAAAAGATATTCTAGTTTCATAACAGAACAGCAGGGACCTGCCAAAGTTAAACCATTTGGCCAGGAGAGCCCTTTTATGGAGACTTTGCCCGATTTCGATACCCAAAATTTTTGCGATTTTCACAGAATTTTTTTCAAAAGCCGATTCCAAAGCAACTAATAGAGCTTTGCGATCGCAATCACTTCCAGAATCTGCCCCACGAAGTCTACTTTCATAACAGAACAGCAGGGACCTGCCAAAGTTAAACCATTTGGCCAGGAGAGCCCTTTTATGAAGGCATGTGCTCAATATCGTCGCCAAATTTTTTGGGCGAATTTTACGCCCTCTCATTTTCAAAAGTCGATTCCAAAGCAACTAATAGAGCTTTGCGATCGCAATCACTTCCAGAATCTGCAAAAGATATTCTAGTTTCATAACAGAACAGCAGGGACCTGCCAAAGTTAAACCATTTGGCCAGGAGAGCCCTTTTATGGAGACTTTGCCCGATTTCGATACCCAAAATTTTTGCGATTTTCACAGAATTTTTTTCAAAAGCCGATTCCAAAGCAACTAATAGAGCTTTGCGATCGCAATCACTTCCAGAATCTGCCCCACGAAGTCTACTTTCATAACAGAACAGCAGGGACCTGCCAAAGTTAAACCATTTGGCCAGGAGAGCCCTTTTATGAAGGCATGTGCTCAATATCGTCGCCAAATTTTTTGGGCGAATTTTACGCCCTCTCATTTTCAAAAGTCGATTCCAAAGCAACTAATAGAGCTTTGCGATCGCAATCACTTCCAGAATCTGCAAAAGATATTCTAGTTTCATAACAGAACAGCAGGGACCTGCCAAAGTTAAACCATTTGGCCAGGAGAGCCCTTTTATGGAGACTTTGCCCGATTTCGATACCCAAAATTTTTGCGATTTTCACAGAATTTTTTTCAAAAGCCGATTCCAAAGCAACTAATAGAGCTTTGCGATCGCAATCACTTCCAGAATCTGCCCCACGAAGTCTACTTTCATAACAGAACAGCAGGGACCTGCCAAAGTTAAACCATTTGGCCAGGAGAGCCCTTTTATGAAGGCATGTGCTCAATATCGTCGCCAAAATTTTTGGGCGAATTTTACGCCCTCTCATTTTCAAAAGTCGATTCCAAAGCAACTAATAGAGCTTTGCGATCGCAATCACTTCCAGAATCTGCAAAAGATATTCTAGTTTCATAACAGAACAGCAGGGACCTGCCAAAGTTAAACCATTTGGCCAGGAGAGCCCTTTTATGGAGACTTTGCCCGATTTCGATACCCAAAATTTTTGCGATTTTCACAGAATTTTTTTCAAAAGCCGATTCCAAAGCAACTAATAGAGCTTTGCGATCGCAATCACTTCCAGAATCTGCCCCACGAAGTCTACTTTCATAACAGAACAGCAGGGACCTGCCAAAGTTAAACCATTTGGCCAGGAGAGCCCTTTTATGAAGGCATGTGCTCAATATCGTCGCCAAATTTTTTGGGCGAATTTTACGCCCTCTCATTTTCAAAAGTCGATTCCAAAGCAACTAATAGAGCTTTGCGATCGCAATCACTTCCAGAATCTGCAAAAGATATTCTAGTTTCATAACAGAACAGCAGGGACCTGCCAAAGTTAAACCATTTGGCCAGGAGAGCCCTTTTATGGAGACTTTGCCCGATTTCGATACCCAAAATTTTTGCGATTTTCACAGAGTTTTTTTCAAAAGCCGATTCCAAAGGAACTAATAGAGCTTTGCGATCGCAATCACTTCCAGAATCTGCCCCACGAAGTCTACTTTCATAACAGAACAGCAGGGACCTGCCAAAGTTAAACCATTTGGCCAGGAGAGCCCTTTTATGAAGGCATGTGCTCAATATCGTCGCCAAATTTTTTGGGCGAATTTTACGCCCTCTCATTTTCAAAAGTCGATTCCAAAGCAACTAATAGAGCTTTGCGATCGCAATCACTTCCAGAATCTGCAAAAGATATTCTAGTTTCATAACAGAACAGCAGGGACCTGCCAAAGTTAAACCATTTGGCCAGGAGAGCCCTTTTATGGAGACTTTGCCCGATTTCGATACCCAAAATTTTTGCGATTTTCACAGAATTTTTTTCAAAAGCCGATTCCAAAGCAACTAATAGAGCTTTGCGATCGCAATCACTTCCAGAATCTGCCCCACGAAGTCTACTTTCATAACAGAACAGCAGGGACCTGCCAAAGTTAAACCATTTGTCCAGGAGAGCCCTTTTATGAAGGCATGTGCTCAATATCGTCGCCAAATTTTTTGGGCGAATTTTACGCCCTCTCATTTTCAAAAGTCGATTCCAAAGCAACTAATAGAGCTTTGCGATCGCAATCACTTCCAGAATCTGCAAAAGATATTCTAGTTTCATAACAGAACAGCAGGGACCTGCCAAAGTTAAACCATTTGGCCAGGAGAGCCCTTTTATGGAGACTTTGCCCGATTTCGATACCCAAAATTTTTGCGATTTTCACAGAATTTTTTTCAAAAGCCGATTCCAAAGCAACTAATAGAGCTTTGCGATCGCAATCACTTCCAGAATCTGCCCCACGAAGTCTACTTTCATAACAGAACAGCAGGGACCTGCCAAAGTTAAACCATTTGGCCAGGAGAGCCCTTTTATGAAGGCATGTGCTCAATATCGTCGCCAAATTTTTTGGGCGAATTTTACGCCCTCTCATTTTCAAAAGTCGATTCCAAAGCAACTAATAGAGCTTTGCGATCGCAATCACTTCCAGAATCTGCAAAAGATATTCTAGTTTCATAACAGAACAGCAGGGACCTGCCAAAGTTAAACCATTTGGCCAGGAGAGCCCTTTTATGGAGACTTTGCCCGATTTCGATACCCAAAATTTTTGCGATTTTCACAGAATTTTTTTCAAAAGCCGATTCCAAAGCAACTAATAGAGCTTTGCGATCGCAATCACTTCCAGAATCTGCCCCACGAAGTCTACTTTCATAACAGAACAGCAGGGACCTGCCAAAGTTAAACCATTTGGCCAGGAGAGCCCTTTTATGAAGGCATGTGCTCAATATCGTCGCCAAATTTTTTTGGCGAATTTTACGCCCTCTCATTTTCAAAAGTCGATTCCAAAGCAACTAATAGAGCTTTGCGATCGCAATCACTTCCAGAATCTGCAAAAGATATTCTAGTTTCATAACAGAACAGCAGGGACCTGCCAAAGTTAAACCATTTGGCCAGGAGAGCCCTTTTATGGAGACTTTGCCCGATTTCGATACCCAAAATTTTTGCGATTTTCACAGAGTTTTTTTCAAAAGCCGATTCCAAAGCAACTAATAGAGCTTTGCGATCGCAATCACTTCCAGAATCTGCCCCACGAAGTCTACTTTCATAACAGAACAGCAGGGACCTGCCAAAGTTAAACCATTTGGCCAGGAGAGCCCTTTTATGAAGGCATGTGCTCAATATCGTCGCCAAATTTTTTGGGCGAATTTTACGCCCTCTCATTTTCAAAAGTCGATTCCAAAGCAACTAATAGAGCTTTGCGATCGCAATCACTTCGAGAATCTGCAAAAGATATTCTAGTTTCATAACAGAACAGCAGGGACCTGCCAAAGTTAAACCATTTGGCCAGGAGAGCCCTTTTATGGAGACTTTGCCCGATTTCGATACCCAAAATTTTTGCGATTTTCACAGAATTTTTTTCAAAAGCCGATTCCAAAGCAACTAATAGAGCTTTGCGATCGCAATCACTTCCAGAATCTGCCCCACGAAGTCTACTTTCATAACAGAACAGCAGGGACCTGCCAAAGTTAAACCATTTGGCCAGGAGAGCCCTTTTATGAAGGCATGTGCTCAATATCGTCGCCAAATTTTTTGGGCGAATTTTACGCCCTCTCATTTTCAAAAGTCGATTCCAAAGCAACTAATAGAGCTTTGCGATCGCAATCACTTCCAGAATCTGCAAAAGATATTCTAGTTTCATAACAGAACAGCAGGGACCTGCCAAAGTTAAACCATTTGGCCAGGAGAGCCCTTTTATGGAGACTTTGCCCGATTTCGATACCCAAAATTTTTGCGATTTTCACAGAGTTTTTTTCAAAAGCCGATTCCAAAGCAACTAATAGAGCTTTGCGATCGCAATCACTTCCAGAATCTGCCCCACGAAGTCTACTTTCATAACAGAACAGCAGGGACCTGCCAAAGTTAAACCATTTGGCCAGGAGAGCCCTTTTATGAAGGCATGTGCTCAATATCGTCGCCAAATTTTTTGGGCGAATTTTACGCCCTCTCATTTTCAAAAGTCGATTCCAAAGCAACTAATAGAGCTTTGCGATCGCAATCACTTCCAGAATCTGCAAAAGATATTCTAGTTTCATAACAGAACAGCAGGGACCTGCCAAAGTTAAACCATTTGGCCAGGAGAGCCCTTTTATGGAGACTTTGCCCGATTTCGATACCCAAAATTTTTGCGATTTTCACAGAATTTTTTTCTAAAGCCGATTCCAAAGCAACTAATAGAGCTTTGCGATCGCAATCACTTCCAGAATCTGCCCCACGAAGTCTACTTTCATAACAGAACAGCAGGGACCTGCCAAAGTTAAACCATTTGGCCAGGAGAGCCCTTTTATGAAGGCATGTGCTCAATATCGTCGCCAAATTTTTTGGGCGAATTTTACGCCCTCTCATTTTCAAAAGTCGATTCCAAAGCAACTAATAGAGCTTTGCGATCGCAATCACTTCCAGAATCTGCAAAAGATATTCTAGTTTCATAACAGAACAGCAGGGACCTGCCAAAGTTAAACCATTTGGCCAGGAGAGCCCTTTTATGGAGACTTTGCCCGATTTCGATACCCAAAATTTTTGCGATTTTCACAGAATTTTTTTCAAAAGCCGATTCCAAAGCAACTAATAGAACTTTGCGATCGCAATCACTTCCAGAATCTACCCCACGAAGTCTACTTTCATAACAGAACAGCAGGGACCTGCCAAAGTTAAACCATTTGGCCAGGAGAGCCCTTTTATGAAGGCATGTGCTCAATATCGTCGCCAAATTTTTTGGGCGAATTTTACGCCCTCTCATTTTCAAAAGTCGATTCCAAAGCAACTAATAGAGCTTTGCGATCGCAATCACTTCCAGAATCTGCAAAAGATATTCTAGTTTCATAACAGAACAGCAGGGACCTGCCAAAGTTAAACCATTTGGCCAGGAGAGCCCTTTTATGGAGACTTTGCCCGATTTCGATACCCAAAATTTTTGCGATTTTCACAGAATTTTTTTCTAAAGCCGATTCCAAAGCAACTAATAGAGCTTTGCGATCGCAATCACTTCCAGAATCTGCCCCACGAAGTCTACTTTCATAACAGAACAGCAGGGACCTGCCAAAGTTAAACCATTTGGCCAGGAGAGCCCTTTTATGAAGGCATGTGCTCAATATCGTCGCCAAATTTTTTGGGCGAATTTTACGCCCTCTCATTTTCAAAAGTCGATTCCAAAGCAACTAATAGAGCTTTGCGATCGCAATCACTTCCAGAATCTGCAAAAGATATTCTAGTTTCATAACAGAACAGCAGGGACCTGCCAAAGTTAAACCATTTGGCCAGGAGAGCCCTTTTATGGAGACTTTGCCCGATTTCGATACCCAAAATTTTTGCGATTTTCACAGAATTTTTTTCAAAAGCCGATTCCAAAGCAACTAATAGAACTTTGCGATCGCAATC
The DNA here is from genome assembly GCA_963930645.1 of Salticus scenicus. Classification (NCBI taxonomy): domain Eukaryota; kingdom Metazoa; phylum Arthropoda; class Arachnida; order Araneae; family Salticidae; genus Salticus; species Salticus scenicus. The sequence goes on along the minus strand of CAWVNO010001215.1, from coordinate 142,397 downwards.
ACTTCCAGAATCTACCCCACGAAGTCTACTTTCATAACAGAACAGCAGGGACCTGCCAAAGTTAAACCATTTGGCCAGGAGAGCCCTTTTATGAAGGCATGTGCTCAATATCGTCGCCAAATTTTTTGGGCGAATTTTACGCCCTCTCATTTTCAAAAGTCGATTCCAAAGCAACTAATAGAGCTTTGCGATCGCAATCACTTCCAGAATCTGCAAAAGATATTCTAGTTTCATAACAGAACAGCAGGGACCTGCCAAAGTTAAACCATTTGGCCAGGAGAGCCCTTTTATGGAGACTTTGCCCGATTTCGATACCCAAAATTTTTGCGATTTTCACAGAATTTTTTTCAAAAGCCGATTCCAAAGCAACTAATAGAGCTTTGCGATCGCAATCACTTCCAGAATCTGCCCCACAAAGTCTACTTTCATAACAGAACAGCAGGGACCTGCCAAAGTTAAACCATTTGGCCAGGAGAGCCCTTTTATGAAGGCATGTGCTCAATATCGTCGCCAAATTTTTTGGGCGAATTTTACGCCCTCTCATTTTCAAAAGTCGATTCCAAAGCAACTAATAGAGCTTTGCGATCGCAATCACTTCCAGAATCTGCAAAAGATATTCTAGTTTCATAACAGAACAGCAGGGACCTGCCAAAGTTAAACCATTTGGCCAGGAGAGCCCTTTTATGGAGACTTTGCCCGATTTCGATACCCAAAATTTTTGCGATTATCACAGAATTTTTTTCAAAAGCCGATTCCAAAGCAACTAATAGAGCTTTGCGATCGCAATCACTTCCAGAATCTGCCCCACGAAGTCTACTTTCATAACAGAACAGCAGGGACCTGCCAAAGTTAAACCATTTGGCCAGGAGAGCCCTTTTATGAAGGCATGTGCTCAATATCGTCGCCAAATTTTTTGGGCGAATTTTACGCCCTCTCATTTTCAAAAGTCGATTCCAAAGCAACTAATAGAGCTTTGCGATCGCAATCACTTCCAGAATCTGCAAAAGATATTCTAGTTTCATAACAGAACAGCAGGGACCTGCCAAAGTTAAACCATTTGGCCAGGAGAGCCCTTTTATGGAGACTTTGCCCGATTTCGATACCCAAAATTTTTGCGATTTTCACAGAATTTTTTTCAAAAGCCGATTCCAAAGCAACTAATAGAGCTTTGCGATCGCAATCACTTCCAGAATCTACCCCACGAAGTCTACTTTCATAACAGAACAGCAGGGACCTGCCAAAGTTAAACCATTTGGCCAGGAGAGCCCTTTTATGAAGGCATGTGCTCAATATCGTCGCCAAATTTTTTGGGCGAATTTTACGCCCTCTCATTTTCAAAAGTCGATTCCAAAGCAACTAATAGAGCTTTGCGATCGCAATCACTTCCAGAATCTACCCCACGAAGTCTACTTTCATAACAGAACAGCAGGGACCTGCCAAAGTTAATCCATTTGGCCAGGAGAGCCCTTTTATGAAGGCATGTGCTCAATATCGTCGCCAAATTTTTTGGGCGAATTTTACGCCCTCTCATTTTCAAAAGTCGATTCCAAAGCAACTAATAGAGCTTTGCGATCGCAATCACTTCCAGAATCTGCAAAAGATATTCTAGTTTCATAACAGAACAGCAGGGACCTGCCAAAGTTAAACCATTTGGCCAGGAGAGCCCTTTTATGGAGACTTTGCCCGATTTCGATACCCAAAATTTTTGCGATTTTCACAGAATTTTTTTCAAAAGCCGATTCCAAAGCAACTAATAGAGCTTTGCGATCGCAATCACTTCCAGAATCTGCAAAAGATATTCTAGTTTCATAACAGAACAGCAGGGACCTGCCAAAGTTAAACCATTTGGCCAGGAGAGCCCTTTTATGGAGACTTTGCCCGATTTCGATACCCAAAATTTTTGCGATTATCACAGAATTTTTTTCAAAAGCCGATTCCAAAGCAACTAATAGAGCTTTGCGATCGCAATCACTTCCAGAATCTGCCCCACGAAGTCTACTTTCATAACAGAACAGCAGGGACCTGCCAAAGTTAAACCATTTGGCCAGGAGAGCCCTTTTATGAAGGCATGTGCTCAATATCGTCGCCAAATTTTTTGGGCGAATTTTACGCCCTCTCATTTTCAAAAGTCGATTCCAAAGCAACTAATAGAGCTTTGCGATCGCAATCACTTCCAGAATCTGCAAAAGATATTCTAGTTTCATAACAGAACAGCAGGGACCTGCCAAAGTTAAACCATTTGGCCAGGAGAGCCCTTTTATGGAGACTTTGCCCGATTTCGATACCCAAAATTTTTGCGATTTTCACAGAATTTTTTTCAAAAGCCGATTCCAAAGCAACTAATAGAGCTTTGCGATCGCAATCACTTCCAGAATCTACCCCACGAAGTCTACTTTCATAACAGAACAGCAGGGACCTGCCAAAGTTAAACCATTTGGCCAGGAGAGCCCTTTTATGAAGGCATGTGCTCAATATCGTCGCCAAATTTTTTGGGCGAATTTTACGCCCTCTCATTTTCAAAAGTCGATTCCAAAGCAACTAATAGAGCTTTGCGATCGCAATCACTTCCAGAATCTACCCCACGAAGTCTACTTTCATAACAGAACAGCAGGGACCTGCCAAAGTTAAACCATTTGGCCAGGAGAGCCCTTTTATGAAGGCATGTGCTCAATATCGTCGCCAAATTTTTTGGGCGAATTTTACGCCCTCTCATTTTCAAAAGTCGATTCCAAAGCAACTAATAGAGCTTTGCGATCGCAATCACTTCCAGAATCTGCAAAAGATATTCTAGTTTCATAACAGAACAGCAGGGACCTGCCAAAGTTAAACCATTTGGCCAGGAGAGCCCTTTTATGGAGACTTTGCCCGATTTCGATACCCAAAATTTTTGCGATTTTCACAGAATTTTTTTCAAAAGCCGATTCCAAAGCAACTAATAGAGCTTTGCGATCGCAATCACTTCCTGAATCTGCCCCACGAAGTCTACTTTCATAACAGAACAGCAGGGACCTGCCAAAGTTAAACCATTTGGCCAGGAGAGCCCTTTTATGAAGGCATGTGCTCAATATCGTCGCCAAATTTTTTGGGCGAATTTTACGCCCTCTCATTTTCAAAAGTCGATTCCAAAGCAACTAATAGAGCTTTGCGATCGCAATCACTTCCAGAATCTGCAAAAGATATTCTAGTTTCATAACAAAACAGCAGGGACCTGCCAAAGTTAAACCATTTGGCCAGGAGAGCCCTTTTATGGAGACTTTGCCCGATTTCGATACCCAAAATTTTTGCGATTTTCACAGAATTTTTTTCAAAATCCGATTCCAAATCAACTAATAGAGCTTTGCGATCGCAATCACTTCCAGAATCTGCCCCACGAAGTCTACTTTCATAACAGAACAGCAGGGACCTGCCAAAGTTAAACCATTTGGCCAGGAGAGCCCTTTTATGAAGGCATGTGCTCAATATCGTCGCCAAATTTTTTGGGCGAATTTTACGCCCTCTCATTTTCAAAAGTCGATTCCAAAGCAACTAATAGAGCTTTGCGATCGCAATCACTTCCAGAATCTGCAAAAGATATTCTAGTTTCATAACAGAACAGCAGGGACCTGCCAAAGTTAAACCATTTGGCCAGGAGCGCCCTTTTATGGAGACTTTGCCCGATTTCGATACCCAAAATTTTTGCGATTTTCACAGAATTTTTTTCAAAAGCCGATTCCAAAGCAACTAATAGAGCTTTGCGATCGCAATCACTTCCAGAATCTGCCCCACGAAGTCTACTTTCATAACAGAACAGCAGGGACCTGCCAAAGTTAAACCATTTGGCCAGGAGAGCCCTTTTATGAAGGCATGTGCTCAATATCGTCGCCAAATTTTTTGGGCGAATTTTACGCCCTCCCATTTTCAAAAGTCGATTCAAAGCAACTAATAGAGCTTTGCGATCGCAATCACTTCCAGAATCTGCAAAAGATATTCTAGTTTCATAACAGAACAGCAGGGACCTGCCAAAGTTAAACCATTTGGCCAGGAGAGCCCTTTTATGGAGACTTTGCCCGATTTCGATACCCAAAATTTTTGCGATTTTCACAGAATTTTTTTCAAAAGCCGATTCCAAAGCAACTAATAGAGCTTTGCGATCGCAATCACTTCCAGAATCTGCCCCACGAAGTCTACTTTCATAACAGAACAGCAGGGACCTGCCAAAGTTAAACCATTTGGCCAGGAGAGCCCTTTTATGAAGGCATGTGCTCAATATCGTCGCCAAATTTTTTGGGCGAATTTTACGCCCTCTCATTTTTAAAAGTCGATTCCAAAGCAACTAATAGAGCTTTGCGATCGCAATCACTTCCAGAATCTGCAAAAGATATTCTAGTTTCATAACAGAACAGCAGGGACCTGCCAAAGTTAAACCATTTGGCCAGGAGAGCCCTTTTATGGAGACTTTGCCCGATTTCGATACCCAAAATTTTTGCGATTTTCACAGAATTTTTTTCAAAAGCCGATTCCAAAGCAACTAATAGAGCTTTGCGATCGCAATCACTTTCAGGATCTGCCCCACGAAGTCTACTTTCATAACAGAACAGCAGGGACCTGCCAAAGTTAAACCATTTGGCCAGGAGAGCCCTTTTATGAAGGCATGTGCTCAATATCGTCGCCAAATTTTTTGGGCGAATTTTACGCCCTCTCATTTTCAAAAGTCGATTCCAAAGCAACTAATAGAGCTTTGCGATCGCAATCACTTCCAGAATCTGCAAAAGATATTCTAGTTTCATAACAGAACAGCAGGGACCTGCCAAAGTTAAACCATTTGGCCAGGAGAGCCCTTTTATGGAGACTTTGCCCGATTTCGATACCCAAAATTTTTGCGATTTTCACAGAATTTTTTTCAAAAGCCGATTCCAAAGCAACTAATAGAGCTTTGCGATCGCAATCACTTCCAGAATCTGCCCCACGAAGTCTACTTTCATAACAGAACAGCAGGGACCTGCCAAAGTTAAACCATTTGGCCAGGAGAGCCCTTTTATGAAGGCATGTGCTCAATATCGTCGCCAAATTTTTTGGGCGAATTTTACGCCCTCTCATTTTCAAAAGTCGATTCCAAAGCAACTAATAGAGCTTTGCGATCGCAATCACTTCCAGAATCTGCAAAAGATATTCTAGTTTCATAACAGAACAGCAGGGACCTGCCAAAGTTAAACCATTTGGCCAGGAGAGCCCTTTTATGGAGACTTTGCCCGATTTCGATACCCAAAATTTTTGCGATTTTCACAGAATTTTTTCAAAAGCCGATTCCAAAGCAACTAATAGAGCTTTGCGATCGCAATCACTTCCAGAATCTGCCCCACGAAGTCTACTTTCATAACAGAACAGCAGGGACCTGCCAAAGTTAAACCATTTGGCCAGGAGAGCCCTTTTATGAAGGCATGTGCTCAATATCGTCGCCAAATTTTTTGGGCGAATTTTACGCCCTCTCATTTTCAAAAGTCGATTCCAAAGCAACTAATAGAGCTTTGCGATCGCAATCACTTCCAGAATCTGCAAAAGATATTCTAGTTTCATAACAGAACAGCAGGGACCTGCCAAAGTTAAACCATTTGGCCAGGAGAGCCCTTTTATGGAGACTTTGCCCGATTTCGATACCCAAGACTTTTGCGATTTTCACAGAATTTTTTTAAAAGCCGATTACAAAGCAACTAATAGAGCTTTGCGATCGCAATCACTTCCAGAATCTGCCCCACGAAGTCTACTTTCATAACAGAACAGCAGGGACCTGCCAAAGTTAAACCATTTGGCCAGGAGAGCCCTTTTATGAAGGCATGTGCTCAATATCGTCGCCAAATTTTTTGGGCGAATTTTACGCCCTCTCATTTTCAAAAGTCGATTCCAAAGCAACTAATAGAGCTTTGCGATCGCAATCACTTCCAGAATCTGCAAAAGATATTCTAGTTTCATAACAGAACAGCAGGGACCTGCCAAAGTTAAACCATTTGGCCAGGAGAGCCCTTTTATGGAGACTTTGCCCGATTTCGATACCCAAGACTTTTGCGATTTTCACAGAATTTTTTTAAAAGCCGATTACAAAGCAACTAATAGAGCTTTGCGATCGCAATCACTTCCAGAATCTGCCCCACGAAGTCTACTTTCATAACAGAACAGCAGGGACCTGCCAAAGTTAAACCATTTGGCCAGGAGAGCCCTTTTATGAAGGCATGTGCTCAATATCGTCGCCAAATTTTTTGGGCGAATTTTACGCCCTCTCATTTTCAAAAGTCGATTCCAAAGCAACTAATAGAGCTTTGCGATCGCAATCACTTCCAGAATCTGCAAAAGATATTCTAGTTTCATAACAGAACAGCAGGGACCTGCCAAAGTTAAACCATTTGGCCAGGAGAGCCCTTTTATGGAGACTTTGCCCGATTTCGATACCCAAAATTTTTGCGATTTTCACAGAATTTTTTTCAAAAGCCGATTCCAAAGCAACTAATAGAGCTTTGCGATCGCAATCACTTCCAGAATCTGCAAAAGATATTCTAGTTTCATAACAGAACAGCAGGGACCTGCCAAAGTTAAACCATTTGGCCAGGAGAGCCCTTTTATGGAGACTTTGCCCGATTTCGATACCCAAAATTTTTGCGATTTTCACAGAATTTTTTTCAAAAGCCGATTCCAAAGCAACTAATAGAGCTTTGCGATCGCAATCACTTCCAGAATCTGCCCCACGAAGTCTACTTTCATAACAGAACAGCAGGGACCTGCCAAAGTTAAACCATTTGGCCAGGAGAGCCCTTTTATGAAGGCATGTGCTCAATATCGTCGCCAAATTTTTTGGGCGAATTTTACGCCCTCTCATTTTCAAAAGTCGTTTCCAAAGCAACTAATAGAGCTTTGCGATCGCAATCACTTCCAGAATCTGCAAAAGATATTCTAGTTTCATAACAGAACAGCAGGGACCTGCCAAAGTTAAACCATTTGGCCAGGAGAGCCCTTTTATGGAGACTTTGCCCGATTTCGATACCCAAGACTTTTGCGATTTTCACAGAATTTTTTTAAAAGCCGATTACAAAGCAACTAATAGAGCTTTGCGATCGCAATCACTTCCAGAATCTGCCCCACGAAGTCTACTTTCATAACAGAACAGCAGGGACCTGCCAAAGTTAAACCATTTGGCCAGGAGAGCCCTTTTATGAAGGCATGTGCTCAATATCGTCGACAAATTTTTTGGGCGAATTTTACGCCCTCTCATTTTCAAAAGTCGATTCCAAAGCAACTAATAGAGCTTTGCGATCGCAATCACTTCCAGAATCTGCAAAAGATATTCTAGTTTCATAACAGAACAGCAGGGACCTGCCAAAGTTAAACCATTTGGCCAGGAGAGCCCTTTTATGGAGACTTTGCCCGATTTCGATACCCAAAATTTTTGCGATTTTCACAGAATTTTTTTCAAAAGCCGATTCCAAAGCAACTAATAGAGCTTTGCGATCGCAATCACTTCCAGAATCTGCCCCACGAAGTCTACTTTCATAACAGAACAGCAGGGACCTGCCAAAGTTAAACCATTTGGCCAGGAGAGCCCTTTTATGAAGGCATGTGCTCAATATCGTCGCCAAATTTTTTGGGCGAATTTTACGCCCTCTCATTTTCAAAAGTCCATTCCAAAGCAACTAATAGAGCTTTGCGATCGCAATCACTTCCAGAATCTGCAAAAGATATTCTAGTTTCATAACAGAACAGCAGGGACCTGCCAAAGTTAAACCATTTGGCCAGGAGAGCCCTTTTATGGAGACTTTGCCCGATTTCGATACCCAAAATTTTTGCGATTTTCACAGAATTTTTTTCAAAAGCCGATTCCAAAGCAACTAATAGAGCTTTGCGATCGCAATCACTTCCAGAATCTGCCCCACGAAGTCTACTTTCATAACAGAACAGCAGGGACCTGCCAAAGTTAAACCATTTGGCCAGGAGAGCCCTTTTATGAAGGCATGTGCTCAATATCGTCGCCAAATTTTTTGGGCGAATTTTACGCCCTCTCATTTTCAAAAGTCGATTCCAAAGCAACTAATAGAGCTTTGCGATCGCAATCACTTCCAGAATCTGCAAAAGATATTCTAGTTTCATAACAGAACAGCAGGGACCTGCCAAAGTTAAACCATTTGGCCAGGAGAGCCCTTTTATGGAGACTTTGCCCGATTTCGATACCCAAAATTTTTGCGATTTTCACAGAATTTTTTTCAAAAGCCGATTCCAAAGCAACTAATAGAGCTTTGCGATCGCAATCACTTCCAGAATCTGCCCCACGAAGTCTACTTTCATAACAGAACAGCAGGGACCTGCCAAAGTTAAACCATTTGGCCAGGAGAGCCCTTTTATGAAGGCATGTGCTCAATATCGTCGACAAATTTTTTGGGCGAATTTTACGCCCTCTCATTTTCAAAAGTCGATTCCAAAGCAACTAATAGAGCTTTGCGATCGCAATCACTTCCAGAATCTGCAAAAGATATTCTAGTTTCATAACAGAACAGCAGGGACCTGCCAAAGTTAAACCATTTGGCCAGGAGAGCCCTTTTATGGAGACTTTGCCCGCTTTCGATACCCAAAATTTTTGCGATTTTCACAGAATTTTTTTCAAAAGCCGATTCCAAAGCAACTAATAGAGCTTTGCGATCGCAATCACTTCCAGAATCTGCCCCACGAAGTCTACTTTCATAACAGAACAGCAGGGACCTGCCAAAGTTAAACCATTTGGCCAGGAGAGCCCTTTTATGAAGGCATGTGCTCAATATCGTCGCCAAATTTTTTGGGCGAATTTTACGCCCTCTCATTTTCAAAAGTCGATTCCAAAGCAACTAATAGAGCTTTGCGATCGCAATCACTTCCAGAATCTGCAAAAGATATTCTAGTTTCATAACAGAACAGCAGGGACCTGCCAAAGTTAAACCATTTGGCCAGGAGAGCCCTTTTATGGAGACTTTGCCCGATTTCGATACCCACAATTTTTGCGATTTTCACAGAATTTTTTTCAAAAGCCGATTCCAAAGCAACTAATAGAGCTTTGCGATCGCAATCACTTCCAGAATCTGCCCCACGAAGTCTACTTTCATAACAGAACAGCAGGGACCTGCCAAAGTTAAACCATTTGGCCAGGAGAGCCCTTTTATGAAGGCATGTGCTCAATATCGTCGCCAAATTTTTTGGGCGAATTTTACGCCCTCTCATTTTCAAAAGTCGATTCCAAAGCAACTAATAGAGCTTTGCGATCGCAATCACTTCCAGAATCTGCAAAAGATATTCTAGTTTCATAACAGAACAGCAGGGACCTGCCAAAGTTAAACCATTTGGCCAGGAGAGCCCTTTTATGGAGACTTTGCCCGATTTCGATACCCAAAATTTTTGCGATTTTCACAGAATTTTTTTCAAAAGCCGATTCCAAAGCAACTAATAGAGCTTTGCGATCGCAATCACTTCCAGAATCTGCCCCACGAAGTCTACTTTCATAACAGAACATCAGGGACCTGCCAAAGTTAAACCATTTGGCCAGGAGAGCCCTTTTATGAAGGCATGTGCTCAATATCGTCGCCAAATTTTTTGGGCGAATTTTACGCCCTCTCATTTTCAAAAGTCGATTCCAAAGCAACTAATAGAGCTTTGCGATCGCAATCACTTCCAGAATCTGCAAAAGATATTCTAGTTTCATAACAGAACAGCAGGGACCTGCCAAAGTTAAACCATTTGGCCAGGAGAGCCCTTTTATGGAGACTTTGCCCGATTTCGATACCCAAAATTTTTGCGATTTTCACAGAATTTTTTTCAAAAGCCGATTCCAAAGCAACTAATAGAGCTTTGCGATCGCAATCACTTCCAGAATCTGCAAAAGATATTCTAGTTTCATAACAGAACAGCAGGGACCTGCCAAAGTTAAACCATTTGGCCAGGAGAGCCCTTTTATGAAGGCATGTGCTCAATATCGTCGCCAAATTTTTTGGGCGAATTTTACGCCCTCTCATTTTCAAAAGTCGATTCCAAAGCAACTAATAGAGCTTTGCGATCGCAATCACTTCCAGAATCTGCAAAAGATATTCTAGTTTCATAACAGAACAGCAGGGACCTGCCAAAGTTAAACCATTTGGCCAGGAGAGCCCTTTTATGGAGACTTTGCCCGATTTCGATACCCAAAATTTTTGCGATTTTCACAGAATTTTTTTCAAAAGCCGATTCCAAAGCAACTAATAGAGCTTTGCGATCGCAATCACTTCCAGAATCTGCCCCACGAAGTCTACTTTCATAACAGAACAGCAGGGACCTGCCAAAGTTAAACCATTTGGCCAGGAGAGCCCTTTTATGAAGGCATGTGCTCAATATCGTCGCCAAATTTTTTGGGCGAATTTTACGCCCTCTCATTTTCAAAAGTCGATTCCAAAGCAACTAATAGAGCTTTGCGATCGCAATCACTTCCAGAATCTGCAAAAGATATTCTAGTTTCATAACAGAACAGCAGGGACCTGCCAAAGTTAAACCATTTGGCCAGGAGAGCCCTTTTATGGAGACTTTGCCCGATTTCGATACCCAAAATTTTTGCGATTTTCACAGAATTTTTTTCAAAAGCCGATTCCAAAGCAACTAATAGAGCTTTGCGATCGCAATCACTTCCAGAATCTGCCCCACGAAGTCTACTTTCATAACAGAACAGCAGGGACCTGCCAAAGTTAAACCATTTGGCCGGGAGAGCCCTTTTATGAAGGCATGTGCTCAATATCGTCGCCAAATTTTTTGGGCGAATTTTACGCCCTCTCATTTTCAAAAGTCGATTCCAAAGCAACTAATAGAGCTTTGCGATCGCAATCACTTCCAGAATCTGCCCCACGAAGTCTACTTTCATAACAGAACAGCAGGGACCTGCCAAAGTTAAACCATTTGGCCAGGAGAGCCCTTTTATGAAGGCATGTGCTCAATATCGTCGCCAAATTTTTTGGGCGAATTTTACGCCCTCTCATTTTCAAAAGTCGATTCCAAAGCAACTAATAGAGCTTTGCGATCGCAATCACTTCCAGAATCTGCAAAAGATATTCTAGTTTCATAACAGAACAGCAGGGACCTGCCAAAGTTAAACCATTTGGCCAGGAGAGCCCTTTTATGGAGACTTTGCCCGATTTCGATACCCAAAATTTTTGCGATTTTCACAGAATTTTTTTCAAAAGCCGATTCCAAAGCAACTAATAGAGCTTTGCGATCGCAATCACTTCCAGAATCTGCCCCACGAAGTCTACTTTCATAACAGAACAGCAGGGACCTGCCAAAGTTAAACCATTTGGCCAGGAGAGCCCTTTTATGAAGGCATGTGCTCAATATCGTCGCCAAATTTTTTGGGCGAATTTTACGCCCTCTCATTTTCAAAAGTCGATTCCAAAGCAACTAATAGAGCTTTGCGATCGCAATCACTTCCAGAATCTGCAAAAGATATTCTAGTTTCATAACAGAACAGCAGGGACCTGCCAAAGTTAAACCATTTGGCCAGGAGAGCCCTTTTATGGAGACTTTGCCCGATTTCGATACCCAAAATTTTTGCGATTTTCACAGAATTTTTTTCAAAAGCCGATTCCAAAGCAACTAATAGAGCTTTGCGATCGCAATCACTTCCAGAATCTGCCCCACGAAGTCTACTTTCATAACAGAACAGCAGGGACCTGCCAAAGTTAAACCATTTGGCCAGGAGAGCCCTTTTATGAAGGCATGTGCTCAATATCGTCGCCAAATTTTTTGGGCGAATTTTACGCCCTCTCATTTTCAAAAGTCGATTCCAAAGCAACTAATAGAGCTTTGCGATCGCAATCACTTCCAGAATCTGCAAAAGATATTCTAGTTTTATAACAGAACAGCAGGGACCTGCCAAAGTTAAACCATTTGGCCAGGAGAGCCCTTTTATGGAGACTTTGCCCGATTTCGATACCCAAAATTTTTGCGATTTTCACAGAATTTTTTTAAAAGCCGATTCCAAAGCAACTATTAGAGCTTTGCGATCGCAATCACTTCCAGAATCTGCCCCACGAAGTCTACTTTCATAACAGAACAGCAGGGACCTGCCAAAGTTAAACCATTTGGCCAGGAGAGCCCTTTTATGAAGGCATGTGCTCAATATCGTCGCCAAATTTTTTGGGCGAATTTTACGCCCTCTCATTTTCAAAAGTCGATTCCAAAGCAACTAATAGAGCTTTGCGATCGCAATCACTTCCAGAATCTGCAAAAGATATTCTAGTTTCATAACAGAACAGCAGGGACCTGCCAAAGTTAAACCATTTGGCCAGTAGAGCCCTTTTATGGAGACTTTGCCCGATTTCGATACCCAAAATTTTTGCGATTTTCACAGAATTTTTTTCAAAAGCCGATTCCAAAGCAACTAGTAGAGCTTTGCGATCGCAATCACTTCCAGAATCTGCCCCACGAAGTCTACTTTCATAACAGAACAGCAGGGACCTGCCAAAGTTAAACCATTTGGCCAGGAGAGCCCTTTTATGAAGGCATGTGCTCAATATCGTCGCCAAATTTTTTGGGCGAATTTTACGCCCTCTCATTTTCAAAAGTCGATTCCAAAGCAACTAATAGAGCTTTGCGATCGCAATCACTTCCAGAATCTGCAAAAGATATTCTAGTTTCATAACAGAACAGCAGGGACCTGCCAAAGTTAAACCATTTGGCCAGGAGAGCCCTTTTATGGAGACTGCCCGATTTCGATACCCAAAATTTTTGCGATTTTCACAGAATTTTTTTCAAAAGCCGATTCCAAAGCAACTAATAGAGCTTTGCGATCGCAATCACTTCCAGAATCTGCCCCACGAAGTCTACTTTCATAACAGAACAGCAGGGACCTGCCAAAGTTAAACCATTTGGCCAGGAGAGCCCTTTTATGAAGGCATGTGCTCAATATCGTCGCCAAATTTTTTGGGCGAATTTTACGCCCTCTCATTTTCAAAAGTCGATTCCAAAGCAACTAATAGAGCTTTGCGATCGCAATCACTTCCAGAATCTGCAAAAGATATTCTAGTTTCATAACAGAACAGCAGGGACCTGCCAAAGTTAAACCATTTGGCCAGGAGAGCCCTTTTATGGAGACTTTGCCCGATTTCGATACCCAAAATTTTTGCGATTTTCACAGAATTTTTTTCAAAAGCCGATTCCAAAGCAACTAATAGAGCTTTGCGATCGCAATCACTTCCAGAATCTGCCCCACGAAGTCTACTTTCATAACAGAACAGCAGGGACCTGCCAAAGTGAAACCATTTGGCCAGGAGAGCCCTTTTATGAAGGCATGTGCTCAATATCGTCGCCAAATTTTTTGGGCGAATTTTACGCCCTCTCATTTTCAAAAGTCGATTCCAAAGCAACTAATAGAGCTTTGCGATCGCAATCACTTCCAGAATCTGCCCCACGAAGTCTACTTTCATAACAGAACAGCAGGGACCTGCCAAAGTTAAACCATTTGGCCAGGAGAGCCCTTTTATGAAGGCATGTGCTCAATATCGTCGCCAAATTTTTTGGGCGAATTTTACGCCCTCTCATTTTCAAAAGTCGATTCCAAAGCAACTAATAGAGCTTTGCGATCGCAATCACTTCCAGAATCTGCAAAAGATATTCTAGTTTCATAACAGAACAGCAGGGACCTGCCAAAGTTAAACCATTTGGCCAGGAGAGCCCTTTTATGGAGACTTTGCCCGATTTCGATACCCAAAATTTTTGCGATTTTCACAGAATTTTTTTCAAAAGCCGATTCCAAAGCAACTAATAGAGCTTTGCGATCGCAATCACTTCCAGAATCTGCCCCACGAAGTCTACTTTCATAACAGAACAGCAGGGACCTGCCAAAGTTAAACCATTTGGCCAGGAGAGCCCTTTTATGAAGGCATGTGCTCAATATCGTCGCCAAATTTTTTGGGCGAATTTTACGCCCTCTCATTTTCAAAAGTCGATTCCAAAGCAACTAATAGAGCTTTGCGATCGCAATCACTTCCAGAATCTGCAAAAGATATTCTAGTTTCATAACAGAACAGCAGGGACCTGCCAAAGTTAAACCATTTGGCCAGGAGAGCCCTTTTATGGAGACTTTGCCCGATTTCGATACCCAAAATTTTTGCGATTTTCACAGAATTTTTTTCAAAAGCCGATTCCAAAGCAACTAATAGAGCTTTGCGATCGCAATCACTTCCAGAATCTGCCCCACGAAGTCTACTTTCATAACAGAACAGCAGGGACCTGCCAAAGTTAAACCATTTGGCCAGGAGAGCCCTTTTATGAAGGCATGTGCTCAATATCGTCGCCAAATTTTTTGGGCGAATTTTACGCCCTCTCATTTTCAAAAGTCGATTCCAAAGCAACTAATAGAGCTTTGCGATCGCAATCACTTCCAGAATCTGCAAAAGATATTCTAGTTTTATAACAGAACAGCAGGGACCTGCCAAAGTTAAACCATTTGGCCAGGAGAGCCCTTTTATGGAGACTTTGCCCGATTTCGATACCCAAAATTTTTGCGATTTTCACAGAATTTTTTTAAAAGCCGATTCCAAAGCAACTATTAGAGCTTTGCGATCGCAATCACTTCCAGAATCTGCCCCACGAAGTCTACTTTCATAACAGAACAGCAGGGACCTGCCAAAGTTAAACCATTTGGCCAGGAGAGCCCTTTTATGAAGGCATGTGCTCAATATCGTCGCCAAATTTTTTGGGCGAATTTTACGCCCTCTCATTTTCAAAAGTCGATTCCAAAGCAACTAATAGAGCTTTGCGATCGCAATCACTTCCAGAATCTGCAAAAGATATTCTAGTTTCATAACAGAACAGCAGGGACCTGCCAAAGTTAAACCATTTGGCCAGTAGAGCCCTTTTATGGAGACTTTGCCCGATTTCGATACCCAAAATTTTTGCGATTTTCACAGAATTTTTTTCAAAAGCCGATTCCAAAGCAACTAGTAGAGCTTTGCGATCGCAATCACTTCCAGAATCTGCCCCACGAAGTCTACTTTCATAACAGAACAGCAGGGACCTGCCAAAGTTAAACCATTTGGCCAGGAGAGCCCTTTTATGAAGGCATGTGCTCAATATCGTCGCCAAATTTTTTGGGCGAATTTTACGCCCTCTCATTTTCAAAAGTCGATTCCAAAGCAACTAATAGAGCTTTGCGATCGCAATCACTTCCAGAATCTGCAAAAGATATTCTAGTTTCATAACAGAACAGCAGGGACCTGCCAAAGTTAAACCATTTGGCCAGGAGAGCCCTTTTATGGAGACTTTGCCCGATTTCGATACCCAAAATTTTTGCGATTTTCACAGAATTTTTTTCAAAAGCCGATTCCAAAGCAACTAATAGAGCTTTGCGATCGCAATCACTTCCAGAATTTGCCCCACGAAGTCTACTTTCATAACAGAACAGCAGGGACCTGCCAAAGTTAATCCATTTGGCCAGGAGAGCCGTTTTATGAAGGCATGTGCTCAATATCGTCGCCAAATTTTTTGGGCGAGTTTTACGCCCTCTCATTTTCAAAAGTCGATTCCAAAGCAACTAATAGAGCTTTGCGATCGCAATCACTTCCAGAATCTGCAAAAGATATTCTAGTTTCATAACAGAACAGCAGGGACCTGCCAAAGTTAAACCATTTGGCCAGGAGAGCCCTTTTATGGAGACTGCCCGATTTCGATACCCAAAATTTTTGCGATTTTCACAGAATTTTTTTCAAAAGCCGATTCCAAAGCAACTAATAGAGCTTTGCGATCGCAATCACTTCCAGAATCTGCCCCACGAAGTCTACTTTCATAACAGAACAGCAGGGACCTGCCAAAGTTAAACCATTTGGCCAGGAGAGCCCTTTTATGAAGGCATGTGCTCAATATCGTCGCCAAATATTTTGGGCGAATTTTACGCCCTCTCATTTTCAAAAGTCGATTCCAAAGCAACTAATAGAGCTTTGCGATCGCAATCACTTCCAGAATCTGCAAAAGATATTCTAGTTTCATAACAGAACAGCAGGGACCTGCCAAAGTTAAACCATTTGGCCAGGAGAGCCCTTTTATGGAGACTTTGCCCGATTTCGATACCCAAAATTTTTGCGATTTTCACAGAATTTTTTTCAAAAGCCGATTCCAAAGCAACTAATAGAGCTTTGCGATCGCAATCACTTCCAGAATCTGCCCCACGAAGTCTACTTTCATAACAGAACAGCAGGGACCTGCCAAAGTGAAACCATTTGGCCAGGAGAGCCCTTTTATGAAGGCATGTGCTCAATATCGTCGCCAAATTTTTTGGGCGAATTTTACGCCCTCTCATTTTCAAAAGTCGATTCCAAAGCAACTAATAGAGCTTTGCGATCGCAATCACTTCCAGAATCTGCAAAAGATATTCTAGTTTCATAACAGAACAGCAGGGACCTGCCAAAGTTAAACCATTTGGCCAGGAGAGCCCTTTTATGGAGACTTTGCCCGATTTCGATACCCAAAACTTTTGCGATTTTCACAGAATTTTTTTCAAAAGCCGATTCCAAAGCAATTAGTAGAGCTTTGCGATCGCAATCACTTCCAGAATCTGCCCCACGAAGTCTACTTTCATAACAGAACAGCAGGGACCTGCCAAAGTTAAACCATTTGGCCAGGAGAGCCCTTTTATGAAGGCATGTGCTCAATATCGTCGCCAAATTTTTTGGGCGAATTTTACGCCCTCTCATTTTCAAAAGTCGATTCCAAAGCAACTAATAGAGCTTTGCGATCGCAATCACTTCCAGAATCTGCAAAAGATATTCTAGTTTCATAACAGAACAGCAGGGACCTGCCAAAGTTAAACCATTTGGCCAGGAGAGCCCTTTTATGGAGACTTTGCCCGATTTCGATACCCAAAATTTTTGCGATTTTCACAGAATTTTTTTCAAAAGCCGATTCCAAAGCAACTAATAGAGCTTTGCGATCGCAATCACTTCCAGAATCTGCCCCACGAAGTCTACTTTCATAACAGAACAGCAGGGACCTGCCAAAGTTAAACCATTTGGCCAGGAGAGCCCTTTTATGAAGGCATGTGCTCAATATCGTCGCCAAATTTTTTGGGCGAATTTTACGCCCTCTCATTTTCAAAAGTCGATTCCAAAGCAACTAATAGAGCTTTGCGATCGCAATCACTTCCAGAATCTGCAAAAGATATTCTAGTTTCATAACAGAACAGCAGGGACCTGCCAAAGTTAAACCATTTGGCCAGGAGAGCCCTTTTATGGAGACTTTGCCCGATTTCGATACCCAAAATTTTTGCGATTTTCACAGAATTTTTTTAAAAGCCGATTCCAAAGCAACTATTAGAGCTTTGCGATCGCAATCACTTCCAGAATCTGCCCCACGAAGTCTACTTTCATAACAGAACAGCAGGGACCTGCCAAAGTTAAACCATTTGGCCAGGAGAGCCCTTTTATGAAGGCATGTGCTCAATATCGTCGCCAAATTTTTTGGGCGAATTTTACGCCCTCTCATTTTCAAAAGTCGATTCCAAAGCAACTAATAGAGCTTTGCGATCGCAATCACTTCCAGAATCTGCAAAAGATATTCTAGTTTCATAACAGAACAGCAGGGACCTGCCAAAGTTAAACCATTTGGCCAGGAGAGCCCTTTTATGGAGACTTTGCCCGATTTCGATACCCAAAATTTTTGCGATTTTCACAGAATTTTTTTCAAAAGCCGATTCCAAAGCAACTAATAGAGCTTTGCGATCGCAATCACTTCCAGAATCTGCCCCACGAAGTCTACTTTCATAACAGAACAGCAGGGACCTGCCAAAGTTAATCCATTTGGCCAGGAGAGCCCTTTTATGAAGGCATGTGCTCAATATCGTCGCCAAATTTTTTGGGCGAGTTTTACGCCCTCTCATTTTCAAAAGTCGATTCCAAAGCAACTAATAGAGCTTTGCGATCGCAATCACTTCCAGAATCTGCAAAAGATATTCTAGTTTCATAACAGAACAGCAGGGACCTGCCAAAGTTAAACCATTTGGCCAGGAGAGCCCTTTTATGGAGACTGCCCGATTTCGATACCCAAAATTTTTGCGATTTTCACAGATTTTTTTTCAAAAGCCGATTCCAAAGCAACTAATAGAGCTTTGCGATCGCAATCACTTCCAGAATCTGCCCCACGAAGTCTACTTTCATAACAGAACAGCAGGGACCTGCCAAAGTTAAACCATTTGGCCAGGAGAGCCCTTTTATGAAGGCATGTGCTCAATATCGTCGCCAAATTTTTTGGGCGAATTTTACGCCCTCTCATTTTCAAAAGTCGATTCCAAAGCAACTAATAGAGCTTTGCGATCGCAATCACTTCCAGAATCTGCAAAAGATATTCTAGTTTCATAACAGAACAGCAGGGACCTGCCAAAGTTAAACCATTTGGCCAGGAGAGCCCTTTTATGGAGACTTTGCCCGATTTCGATACCCAAAATTTTTGCGATTTTCACAGAATTTTTTTCAAAAGCCGATTCCAAAGCAACTAATAGAGCTTTGCGATCGCAATCACTTCCAGAATCTGCCCCACGAAGTCTACTTTCATAACAGAACAGCAGGGACCTGCCAAAGTTAAACCATTTGGCCAGGAGAGCCCTTTTATGAAGGCATGTGCTCAATATCGTCGCCAAATTTTTTGGGCGAATTTTACGCCCTCTCATTTTCAAAAGTCGATTCCAAAGCAACTAATAGAGCTTTGCGATCGCAATCACTTCCAGAATCTGCAAAAGATATTCTAGTTTCATAACAGAACAGCAGGGACCTGCCAAAGTTAAACCATTTGGCCAGGAGAGCCCTTTTATGGAGACTTTGCCCGATTTCGATACCCAAAATTTTTGCGATTTTCACAGAATTTTTTTCAAAAGCCGATTCCAAAGCATCTAGTAGAGCTTTGCGATCGCAATCACTTCCAGAATCTGCCCCACGAAGTCTACTTTCATAACAGAACAGCAGGGACCTGCCAAAGTTAAACCATTTGGCCAGGAGAGCCCTTTTATGAAGGCATGTGCTCAATATCGTCGCCAAATTTTTTGGGCGAATTTTACGCCCTCTCATTTTCAAAAGTCGATTCCAAAGCAACTAATAGAGCTTTGCGATCGCAATCACTTCCAGAATCTGCAAAAGATATTCTAGTTTCATAACAGAACAGCAGGGACCTGCCAAAGTTAAACCATTTGGCCAGGAGAGCCCTTTTATGGAGACTTTGCCCGATTTCGATACCCAAAATTTTTGCGATTTTCACAGAATTTTTTTCAAAAGCCGATTCCAAAGCAACTAATAGAGCTTTGCGATCGCAATCACTTCCAGAATCTGCCCCACGAAGTCTACTTTCATAACAGAACAGCAGGGACCTGCCAAAGTTAAACCATTTGGCCAGGAGAGCCCTTTTATGAAGGCATGTGCTCAATATCGTCGCCAAATTTTTTGGGCGAATTTTACGCCCTCTCATTTTCAAAAGTCGATTCCAAAGCAACTAATAGAGCTTTGCGATCGCAATCACTTCCAGAATCTGCAAAAGATATTCTAGTTTCATAACAGAACAGCAAGGACCTGCCAAAGTTAAACCATTTGGCCAGGAGAGCCCTTTTATGGAGACTTTGCCCGATTTCGATACCCAAAATTTTTGCGATTTTCACAGAATTTTTTTAAAAGCCGATTCCAAAGCAACTATTAGAGCTTTGCGATCGCAATCACTTCCAGAATCTGCCCCACGAAGTCTACTTTCATAACAGAACAGCAGGGACCTGCCAAAGTTAAACCATTTGGCCAGGAGAGCCCTTTTATGAAGGCATGTGCTCAATATCGTCGCCAAATTTTTGGGCGAATTTTACGCCCTCTCATTTTCAAAAGTCGATTCCAAAGCAACTAATAGAGCTTTGCGATCGCAATCACTTCCAGAATCTGCAAAAGATATTCTAGTTTCATAACAGAACAGCAGGGACCTGCCAAAGTTAAACCATTTGGCCAGGAGAGCCCTTTTATGGAGACTTTGCCCGATTTCGATACCCAAAATTTTTGCGATTTTCACAGAATTTTTTTCAAAAGCCGATTCCAAAGCAACTAATAGAGCTTTGCGATCGCAATCACTTCCAGAATCTGCCCCACGAAGTCTACTTTCATAACAGAACAGCAGGGACCTGCCAAAGTTAATCCATTTGGCCAGGAGAGCCCTTTTATGAAGGCATGTGCTCAATATCGTCGCCAAATTTTTTGGGCGAGTTTTACGCCCTCTCATTTTCAAAAGTCGATTCCAAAGCAACTAATAGAGCTTTGCGATCGCAATCACTTCCAGAATCTGCAAAAGATATTCTAGTTTCATAACAGAACAGCAGGGACCTGCCAAATGTAAACCATTTGGCCAGGAGAGCCCTTTTATGGAGACTGCCCGATTTCGATACCCAAAATTTTTGCGATTTTCACAGAATTTTTTTCAAAAGCCGATTCCAAAGCAACTAATAGAGCTTTGCGATCGCAATCACTTCCAGAATCTGCCCCACGAAGTCTACTTTCATAACAGAACAGCAGGGACCTGCCAAAGTTAAACCATTTGGCCAGGAGAGCCCTTTTATGAAGGCATGTGCTCAATATCGTCGCCAAATTTTTTGGGCGAATTTTACGCCCTCTCATTTTCAAAAGTCGATTCCAAAGCAACTAATAGAGCTTTGCGATCGCAATCACTTCCAGAATCTGCAAAAGATATTCTAGTTTCATAACAGAACAGCAGGGACCTGCCAAAGTTAAACCATTTGGCCAGGAGAGCCCTTTTATGGAGACTTTGCCCGATTTCGATACCCAAAATTTTTGCGATTTTCACAGAATTTTTTTCAAAAGCCGATTCCAAAGCAACTAATAGAGCTTTGCGATCGCAATCACTTCCAGAATCTGCCCCACGAAGTCTACTTTCATAACAGAACAGCAGGGACCTGCCAAAGTTAAACCATTTGGCCAGGAGAGCCCTTTTCTGAAGGCATGTGCTCAATATCGTCGCCAAATTTTTTGGGCGAATTTTACGCCCTCTCATTTTCAAAAGTCGATTCCAAAGCAACTAATAGAGCTTTGCGATCGCAATCACTTCCAGAAACTGCAAAAGATATTCTAGTTTCATAACAGAACAGCAGGGACCTGCCAAAGTTAAACCATTTGGCCAGGAGAGCCCTTTTATGGAGACTTTGCCCGATTTCGATACCCAAAATTTTTGCGATTTTCACAGAATTTTTTTCAAAAGCCGATTCCAAAGCAACTAGTAGAGCTTTGCGATCGCAATCACTTCCAGAATCTGCCCCACGAAGTCTACTTTCATAACAGAACAGCAGGGACCTGCCAAAGTTAAACCATTTGGCCAGGAGAGCCCTTTTATGAAGGCATGTGCTCAATATCGTCGCCAAATTTTTTGGGCGAATTTTACGCCCTCTCATTTTCAAAAGTCGATTCCAAAGCAACTAATAGAGCTTTGCGATCGCAATCACTTCCAGAATCTGCAAAAGATATTCTAGTTTCATAACAGAACAGCAGGGACCTGCCAAAGTTAAACCATTTGGCCAGGAGAGCCCTTTTATGGAGACTTTGCCCGATTTCGATACCCAAAATTTTTGCGATTTTCACAGAATTTTTTTCAAAAGCCGATTCCAAAGCAACTAATAGAGCTTTGCGATCGCAATCACTTCCAGAATCTGCCCCACGAAGTCTACTTTCATAACAGAACAGCAGGGACCTGCCAAAGTTAAACCATTTGGCCAGGAGAGCCCTTTTATGAAGGCATGTGCTCAATATCGTCGCCAAATTTTTTGGGCGAATTTTACGCCCTCTCATTTTCAAAAGTCGATTCCAAAGCAACTAATAGAGCTTTGCGATCGCAATCACTTCCAGAATCTGCAAAAGATATTCTAGTTTCATAACAGAACAGCAGGGACCTGCCAAAGTTAAACCATTTGGCCAGGAGAGCCCTTTTATGGAGACTGCCCGATTTCGATACCCAAAATTTTTGCGATTTTCACAGAATTTTTTTCAAAAGCCGATTCCAAAGCAACTAATAGAGCTTTGCGATCGCAATCACTTCCAGAATCTGCCCCACGAAGTCTACTTTCATAACAGAACAGCAGGGACCTGCCAAAGTTAAACCATTTGGCCAGGAGAGCCCTTTTATGAAGGCATGTGCTCAATATCGTCGCCAAATTTTTTGGGCGAATTTTACGCCCTCTCATTTTCAAAAGTCGATTCCAAAGCAACTAATAGAGCTTTGCGATCGCAATCACTTCCAGAATCTGCAAAAGATATTCTAGTTT
The DNA here is from genome assembly GCA_963930645.1 of Salticus scenicus. Classification (NCBI taxonomy): domain Eukaryota; kingdom Metazoa; phylum Arthropoda; class Arachnida; order Araneae; family Salticidae; genus Salticus; species Salticus scenicus. The sequence goes on along the minus strand of CAWVNO010001215.1, from coordinate 120,118 downwards.
CATAACAGAACAGCAGGGACCTGCCAAAGTTAAACCATTTGGCCAGGAGAGCCCTTTTATGGAGACTTTGCCCGATTTCGATACCCAAAATTTTTGCGATTTTCACAGAATTTTTTTCAAAAGCCGATTCCAAAGCAACTAATAGAGCTTTGCGATCGCAATCACTTCCAGAATCTGCCCCACGAAGTCTACTTTCATAACAGAACAGCAGGGACCTGCCAAAGTTAAACCATTTGGCCAGGAGAGCCCTTTTATGAAGGCATGTGCTCAATATCGTCGCCAAATTTTTTGGGCGAATTTTACGCCCTCTCATTTTCAAAAGTCGATTCCAAAGCAACTAATAGAGCTTTGCGATCGCAATCACTTCCAGAATCTGCAAAAGATATTCTAGTTTCATAACAGAACAGCAGGGACCTGCCAAAGTTAAACCATTTGGCCAGGAGAGCCCTTTTATGGAGACTTTGCCCGATTTCGATACCCAAAATTTTTGCGATTTTCACAGAATTTTTTTAAAAGCCGATTCCAAAGCAACTATTAGAGCTTTGCGATCGCAATCACTTCCAGAATCTGCCCCACGAAGTCTACTTTCATAACAGAACAGCAGGGACCTGCCAAAGTTAAACCATTTGGCCAGGAGAGCCCTTTTATGAAGGCATGTGCTCAATATCGTCGCCAAATTTTTTGGGCGAATTTTACGCCCTCTCATTTTCAAAAGTCGATTCCAAAGCAACTAATAGAGCTTTGCGATCGCAATCACTTCCAGAATCTGCAAAAGATATTCTAGTTTCATAACAGAACAGCAGGGACCTGCCAAAGTTAAACCATTTGGCCAGGAGAGCCCTTTTATGGAGACTTTGCCCGATTTCGATACCCAAAATTTTTGCGATTTTCACAGAATTTTTTTCAAAAGCCGATTCCAAAGCAACTAATAGAGCTTTGCGATCGCAATCACTTCCAGAATCTGCCCCACGAATTCTACTTTCATAACAGAACAGCAGGGACCTGCCAAAGTTAATCCATTTGGCCAGGAGAGCCCTTTTATGAAGGCATGTGCTCAATATCGTCGCCAAATTTTTTGGGCGAGTTTTACGCCCTCTCATTTTCAAAAGTCGATTCCAAAGCAACTAATAGAGCTTTGCGATCGCAATCACTTCCAGAATCTGCAAAAGATATTCTAGTTTCATAACAGAACAGCAGGGACCTGCCAAATGTAAACCATTTGGCCAGGAGAGCCCTTTTATGGAGACTGCCCGATTTCGATACCCAAAATTTTTGCGATTTTCACAGAATTTTTTTCAAAAGCCGATTCCAAAGCAACTAATAGAGCTTTGCGATCGCAATCACTTCCAGAATCTGCCCCACGAAGTCTACTTTCATAACAGAACAGCAGGGACCTGCCAAAGTTAAACCATTTGGCCAGGAGAGCCCTTTTATGAAGGCATGTGCTCAATATCGTCGCCAAATTTTTTGGGCGAATTTTACGCCCTCTCATTTTCAAAAGTCGATTCCAAAGCAACTAATAGAGCTTTGCGATCGCAATCACTTCCAGAATCTGCAAAAGATATTCTAGTTTCATAACAGAACAGCAGGGACCTGCCAAAGTTAAACCATTTGGCCAGGAGAGCCCTTTTATGGAGACTTTGCCCGATTTCGATACCCAAAATTTTTGCGATTTTCACAGAATTTTTTTCAAAAGCCGATTCCAAAGCAACTAATAGAGCTTTGCGATCGCAATCACTTCCAGAATCTGCCCCACGAAGTCTACTTTCATAACAGAACAGCAGGGACCTGCCAAAGTTAAACCATTTGGCCAGGAGAGCCCTTTTATGAAGGCATGTGCTCAATATCGTCGCCAAATTTTTTGGGCGAATTTTACGCCCTCTCATTTTCAAAAGTCGATTCCAAAGCAACTAATAGAGCTTTGCGATCGCAATCACTTCCAGAATCTGCAAAAGATATTCTAGTTTCATAACAGAACAGCAGGGACCTGCCAAAGTTAAACCATTTGGCCAGGAGAGCCCTTTTATGGAGACTTTGCCCGATTTCGATACCCAAAATTTTTGCGATTTTCACAGAATTTTTTTCAAAAGCCGATTCCAAAGCAACTAGTAGAGCTTTGCGATCGCAATCACTTCCAGAATCTGCCCCACGAAGTCTACTTTCATAACAGAACAGCAGGGACCTGCCAAAGTTAAACCATTTGGCCAGGAGAGCCCTTTTATGAAGGCATGTGCTCAATATCGTCGCCAAATTTTTTGGGCGAATTTTACGCCCTCTCATTTTCAAAAGTCGATTCCAAAGCAACTAATAGAGCTTTGCGATCGCAATCACTTCCAGAATCTGCAAAAGATATTCTAGTTTCATAACAGAACAGCAGGGACCTGCCAAAGTTAAACCATTTGGCCAGGAGAGCCCTTTTATGGAGACTTTGCCCGATTTCGATACCCAAAATTTTTGCGATTTTCACAGAATTTTTTTCAAAAGCCGATTCCAAAGCAACTAATAGAGCTTTGCGATCGTAATCACTTCCAGAATCTGCCCCACGAAGTCTACTTTCATAACAGAACAGCAGGGACCTGCCAAAGTTAAACCATTTGGCCAGGAGAGCCCTTTTATGAAGGCATGTGCTCAATATCGTCGCCAAATTTTTTGGGCGAATTTTACGCCCTCTCATTTTCAAAAGTCGATTCCAAAGCAACTAATAGAGCTTTGCGATCGCAATCACTTCCAGAATCTGCAAAAGATATTCTAGTTTCATAACAGAACAGCAGGGACCTGCCAAAGTTAAACCATTTGGCCAGGAGAGCCCTTTTATGGAGACTTTGCCCGATTTCGATACCCAAAATTTTTGCGATTTTCACAGAATTTTTTTAAAAGCCGATTCCAAAGCAACTATTAGAGCTTTGCGATCGCAATCACTTCCAGAATCTGCCCCACGAAGTCTACTTTCATAACAGAACAGCAGGGACCTGCCAAAGTTAAACCATTTGGCCAGGAGAGCCCTTTTATGAAGGCATGTGCTCAATATCGTCGCCAAATTTTTTGGGCGAATTTTACGCCCTCTCATTTTCAAAAGTCGATTCCAAAGCAACTAATAGAGCTTTGCGATCGCAATCACTTCCAGAATCTGCAAAAGATATTCTAGTTTCATAACAGAACAGCAGGGACCTGCCAAAATTAAACCATTTGGCCAGGAGAGCCCTTTTATGGAGACTTTGCCCGATTTCGATACCCAAAATTTTTGCGATTTTCACAGAATTTTTTTCAAAAGCCGATTCCAAAGCAACTAATAGAGCTTTGCGATCGCAATCACTTCCAGAATCTGCCCCACGAAGTCTACTTTCATAACAGAACAGCAGGGACCTGCCAAAGTTAATCCATTTGGCCAGGAGAGCCCTTTTATGAAGGCATGTGCTCAATATCGTCGCCAAATTTTTTGGGCGAGTTTTACGCCCTCTCATTTTCAAAAGTCGATTCCAAAGCAACTAATAGAGCTTTGCGATCGCAATCACTTCCAGAATCTGCAAAAGATATTCTAGTTTCATAACAGAACAGCAGGGACCTGCCAAATGTAAACCATTTGGCCAGGAGAGCCCTTTTATGGAGACTGCCCGATTTCGATACCCAAAATTTTTGCGATTTTCACAGAATTTTTTTCAAAAGCCGATTCCAAAGCAACTAATAGAGCTTTGCGATCGCAATCACTTCCAGAATCTGCCCCACGAAGTCTACTTTCATAACAGAACAGCAGGGACCTGCCAAAGTTAAACCATTTGGCCAGGAGAGCCCTTTTATGAAGGCATGTGCTCAATATCGTCGCCAAATTTTTTGGGCGAATTTTACGCCCTCTCATTTTCAAAAGTCGATTCCAAAGCAACTAATAGAGCTTTGCGATCGCAATCACTTCCAGAATCTGCAAAAGATATTCTAGTTTCATAACAGAACAGCAGGGACCTGCCAAAGTTAAACCATTTGGCCAGGAGAGCCCTTTTATGAAGGCATGTGCTCAATATCGTCGCCAAATTTTTTGTGCGAATTTTAGGCCCTCTCATTTTCAAAAGTCGATTCCAAAGCAACTAATAGAGCTTTGCGATCGCAATCACTTCCAGAATCTGCAAAAGATATTCTAGTTTCATAACAGAACAGCAGGGACCTGCCAAAGTTAAACCATTTGGCCAGGAGAGCGCTTTTATGGAGACTTTGCCCGATTTCGATACCCAAAATTTTTGCGATTTTCACAGAATTTTTTTCAAAAGCCGATTCCAAAGCAACTAATAGAGCTTTGCGATCGCAATTACTTCCAGAATCTGCCCCACGAAGTCTACTTTCATAACAGAACAGCAGGGACCTGCCAAAGTTAAACCATTTGGCCAGGAGAGCCCTTTTATGAAGGCATGTGCTCAATATCGTCGCCAAATTTTTTGGGCGAATTTTACGCCCTCTCATTTTCAAAAGTCGATTCCAAAGCAACTAATAGAGCTTTGCGATCGCAATCACTTCCAGAATCTGCAAAAGATATTCTAGTTTCATAACAGAACAGCAGGGACCTGCCAAAGTTAAACCATTTGGCCAGGAGAGCCCTTTTATGGAGACTTTGCCCGATATCGATACCCAGAATTTTTGCGATTTTCACAGAATTTTTTTCAAAAGCCGATTCCAAAGCAACTAATAGAGCTTTGCGATCGCAATCACTTCCAGAATCTGCCCCACGAAGTCTACTTTCATAACAGAACAGCAGGGACCTGCCAAAGTTAAACCATTTGGCCAGGAGAGCCCTTTTATGAAGGCATGTGCTCAATATCGTCGCCAAATTTTTTGGGCGAATTTTACGCCCTCTCATTTTCAAAAGTCGATTCCAAAGCAACTAATAGAGCTTTGCGATCGCAATCACTTCCAGAATCTGCAAAAGATATTCTAGTTTCATAACAGAACAGCAGGGACCTGCCAAAGTTAAACCATTTGGCCAGGAGAGCCCTTTTATGAAGGCATGTGCTCAATATCGTCGCCAAATTTTTTGTGCGAATTTTAGGCCCTCTCATTTTCAAAAGTCGATTCCAAAGCAACTAATAGAGCTTTGCGATCGCAATCACTTCCAGAATCTGCAAAAGATATTCTAGTTTCATAACAGAACAGCAGGGACCTGCCAAAGTTAAACCATTTGGCCAGGAGAGCGCTTTTATGGAGACTTTGCCCGATTTCGATACCCAAAATTTTTGCGATTTTCACAGAATTTTTTTCAAAAGCCGATTCCAAAGCAACTAATAGAGCTTTGCGATCGCAATTACTTCCAGAATCTGCCCCACGAAGTCTACTTTCATAACAGAACAGCAGGGACCTGCCAAAGTTAAACCATTTGGCCAGGAGAGCCCTTTTATGAAGGCATGTGCTCAATATCGTCGCCAAATTTTTTGGGCGAATTTTACGCCCTCTCATTTTCAAAAGTCGATTCCAAAGCAACTAATAGAGCTTTGCGATCGCAATCACTTCCAGAATCTGCAAAAGATATTCTAGTTTCATAACAGAACAGCAGGGACCTGCCAAAGTTAAACCATTTGGCCAGGAGAGCCCTTTTATGGAGACTTTGCCCGATATCGATACCCAGAATTTTTGCGATTTTCACAGAATTTTTTTCAAAAGCCGATTCCAAAGCAACTAATAGAGCTTTGCGATCGCAATCACTTCCAGAATCTGCCCCACGAAGTCTACTTTCATAACAGAACAGCAGGGACCTGCCAAAGTTAAACCATTTGGCCAGGAGAGCCCTTTTATGAAGGCATGTGCTCAATATCGTCGCCAAATTTTTTGGGCGAATTTTACGCCCTCTCATTTTCAAAAGTCGATTCCAAAGCAACTAATAGAGCTTTGCGATCGCAATCACTTCCAGAATCTGCAAAAGATATTCTAGTTTCATAACAGAACAGCAGGGACCTGCCAAAGTTAAACCATTTGGCCAGGAGAGCCCTTTTATGGAGACTTTGCCCGATTTCGATACCCAAAATTTTTGCGATTTTCACAGAATTTTTTTCAAAAGCCGATTCCAAAGCAACTAATAGAGCTTTGCGATCGCAATCACTTCCAGAATCTGCCCCACGAAGTCTACTTTCATAACAGAACAGCAGGGACCTGCCAAAGTTAAACCATTTGGCCAGGAGAGCCCTTTTATGAAGGCATGTGCTCAATATCGTCGCCAAATTTTTTGGGCGAATTTTACGCCCTCTCATTTTCAAAAGTCGATTCCAAAGCAACTAATAGAGCTTTGCGATCGCAATCACTTCCAGAATCTGCAAAAGATATTCTAGTTTCATAACAGAACAGCAGGGACCTGCCAAAGTTAAACCATTTGGCCAGGAGAGCCCTTTTATGGAGACTTTGCCCGATTTCGATACCCAAAATTTTTGCGATTTTCACAGAATTTTTTTCAAAAGCCGATTCCAAAGCAACTAATAGAGCTTTGCGATCGCAATCACTTCCAGAATCTGCCCCACGAAGTCTACTTTCATAACAGAACAGCAGGGACCTGCCAAAGTTGAACCATTTGGCCAGGAGAGCCCTTTTATGAAGGCATGTGCTCAATATCGTCGCCAAATTTTTTGGGCGAATTTTACGCCCTCTCATTTTCAAAAGTCGATTCCAAAGCAACTAATAGAGCTTTGCGATCGCAATCACTTCCAGAATCTGCAAAAGATATTCTAGTTTCATAACAGAACAGCAGGGACCTGCCAAAGTTAAACCATTTGGCCAGGAGAGCCCTTTTATGAAGGCATGTGCTCAATATCGTCGCCAAATTTTTTGGGCGAATTTTAGGCCCTCTCATTTTCAAAAGTCGATTCCAAAGCAACTAATAGAGCTTTGCGATCGCAATCCCTTCCAGAATCTGCAAAAGATATTCTAGTTTCATAACAGAACAGCAGGGACCTGCCAAAGTTAAACCATTTGGCCAGGAGAGCCCTTTTATGGAGACTTTGCCCGATTTCGATACCCAAAATTTTTGCGATTTTCACAGAATTTTTTTCAAAAGCCGATTCCAAAGCAACTAATAGAGCTTTGCGATCGCAATCACTTCCAGAATCTGCCCCACGTAGTCTACTTTCATAACAGAACAGCAGGGACCTGCCAAAGTTAAACCATTTGGCCAGGAGAGCCCTTTTATGAAGGCATGTGCTCAATATCGTCGCCAAATTTTTTGGGCGAATTTTACGCCCTCTCATTTTCAAAAGTCGATTCCAAAGCAACTAATAGAGCTTTGCGATCGCAATCACTTCCAGAATCTGCAAAAGATATTCTAGTTTCATAACAGAACAGCAGGGACCTGCCAAAGTTAAACCATTTGGCCAGGAGAGCCCTTTTATGGAGACTTTGCCCGATTTCGATACCCAAAATTTTTGCGATTTTCACAGAATTTTTTTCAAAAGCCGATTCCAAAGCAACTAATAGAGCTTTGCGATCGCAATCACTTCCAGAATCTGCCCCACGAAGTCTACTTTCATAACAGAACAGCAGGGACCTGCCAAAGTTAAACCATTTGGCCAGGAGAGCCCTTTTATGAAGGCATGTGCTCAATATCGTCGCCAAATTTTTTGGGCGAATTTTACGCCCTCTCATTTTCAAAAGTCGATTCCAAAGCAACTAATAGAGCTTTGCGATCGCAATCACTTCCAGAATCTGCAAAAGATATTCTAGTTTCATAACAGAACAGCAGGGACCTGCCAAAGTTAAACCATTTGGCCAGGAGAGCCCTTTTATGAAGGCATGTGCTCAATATCGTCGCCAAATTTTTTGGGCGAATTTTAGGCCCTCTCATTTTCAAAAGTCGATTCCAAAGCAACTAATAGAGCTTTGCGATCGCAATCACTTCCAGAATCTGCAAAAGATATTCTAGTTTCATAACAGAACAGCAGGGACCTGCCAAAGTTAAACCATTTGGCCAGGAGAGCCCTTTTATGGAGACTTTGCCCGATTTCGATACCCAAAATTTTTGCGATTTTCACAGAATTTTTTTCAAAAGACGATTCCAAAGCAACTAATAGAGCTTTGCGATCGCAATCACTTCCAGAATCTGCCCCACGTAGTCTACTTTCATAACAGCACAGCAGGGACCTGCCAAAGTTAAACCATTTGGCCAGGAGAGCCCTTTTATGAAGGCATGTGCTCAATATCGTCGCCAAATTTTTTGGGCGAATTTTACGCCCTCTCATTTTCAAAAGTCGATTCCAAAGCAACTAATAGAGCTTTGCGATCGCAATCACTTCCAGAATCTGCAAAAGATATTCTAGTTTCATAACAGAACAGCAGGGACCTGCCAAAGTTAAACCATTTGGCCAGGAGAGCCCTTTTATGGAGACTTTGCCCGATTTCGATACCCAAAATTTTTGCGATTTTCACAGAATTTTTTTCAAAAGCCGATTCCAAAGCAACTAATAGAGCTTTGCGATCGCAATTACTTCCAGAATCTGCCCCACGAAGTCTACTTTCATAACAGAACAGCAGGGACCTGCCAAAGTTAAACCATTTGGCCAGGAGAGCCCTTTTATGAAGGCATGTGCTCAATATCGTCGCCAAATTTTTTGGGCGAATTTTACGCCCTCACATTTTCAAAAGTCGATTCCAAAGCAACTAATAGAGCTTTGCGATCGCAATCACTTCCAGAATCTGCAAAAGATATTCTAGTTTCATAACAGAACAGAAGGGACCTGCCAAAGTTAAACCATTTGGCCAGGAGAGCCCTTTTATGGAGACTTTGCCCGATTTCGATACCCAAAATTTTTGCGATTTTCAGAGAATTTTTTTCAAAAGCCGATTCCAAAGCAACTAACAGAGCTTTGCGATCGCAATCACTTCCAGAATCTGCCCCACGAAGTCTACTTTCATAACAGAACAGCAGGGACCTGCCAAAGTTAAACCATTTGGCCAGGAGAGCCCTTTTATGAAGGCATGTGCTCAATATCGTCGCCAAATTTTTTGGGCGAATTTTACGCCCTCCCATTTTCAAAAGTTGATTCCAAAGCAACTAATAGAGCTTTGCGATCGCAATCACTTCCAGAATCTGCAAAAGATATTCTAGTTTCATAACAGAACAGCAGGGACCTGCCAAAGTTAAACCATTTGGCCAGGAGAGCCCTTTTATGGAGACTTTGCCCGATTTCGATACCCAAAATTTTTGCGATTTTCACAGAATTTTTTTCAAAAGCCGATTCCAAAGCAACTAATAGAGCTTTGCGATCGCAATCACTTCCAGAATCTGCCCCACGAAGTCTACTTTCATAACAGAACTGCAGGGACCTGCCAAAGTTAAACCATTTGGCCAGGAGAGCCCTTTTATGAAGGCATGTGCTCAATATCGTCGCCAAATTTTTTGGGCGAATTTTACGCCCTCTCATTTTCAAAAGTCGATTCCAAAGTAACTAATAGAGCTTTGCGATCGCAATCACTTCCAGAATCTGCAAAAGATATTCTAGTTTCATAACAGAACAGCAGGGACCTGCCAAAGTTAAACCATTTGGCCAGGAGAGCCCTTTTATGGAGACTTTGCCCGATTTCGATACCCAAAATTTTTGCGATTTTCACAGAATTTTTTTCAAAAGCCGATTCCAAAGCAACTAATAGAGCTTTGCGATCGCAATCACTTTCAGAATCTGCCCCACGAAGTCTACTTTCATAACAGAACAGCAGGGACCTGCCAAAGTTAAACCATTTGGCCAGGAGAGAACATTTTATGAAGGCATGTGCTCAATATCGTCGCCAAATTTTTTGGGCGAATTTTGCGCCCTCTCATTTTCAAAAGTCGATACCAAAGCAACTAATAGAGCTTTGCGATCGCAATCACTTCCAGAATCTGCAAAAGATATTCTAGTTTCATAACAGAACAGCAGGGACCTGCCAAAGTTAAACCATTTGGCCAGGAGAGCCCTTTTATGGAGACTTTGCCCGATTTCGATACCCAAAATTTTTGCGATTTTCACAGAATTTTTTTCAAAAGCCGATTCCAAAGCAACTAATAGAGCTTTGCGATCGCAATCACTTCCAGAATCTGCCCCACGAAGTCTACTTTCATAACAGAACAGCAGGGACCTGCCAAAGTTAAACCATTTGGCCAGGAGAGCCCTTTTATGAAGGCATGTGCTCAATATCGTCGCCAAATTTTTTGGGCGAATTTTACGCCCTCTCATTTTCAAAAGTCGATTCCAAAGCAACTAATAGAGCTTTGCGATCGCAATCACTTCCAGAATCTGCAAAAGATATTCTAGTTTCATAACAGAACAGCAGGGACCTGCCAAAGTTAAACCATTTGGCCAGGAGAGCCCTTTTATGGAGACTTTGCCCGATTTCGATACCCAAAATTTTTGCGATTTTCACAGAATTTTTTTCAAAAGCCGATTCCAAAGCAACTAATAGAGCTTTGCGATCGCAATCACTTCCAGAATCTGCCCCACGAAGTCTACTTTCATAACAGAACAGCAGGGACCTGCCAAAGTTAAACCATTTGGCCAGGAGAGCCCTTTTATGAAGGCATGTGCTCAATATCGTCGCCAAATTTTTTGGACGAATTTTACGCCCTCTCATTTTCAAAAGTCGATTCCAAAGCAACTAATAGAGCTTTGCGATCGCAATCACTTCCAGAATCTGCAAAAGATATTCTAGTTTCATAACAGAACAGCAGGGACCTGCCAAAGTTAAACCATTTGGCCAGGAGAGCCCTTTTATGGAGACTTTGCCCGATTTCGATACCCAAGACTTTTGCGATTTTCACAGAATTTTTTTAAAAGCCGATTACAAAGCAACTAATAGAGCTTTGCGATCGCAATCACTTCCAGAATCTGCCCCACGAAGTCTACTTTCATAACAGAACAGCAGGGACCTGCCAAAGTTAAACCATTTGGCCAGGAGAGCCCTTTTATGAAGGCATGTGCTCAATATCGTCGCCAAATTTTTTGGGCGAATTTTACGCCCTCTCATTTTCAAAAGTCGATTCCAAAGCAACTAATAGAGCTTTGCGATCGCAATCACTTCCAGAATCTGCAAAAGATATTCTAGTTTCATAACAGAACAGCAGGGACCTGCCAAAGTTAAACCATTTGGCCAGGAGAGCCCTTTTATGGAGACTTTGCCCGATTTCGATACCCAAGACTTTTGCGATTTTCACAGAATTTTTTTAAAAGCCGATTACAAAGCAACTAATAGAGCTTTGCGATCGCAATCAATTCCAGAATCTGCCCCACGAAGTCTACTTTCATAACAGAACAGCAGGGACCTGCCAAAGTTAAACCATTTGGCCAGGAGAGCCCTTTTATGAAGGCATGTGCTCAATATCGTCGCCAAATTTTTTGGGCGAATTTTACGCCCTCTCATTTTCAAAAGTCGATTCCAAAGCAACTAATAGAGCTTTGCGATCGCAATCACTTCCAGAATCTGCAAAAGATATTCTAGTTTCATAACAGAACAGCAGGGACCTGCCAAAGTTAAACCATTTGGCCAGGAGAGCCCTTTTATGGAGACTTTGCCCGATTTCGATACCCAAAATTTTTGCGATTTTCACAGAATTTTTTTCAAAAGCCGATTCCAAAGCAACTAATAGAGCTTTGCGATCGCAATCACTTCCAGAATCTGCAAAAGATATTCTAGTTTCATAACAGAACAGCAGGGACCTGCCAAAGTTAAACCATTTGGCCAGGAGAGCCCTTTTATGGAGACTTTGCCCGATTTCGATACCCAAAATTTTTGCGATTTTCACAGAATTTTTTTCAAAAGCCGATTCCAAAGCAACTAATAGAGCTTTGCGATCGCAATCACTTCCAGAATCTGCCCCACGAAGTCTACTTTCATAACAGAACAGCAGGGACCTGCCAAAGTTAAACCATTTGGCCAGGAGAGCCCTTTTATGAAGGCATGTGCTCAATATCGTCGCCAAATTTTTTGGGCGAATTTTACGCCCTCTCATTTTCAAAAGTCGATTCCAAAGCAACTAATAGAGCTTTGCGATCGCAATCACTTCCAGAATCTGCAAAAGATATTCTAGTTTCATAACAGAACAGCAGGGACCTGCCAAAGTTAAACCATTTGGCCAGGAGAGCCCTTTTATGAAGGCATGTGCTCAATATCGTCGCCAAATTTTTTGGGCGAATTTTAGGCCCTCTCATTTTCAAAAGTCGATTCCAAAGCAACTAATAGAGCTTTGCGATCGCAATCACTTCCAGAATCTGCAAAAGATATTCTAGTTTCATAACAGAACAGCAGGGACCTGCCAAAGTTAAACCATTTGGCCAGGAGAGCCCTTTTATGGAGACTTTGCCCGATTTCGATACCCAAAATTTTTGCGATTTTCACAGAATTTTTTTCAAAAGACGATTCCAAAGCAACTAATAGAGCTTTGCGATCGCAATCACTTCCAGAATCTGCCCCACGTAGTCTACTTTCATAACAGCACAGCAGGGACCTGCCAAAGTTAAACCATTTGGCCAGGAGAGCCCTTTTATGAAGGCATGTGCTCAATATCGTCGCCAAATTTTTTGGGCGAATTTTACGCCCTCTCATTTTCAAAAGTCGATTCCAAAGCAACTAATAGAGCTTTGCGATCGCAATCACTTCCAGAATCTGCAAAAGATATTCTAGTTTCATAACAGAACAGCAGGGACCTGCCAAAGTTAAACCATTTGGCCAGGAGAGCCCTTTTATGGAGACTTTGCCCGATTTCGATACCCAAAATTTTTGCGATTTTCACAGAATTTTTTTCAAAAGCCGATTCCAAAGCAACTAATAGAGCTTTGCGATCGCAATTACTTCCAGAATCTGCCCCACGAAGTCTACTTTCATAACAGAACAGCAGGGACCTGCCAAAGTTAAACCATTTGGCCAGGAGAGCCCTTTTATGAAGGCATGTGCTCAATATCGTCGCCAAATTTTTTGGGCGAATTTTACGCCCTCACATTTTCAAAAGTCGATTCCAAAGCAACTAATAGAGCTTTGCGATCGCAATCACTTCCAGAATCTGCAAAAGATATTCTAGTTTCATAACAGAACAGAAGGGACCTGCCAAAGTTAAACCATTTGGCCAGGAGAGCCCTTTTATGGAGACTTTGCCCGATTTCGATACCCAAAATTTTTGCGATTTTCAGAGAATTTTTTTCAAAAGCCGATTCCAAAGCAACTAACAGAGCTTTGCGATCGCAATCACTTCCAGAATCTGCCCCACGAAGTCTACTTTCATAACAGAACAGCAGGGACCTGCCAAAGTTAAACCATTTGGCCAGGAGAGCCCTTTTATGAAGGCATGTGCTCAATATCGTCGCCAAATTTTTTGGGCGAATTTTACGCCCTCCCATTTTCAAAAGTTGATTCCAAAGCAACTAATAGAGCTTTGCGATCGCAATCACTTCCAGAATCTGCAAAAGATATTCTAGTTTCATAACAGAACAGCAGGGACCTGCCAAAGTTAAACCATTTGGCCAGGAGAGCCCTTTTATGGAGACTTTGCCCGATTTCGATACCCAAAATTTTTGCGATTTTCACAGAATTTTTTTCAAAAGCCGATTCCAAAGCAACTAATAGAGCTTTGCGATCGCAATCACTTCCAGAATCTGCCCCACGAAGTCTACTTTCATAACAGAACTGCAGGGACCTGCCAAAGTTAAACCATTTGGCCAGGAGAGCCCTTTTATGAAGGCATGTGCTCAATATCGTCGCCAAATTTTTTGGGCGAATTTTACGCCCTCTCATTTTCAAAAGTCGATTCCAAAGTAACTAATAGAGCTTTGCGATCGCAATCACTTCCAGAATCTGCAAAAGATATTCTAGTTTCATAACAGAACAGCAGGGACCTGCCAAAGTTAAACCATTTGGCCAGGAGAGCCCTTTTATGGAGACTTTGCCCGATTTCGATACCCAAAATTTTTGCGATTTTCACAGAATTTTTTTCAAAAGCCGATTCCAAAGCAACTAATAGAGCTTTGCGATCGCAATCACTTTCAGAATCTGCCCCACGAAGTCTACTTTCATAACAGAACAGCAGGGACCTGCCAAAGTTAAACCATTTGGCCAGGAGAGAACATTTTATGAAGGCATGTGCTCAATATCGTCGCCAAATTTTTTGGGCGAATTTTGCGCCCTCTCATTTTCAAAAGTCGATACCAAAGCAACTAATAGAGCTTTGCGATCGCAATCACTTCCAGAATCTGCAAAAGATATTCTAGTTTCATAACAGAACAGCAGGGACCTGCCAAAGTTAAACCATTTGGCCAGGAGAGCCCTTTTATGGAGACTTTGCCCGATTTCGATACCCAAAATTTTTGCGATTTTCACAGAATTTTTTTCAAAAGCCGATTCCAAAGCAACTAATAGAGCTTTGCGATCGCAATCACTTCCAGAATCTGCCCCACGAAGTCTACTTTCATAACAGAACAGCAGGGACCTGCCAAAGTTAAACCATTTGGCCAGGAGAGCCCTTTTATGAAGGCATGTGCTCAATATCGTCGCCAAATTTTTTGGGCGAATTTTACGCCCTCTCATTTTCAAAAGTCGATTCCAAAGCAACTAATAGAGCTTTGCGATCGCAATCACTTCCAGAATCTGCAAAAGATATTCTAGTTTCATAACAGAACAGCAGGGACCTGCCAAAGTTAAACCATTTGGCCAGGAGAGCCCTTTTATGGAGACTTTGCCCGATTTCGATACCCAAAATTTTTGCGATTTTCACAGAATTTTTTTCAAAAGCCGATTCCAAAGCAACTAATAGAGCTTTGCGATCGCAATCACTTCCAGAATCTGCCCCACGAAGTCTACTTTCATAACAGAACAGCAGGGACCTGCCAAAGTTAAACCATTTGGCCAGGAGAGCCCTTTTATGAAGGCATGTGCTCAATATCGTCGCCAAATTTTTTGGACGAATTTTACGCCCTCTCATTTTCAAAAGTCGATTCCAAAGCAACTAATAGAGCTTTGCGATCGCAATCACTTCCAGAATCTGCAAAAGATATTCTAGTTTCATAACAGAACAGCAGGGACCTGCCAAAGTTAAACCATTTGGCCAGGAGAGCCCTTTTATGGAGACTTTGCCCGATTTCGATACCCAAGACTTTTGCGATTTTCACAGAATTTTTTTAAAAGCCGATTACAAAGCAACTAATAGAGCTTTGCGATCGCAATCACTTCCAGAATCTGCCCCACGAAGTCTACTTTCATAACAGAACAGCAGGGACCTGCCAAAGTTAAACCATTTGGCCAGGAGAGCCCTTTTATGAAGGCATGTGCTCAATATCGTCGCCAAATTTTTTGGGCGAATTTTACGCCCTCTCATTTTCAAAAGTCGATTCCAAAGCAACTAATAGAGCTTTGCGATCGCAATCACTTCCAGAATCTGCAAAAGATATTCTAGTTTCATAACAGAACAGCAGGGACCTGCCAAAGTTAAACCATTTGGCCAGGAGAGCCCTTTTATGGAGACTTTGCCCGATTTCGATACCCAAGACTTTTGCGATTTTCACAGAATTTTTTTAAAAGCCGATTACAAAGCAACTAATAGAGCTTTGCGATCGCAATCAATTCCAGAATCTGCCCCACGAAGTCTACTTTCATAACAGAACAGCAGGGACCTGCCAAAGTTAAACCATTTGGCCAGGAGAGCCCTTTTATGAAGGCATGTGCTCAATATCGTCGCCAAATTTTTTGGGCGAATTTTACGCCCTCTCATTTTCAAAAGTCGATTCCAAAGCAACTAATAGAGCTTTGCGATCGCAATCACTTCCAGAATCTGCAAAAGATATTCTAGTTTCATAACAGAACAGCAGGGACCTGCCAAAGTTAAACCATTTGGCCAGGAGAGCCCTTTTATGGAGACTTTGCCCGATTTCGATACCCAAAATTTTTGCGATTTTCACAGAATTTTTTTCAAAAGCCGATTCCAAAGCAACTAATAGAGCTTTGCGATCGCAATCACTTCCAGAATCTGCAAAAGATATTCTAGTTTCATAACAGAACAGCAGGGACCTGCCAAAGTTAAACCATTTGGCCAGGAGAGCCCTTTTATGGAGACTTTGCCCGATTTCGATACCCAAAATTTTTGCGATTTTCACAGAATTTTTTTCAAAAGCCGATTCCAAAGCAACTAATAGAGCTTTGCGATCGCAATCACTTCCAGAATCTGCCCCACGAAGTCTACTTTCATAACAGAACAGCAGGGACCTGCCAAAGTTAAACCATTTGGCCAGGAGAGCCCTTTTATGAAGGCATGTGCTCAATATCGTCGCCAAATTTTTTGGGCGAATTTTACGCCCTCTCATTTTCAAAAGTCGATTCCAAAGCAACTAATAGAGCTTTGCGATCGCAATCACTTCCAGAATCTGCAAAAGATATTCTAGTTTCATAACAGAACAGCAGGGACCTGCCAAAGTTAAACCATTTGGCCAGGAGAGCCCTTTTATGGAGACTTTGCCCGATTTCGATACCCAAAATTTTTGCGATTTTCACAGAATTTTTTTCAAAAGCCGATTCCAAAGCAACTAATAGAGCTTTGCGATCGCAATCACTTCCAGAATCTGCCCCACGAAGTCTACTTTCATAACAGAACAGCAGGGACCTGCCAAAGTTAAACCATTTGGCCAGGAGAGCCCTTTTATGACGGCATGTGCTCAATATCGTCGCCAAATTTTTTGGGCGAATTTTACGCCCTCTCATTTTCAAAAGTCGATTCCAAAGCAACTAATAGAGCTTTGCGATCGCAATCACTTCCAGAATCTGCAAAAGATATTCTAGTTTCATAACAGAACAGCAGGGACCTGCCAAAGTTAAACCATTTGGCCAGGAGAGCCCTTTTATGAAGGCATGTGCTCAATATCGTCGCCAAATTTTTTGGGCGAATTTTAGGCCCTCTCATTTTCAAAAGTCGATTCCAAAGCAACTAATAGAGCTTTGCGATCGCAATCACTTCCAGAATCTGCAAAAGATATTCTAGTTTCATAACAGAACAGCAGGGACCTGCCAAAGTTAAACCATTTGGCCAGGAGAGCCCTTTTATGGAGACTTTGCCCGATTTCGATACCCAAAATTTTTGCGATTTTCACAGAATTTTTTTCAAAAGCCGATTCCAAAGCAACTAATAGAGCTTTGCGATCGCAATCACTTCCAGAATCTGCCCCACGTAGTCTACTTTCATAACAGAACAGCAGGGACCTGCCAAAGTTAAACCATTTGGCCAGGAGAGCCCTTTTATGAAGGCATGTGCTCAATATCGTCGCCAAATTTTTTGGGCGAATTTTACGCCCTCACATTTTCAAAAGTCGATTCCAAAGCAACTAATAGAGCTTTGCGATCGCAATCACTTCCAGAATCTGCAAAAGATATTCTAGTTTCATAACAGAACAGCAGGGACCTGCCAAAGTTAAACCATTTGGCCAGGAGAGCCCTTTTATGGAGACTTTGCCCGATTTCGATACCCAAGACTTTTGCGATTTTCACAGAATTTTTTTAAAAGCCGATTACAAAGCAACTAATAGAGCTTTGCGATCGCAATCACTTCCAGAATCTGCCCCACGAAGTCTACTTTCATAACAGAACAGCAGGGACCTGCCAAAGTTAAACCATTTGGCCAGGAGAGCCCTTTTATGAAGGCATGTGCTCAATATCGTCGCCAAATTTTTTGGGCGAATTTTACGCCCTCTCATTTTCAAAAGTCGATTCCAAAGCAACTAATAGAGCTTTGCGATCGCAATCACTTCCAGAATCTGCAAAAGATATTCTAGTTTCATAACAGAACAGCAGGGACCTGCCAAAGTTAAACCATTTGGCCAGGAGAGCCCTTTTATGGAGACTTTGCCCGATTTCGATACCCAAGACTTTTGCGATTTTCACAGAATTTTTTTAAAAGCCGATTACAAAGCAACTAATAGAGCTTTGCGATCGCAATCACTTCCAGAATCTGCCCCACGAAGTCTACTTTCATAACAGAACAGCAGGGACCTGCCAAAGTTAAACCATTTGGCCAGGAGAGCCCTTTTATGAAGGCATGTGCTCAATATCGTCGCCAAATTTTTTGGGCGAATTTTACGCCCTCTCATTTTCAAAAGTCGATTCCAAAGCAACTAATAGAGCTTTGCGATCGCAATCACTTCCAGAATCTGCAAAAGATATTCTAGTTTCATAACAGAACAGCAGGGACCTGCCAAAGTTAAACCATTTGGCCAGGAGAGCCCTTTTATGGAGACTTTGCCCGATTTCGATACCCAAAATTTTTGCGATTTTCACAGAATTTTTTTCAAAAGCCGATTCCAAAGCAACTAATAGAGCTTTGCGATCGCAATCACTTCCAGAATCTGCAAAAGATATTCTAGTTTCATAACAGAACAGCAGGGACCTGCCAAAGTTAAACCATTTGGCCAGGAGAGCCCTTTTATGGAGACTTTGCCCGATTTCGATACCCAAAATTTTTGCGATTTTCACAGAATTTTTTTCAAAAGCCGATTCCAAAGCAACTAATAGAGCTTTGCGATCGCAATCACTTCCAGAATCTGCCCCACGAAGTCTACTTTCATAACAGAACAGCAGGGACCTGCCAAAGTTAAACCATTTGGCCAGGAGAGCCCTTTTATGAAGGCATGTGCTCAATATCGTCGCCAAATTTTTTGGGCGAATTTTACGCCCTCTCATTTTCAAAAGTCGATTCCAAAGCAACTAATAGAGCTTTGCGATCGCAATCACTTCCAGAATCTGCAAAAGATATTCTAGTTTCATAACAGAACAGCAGGGACCTGCCAAAGTTAAACCATTTGGCCAGGAGAGCCCTTTTATGGAGACTTTGCCCGATTTCGATACCCAAAATTTTTGCGATTTTCACAGAATTTTTTTCAAAAGCCGATTCCAAAGCAACTAATAGAGCTTTGCGATCGCAATCACTTCCAGAATCTGCCCCACGAAGTCTAC
The DNA here is from genome assembly GCA_963930645.1 of Salticus scenicus. Lineage (NCBI taxonomy): Eukaryota > Metazoa > Arthropoda > Arachnida > Araneae > Salticidae > Salticus > Salticus scenicus. The sequence goes on along the minus strand of CAWVNO010001215.1, from coordinate 101,215 downwards.
TTTCATAACAGAACAGCAGGGACCTGCCAAAGTTAAACCATTTGGCCAGGAGAGCCCTTTTATGAAGGCATGTGCTCAATATCGTCGCCAAATTTTTTGGGCGAATTTTACGCCCTCTCATTTTCAAAAGTCGATTCCAAAGCAACTAATAGAGCTTTGCGATCGCAATCACTTCCAGAATCTGCAAAAGATATTCTAGTTTCATAACAGAACAGCAGGGACCTGCCAAAGTTAAACCATTTGGCCAGGAGAGCCCTTTTATGAAGGCATGTGCTCAATATCGTCGCCAAATTTTTTGGGCGAATTTTAGGCCCTCTCATTTTCAAAAGTCGATTCCAAAGCAACTAATAGAGCTTTGCGATCGCAATCACTTCCAGAATCTGCAAAAGATATTCTAGTTTCATAACAGAACAGCAGGGACCTGCCAAAGTTAAACCATTTGGCCAGGAGAGCCCTTTTATGGAGACTTTGCCCGATTTCGATACCCAAAATTTTTGCGATTTTCACAGAATTTTTTTCAAAAGCCGATTCCAAAGCAACTAATAGAGCTTTGCGATCGCAATTACTTCCAGAATCTGCCCCACGAAGTCTACTTTCATAACAGAACAGCAGGGACCTGCCAAAGTTAAACCATTTGGCCAGGAGAGCCCTTTTATGAAGGCATGTGCTCAATATCGTCGCCAAATTTTTTGGGCGAATTTTACGCCCTCACATTTTCAAAAGTCGATTCCAAAGCAACTAATAGAGCTTTGCGATCGCAATCACTTCCAGAATCTGCCCCACGAAGTCTACTTTCATAACAGAACAGCAGGGACCTGCCAAAGTTAAACCATTTGGCCAGGAGAGCCCTTTTATGAAGGCATGTGCTCAATATCGTCGCCAAATTTTTTGGGCGAATTTTACGCCCTCACATTTTCAAAAGTCGATTCCAAAGCAACTAATAGAGCTTTGCGATCGCAATCACTTCCAGAATCTGCAAAAGATATTCTAGTTTCATAACAGAACAGAAGGGACCTGCCAAAGTTAAACCATTTGGCCAGGAGAGCCCTTTTATGGAGACTTTGCCCGATTTCGATACCCAAAATTTTTGCGATTTTCAGAGAATTTTTTTCAAAAGCCGATTCCAAAGCAACTAACAGAGCTTTGCGATCGCAATCACTTCCAGAATCTGCCCCACGAAGTCTACTTTCATAACAGAACAGCAGGGACCTGCCAAAGTTAAACCATTTGGCCAGGAGAGCCCTTTTATGAAGGCATGTGCTCAATATCGTCGCCAAATTTTTTGGGCGAATTTTACGCCCTCCCATTTTCAAAAGTCGATTCCAAAGCAACTAATAGAGCTTTGCGATCGCAATCACTTCCAGAATCTGCAAAAGATATTCTAGTTTCATAACAGAACAGCAGGGACCTGCCAAAGTTAAACCATTTGGCCAGGAGAGCCCTTTTATGGAGACTTTGCCCGATTTCGATACCCAAAATTTTTGCGATTTTCACAGAATTTTTTTCAAAAGCCGATTCCAAAGCAACTAATAGAGCTTTGCGATCGCAATCACTTCCAGAATCTGCCCCACGAAGTCTACTTTCATAACAGAACAGCAGGGACCTGCCAAAGTTAAACCATTTGGCCAGGAGAGCCCTTTTATGAAGGCATGTGCTCAATATCGTCGCCAAATTTTTTGGGCGAATTTTACGCCCTCTCATTTTCAAAAGTCGATTCCAAAGTAACTAATAGAGCTTTGCGATCGCAATCACTTCCAGAATCTGCAAAAGATATTCTAGTTTCATAACAGAACAGCAGGGACCTGCCAAAGTTAAACCATTTGGCCAGGAGAGCCCTTTTATGGAGACTTTGCCCGATTTCGATACCCAAAATTTTTGCGATTTTCACAGAATTTTTTTCAAAAGCCGATTCCAAAGCAACTAATAGAGCTTTGCGATCGCAATCACTTTCAGAATCTGCCCCACGAAGTCTACTTTCATAACAGAACAGCAGGGACCTGCCAAAGTTAAACCATTTGGCCAGGAGAGAACATTTTATGAAGGCATGTGCTCAATATCGTCGCCAAATTTTTTGGGCGAATTTTACGCCCTCTCATTTTCAAAAGTCGATTCCAAAGCAACTAATAGAGCTTTGCGATCGCAATCACTTCCAGAATCTGCAAAAGATATTCTAGTTTCATAACAGAACAGCAGGGACCTGCCAAAGTTAAACCATTTGGCCAGGAGAGCCCTTTTATGGAGACTTTGCCCGATTTCGATACCCAAAATTTTTGCGATTTTCACAGAATTTTTTTCAAAAGCCGATTCCAAAGCAACTAATAGAGCTTTGCGATCGCAATCACTTCCAGAATCTGCCCCACGAAGTCTACTTTCATAACAGAACAGCAGGGACCTGCCAAAGTTAAACCATTTGGCCAGGAGAGCCCTTTTATGAAGGCATGTGCTCAATATCGTCGCCAAATTTTTTGGGCGAATTTTACGCCCTCTCATTTTCAAAAGTCGATTCCAAAGCAACTAATAGAGCTTTGCGATCGCAATCACTTCCAGAATCTGCAAAAGATATTCTAGTTTCATAACAGAACAGCAGGGACCTGCCAAAGTTAAACCATTTGGCCAGGAGAGCCCTTTTATGGAGACTTTGCCCGATTTCGATACCCAAAATTTTTGCGATTTTCACAGAATTTTTTTCAAAAGCCGATTCCAAAGCAACTAATAGAGCTTTGCGATCGCAATCACTTCCAGAATCTGCCCCACGAAGTCTACTTTCATAACAGAACAGCAGGGACCTGCCAAAGTTAAACCATTTGGCCAGGAGAGCCCTTTTATGAAGGCATGTGCTCAATATCGTCGCCAAATTTTTTAGACGAATTTTACGCCCTCTCATTTTCAAAAGTCGATTCCAAAGCAACTAATAGAGCTTTGCGATCGCAATCACTTCCAGAATCTGCAAAAGATATTCTAGTTTCATAACAGAACAGCAGGGACCTGCCAAAGTTAAACCATTTGGCCAGGAGAGCCCTTTTATGGAGACTTTGCCCGATTTCGATACCCAAGACTTTTGCGATTTTCACAGAATTTTTTTAAAAGCCGATTACAAAGCAACTAATAGAGCTTTGCGATCGCAATCACTTCCAGAATCTGCCCCACGAAGTCTACTTTCATAACAGAACAGCAGGGACCTGCCAAAGTTAAACCATTTGGCCAGGAGAGCCCTTTTATGAAGGCATGTGCTCAATATCGTCGCCAAATTTTTTGGGCGAATTTTACGCCCTCTCATTTTCAAAAGTCGATTCCAAAGCAACTAATAGAGCTTTGCGATCGCAATCACTTCCAGAATCTGCAAAAGATATTCTAGTTTCATAACAGAACAGCAGGGACCTGCCAAAGTTAAACCATTTGGCCAGGAGAGCCCTTTTATGGAGACTTTGCCCGATTTCGATACCCAAGACTTTTGCGATTTTCACAGAATTTTTTTAAAAGCCGATTACAAAGCAACTAATAGAGCTTTGCGATCGCAATCACTTCCAGAATCTGCCCCACGAAGTCTACTTTCATAACAGAACAGCAGGGACCTGCCAAAGTTAAACCATTTGGCCAGGAGAGCCCTTTTATGAAGGCATGTGCTCAATATCGTCGCCAAATTTTTTGGGCGAATTTTACGCCCTCTCATTTTCAAAAGTCGATTCCAAAGCAACTAATAGAGCTTTGCGATCGCAATCACTTCCAGAATCTGCAAAAGATATTCTAGTTTCATAACAGAACAGCAGGGACCTGCCAAAGTTAAACCATTTGGCCAGGAGAGCCCTTTTATGGAGACTTTGCCCGATTTCGATACCCAAAATTTTTGCGATTTTCACAGAATTTTTTTCAAAAGCCGATTCCAAAGCAACTAATAGAGCTTTGCGATCGCAATCACTTCCAGAATCTGCAAAAGATATTCTAGTTTCATAACAGAACAGCAGGGACCTGCCAAAGTTAAACCATTTGGCCAGGAGAGCCCTTTTATGGAGACTTTGCCCGATTTCGATACCCAAAATTTTTGCGATTTTCACAGAATTTTTTTCAAAAGCCGATTCCAAAGCAACTAATAGAGCTTTGCGATCGCAATCACTTCCAGAATCTGCCCCACGAAGTCTACTTTCATAACAGAACAGCAGGGACCTGCCAAAGTTAAACCATTTGGCCAGGAGAGCCCTTTTATGAAGGCATGTGCTCAATATCGTCGCCAAATTTTTTGGGCGAATTTTACGCCCTCTCATTTTCAAAAGTCGATTCCAAAGCAACTAATAGAGCTTTGCGATCGCAATCACTTCCAGAATCTGCAAAAGATATTCTAGTTTCATAACAGAACAGCAGGGACCTGCCAAAGTTAAACCATTTGGCCAGGAGAGCCCTTTTATGGAGACTTTGCCCGATTTCGATACCCAAGACTTTTGCGATTTTCACAGAATTTTTTTAAAAGCCGATTACAAAGCAACTAATAGAGCTTTGCGATCGCAATCACTTCCAGAATCTGCCCCACGAAGTCTACTTTCATAACAGAACAGCAGGGACCTGCCAAAGTTAAACCATTTGGCCAGGAGAGCCCTTTTATGAAGGCATGTGCTCAATATCGTCGACAAATTTTTTGGGCGAATTTTACGCCCTCTCATTTTCAAAAGTCGATTCCAAAGCAACTAATAGAGCTTTGCGATCGCAATCACTTCCAGAATCTGCAAAAGATATTCTAGTTTCATAACAGAACAGCAGGGACCTGCCAAAGTTAAACCATTTGGCCAGGAGAGCCCTTTTATGGAGACTTTGCCCGATTTCGATACCCAAAATTTTTGCGATTTTCACAGAATTTTTTTCAAAAGCCGATTCCAAAGCAACTAATAGAGCTTTGCGATCGCAATCACTTCCAGAATCTGCCCCACGAAGTCTACTTTCATAACAGAACAGCAGGGACCTGCCAAAGTTAAACCATTTGGCCAGGAGAGCCCTTTTATGAAGGCATGTGCTCAATATCGTCGCCAAATTTTTTGGGCGAATTTTACGCCCTCTCATTTTCAAAAGTCGATTCCAAAGCAACTAATAGAGCTTTGCGATCGCAATCACTTCCAGAATCTGCAAAAGATATTCTAGTTTCATAACAGAACAGCAGGGACCTGCCAAAGTTAAACCATTTGGCCAGGAGAGCCCTTTTATGGAGACTTTGCCCGATTTCGATACCCAAAATTTTTGCGATTTTCACAGAATTTTTTTCAAAAGCCGATTCCAAAGCAACTAATAGAGCTTTGCGATCGCAATCACTTCCAGAATCTGCCCCACGAAGTCTACTTTCATAACAGAACAGCAGGGACCTGCCAAAGTTAAACCATTTGGCCAGGAGAGCCCTTTTATGAAGGCATGTGCTCAATATCGTCGCCAAATTTTTTGGGCGAATTTTACGCCCTCTCATTTTCAAAAGTCGATTCCAAAGCAACTAATAGAGCTTTGCGATCGCAATCACTTCCAGAATCTGCAAAAGATATTCTAGTTTCATAACAGAACAGCAGGGACCTGCCAAAGTTAAACCATTTGGCCAGGAGAGCCCTTTTATGGAGACTTTGCCCGATTTCGATACCCAAAATTTTTGCGATTTTCACAGAATTTTTTTCAAAAGCCGATTCCAAAGCAACTAATAGAGCTTTGCGATCGCAATCACTTCCAGAATCTGCCCCACGAAGTCTACTTTCATAACAGAACAGCAGGGACCTGCCAAAGTTAAACCATTTGGCCAGGAGAGCCCTTTTATGAAGGCATGTGCTCAATATCGTCGACAAATTTTTTGGGCGAATTTTACGCCCTCTCATTTTCAAAAGTCGATTCCAAAGCAACTAATAGAGCTTTGCGATCGCAATCACTTCCAGAATCTGCAAAACATATTCTAGTTTCATAACAGAACAGCAGGGACCTGCCAAAGTTAAACCATTTGGCCAGGAGAGCCCTTTTATGGAGACTTTGCCCGATTTCGATACCCAAAATTTTTGCGATTTTCACAGAATTTTTTTCAAAAGCCGATTCCAAAGCAACTAATAGAGCTTTGCGATCGCAATCACTTCCAGAATCTGCCCCACGAAGTCTACTTTCATAGCAGAACAGCAGGGACCTGCCAAAGTTAAACCATTTGGCCAGGAGAGCCCTTTTATGAAGGCATGTGCTCAATATCGTCGCCAAATTTTTTGGGCGAATTTTACGCCCTCTCATTTTCAAAAGTCGATTCCAAAGCAACTAATAGAGTTTTGCGATCGCAATCACTTCCAGAATCTGCAAAAGATATTCTAGTTTCATAACAGAACAGCAGGGACCTGCCAAAGTTAAACCATTTGGCCAGGAGAGCCCTTTTATGGAGACTTTGCCCGATTTCGATACCCACAATTTTTGCGATTTTCACAGAATTTTTTTCAAAAGCCGATTTCAAAGCAACTAATAGAGCTTTGCGATCGCAATCACTTCCAGAATCTGCCCCACGAAGTCTACTTTCATAACAGAACAGCAGGGACCTGCCAAAGTTAAACCATTTGGCCAGGAGAGCCCTTTTATGAAGGCATGTGCTCAATATCGTCGCCAAATTTTTTGGGCGAATTTTACGCCCTCTCATTTTCAAAAGTCGATTCCAAAGCAACTAATAGAGCTTTGCGATCGCAATCACTTCCAGAATCTGCAAAAGATATTCTAGTTTCATAACAGAACAGCAGGGACCTGCCAAAGTTAAACCATTTGGCCAGGAGAGCCCTTTTATGGAGACTTTGCCCGATTTCGATACCCAAAATTTTTGCGATTTTCACAGAATTTTTTTCAAAAGCCGATTCCAAAGCAACTAATAGAGCTTTGCGATCGCAATCACTTCCAGAATCTGCCCCACGAAGTCTACTTTCATAACAGAACATCAGGGACCTGCCAAAGTTAAACCATTTGGCCAGGAGAGCCCTTTTATGAAGGCATGTGCTCAATATCGTCGCCAAATTTTTTGGGCGAATTTTACGCCCTCTCATTTTCAAAAGTCGATTCCAAAGGAACTAATAGAGCTTTGCGATCGCAATCACTTCCAGAATCTGCAAAAGATATTCTAGTTTCATAACAGAACAGCAGGGACCTGCCAAAGTTAAACCATTTGGCCAGGAGAGCCCTTTTATGGAGACTTTGCCCGATTTCGATACCCAAAATTTTTGCGATTTTCACAGAATTTTTTTCAAAAGCCGATTCCAAAGCAACTAATAGAGCTTTGCGATCGCAATCACTTCCAGAATCTGCCCCACGAAGTCTACTTTCATAACAGAACAGCAGGGACCTGCCAAAGTTAAACCATTTGGCCAGGAGAGCCCTTTTATGAAGGCATGTGCTCAATATCGTCGCCAAATTTTTTGGGCGAATTTTACGCCCTCTCATTTTCAAAAGTCGATTCCAAAGCAACTAATAGAGCTTTGCGATCGCAATCACTTCCAGAATCTGCAAAAGATATTCTAGTTTCATAACAGAACAGCAGGGACCTGCCAAAGTTAAACCATTTGGCCAGGAGAGCCCTTTTATGGAGACTTTGCCCGATTTCGATACCCAAAATTTTTGCGATTTTCACAGAATTTTTTTCAAAAGCCGATTCCAAAGCAACTAATAGAGCTTTGCGATCGCAATCACTTCCAGAATCTGCCCCACGAAGTCTACTTTCATAACAGAACAGCAGGGACCTGCCAAAGTTAAACCATTTGGCCAGGAGAGCCCTTTTATGAAGGCATGTGCTCAATATCGTCGCCAAATTTTTTGGGCGAATTTTACGCCCTCTCATTTTCAAAAGTCGATTCCAAAGCAACTAATAGAGCTTTGCGATCGCAATCACTTCCAGAATCTGCCCCACGAAGTCTACTTTCATAACAGAACAGCAGGGACCTGCCAAAGTTAAACCATTTGGCCAGGAGAGCCCTTTTATGAAGGCATGTGCTCAATATCGTCGCCAAATTTTTTGGGCGAATTTTACGCCCTCTCATTTTCAAAAGTCGATTCCAAAGCAACTAATAGAGCTTTGCGATCGCAATCACTTCCAGAATCTGCAAAAGATATTCTAGTTTCATAACAGAACAGCAGGGACCTGCCAAAGTTAAACCATTTGGCCAGGAGAGCCTTTTTATGGAGACTTTGCCCGATTTCGATACCCAAAATTTTTGCGATTTTCACAGAATTTTTTTAAAAGCCGATTCCAAAGCAACTATTAGAGCTTTGCGATCGCAATCACTTCCAGAATCTGCCCCACGAAGTCTACTTTCATAACAGAACAGCAGGGACCTGCCAAAGTTAAACCATTTGGCCAGGAGAGCCCTTTTATGAAGGCATGTGCTCAATATCGTCGCCAAATTTTTTGGGCGAATTTTACGCCCTCTCATTTTCAAAAGTCGATTCCAAAGCAACTAATAGAGCTTTGCGATCGCAATCACTTCCAGAATCTGCAAAAGATATTCTAGTTTCATAACAGAACAGCAGGGACCTGCCAAAGTTAAACCATTTGGCCAGTAGAGCCCTTTTATGGAGACTTTGCCCGATTTCGATACCCAAAATTTTTGCGATTTTCACAGAATTTTTTTCAAAAGCCGATTCCAAAGCAACTAGTAGAGCTTTGCGATCGCAATCACTTCCAGAATCTGCCCCACGAAGTCTACTTTCATAACAGAACAGCAGGGACCTGCCAAAGTTAAACCATTTGGCCAGGAGAGCCCTTTTATGAAGGCATGTGCTCAATATCGTCGCCAAATTTTTTGGGCGAATTTTACGCCCTCTCATTTTCAAAAGTCGATTCCAAAGCAACTAATAGAGCTTTGCGATCGCAATCACTTCCAGAATCTGCAAAAGATATTCTAGTTTCATAACAGAACAGCAGGGACCTGCCAAAGTTAAACCATTTGGCCAGGAGAGCCCTTTTATGGAGACTTTGCCCGATTTCGATACCCAAAATTTTTGCGATTTTCACAGAATTTTTTTCAAAAGCCGATTCCAAAGCAACTAATAGAGCTTTGCGATCGCAATCACTTCCAGAATCTGCCCCACGAAGTCTACTTTCATAACAGAACAGCAGGGACCTGCCAAAGTTAATCCATTTGGCCAGGAGAGCCCTTTTATGAAGGCATGTGCTCAATATCGTCGCCAAATTTTTTTGGCGAGTTTTACGCCCTCTCATTTTCAAAAGTCGATTCCAAAGCAACTAATAGAGCTTTGCGATCGCAATCACTTCCAGAATCTGCAAAAGATATTCTAGTTTCATAACAGAACAGCAGGGACCTGCCAAAGTTAAACCATTTGGCCAGGAGAGCCCTTTTATGGAGACTGCCCGATTTCGATACCCAAAATTTTTGCGATTTTCACAGAATTTTTTTCAAAAGCCGATTCCAAAGCAACTAATAGAGCTTTGCGATCGCAATCACTTCCAGAATCTGCCCCACGAAGTCTACTTTCATAACAGAACAGCAGGGACCTGCCAAAGTTAAACCATTTGGCCAGGAGAGCCCTTTTATGAAGGCATGTGCTCAATATCGTCGCCAAATTTTTTGGGCGAATTTTACGCCCTCTCATTTTCAAAAGTCGATTCCAAAGCAACTAATAGAGCTTTGCGATCGCAATCACTTCCAGAATCTGCAAAAGATATTCTAGTTTCATAACAGAACAGCAGGGACCTGCCAAAGTTAAACCATTTGGCCAGGAGAGCCCTTTTATGGAGACTTTGCCCGATTTCGATACCCAAAAATTTTGCGATTTTCACAGAATTTTTTTCAAAAGCCGATTCCAAAGCAACTAATAGAGCTTTGCGATCGCAATCACTTCCAGAATCTGCCCCACGAAGTCTACTTTCATAACAGAACAGCAGGGACCTGCCAAAGTTAAACCATTTGGCCAGGAGAGCCCTTTTATGAAGGCATGTGCTCAATATCGTCGCCAAATTTTTTGGGCGAATTTTACGCCCTCTCATTTTCAAAAGTCGATTCTAAAGCAACTAATAGAGCTTTGCGATCGCAATCACTTCCAGAATCTGCAAAAGATATTCTAGTTTCATAACAGAACAGCAGGGACCTGCCAAAGTTAAACCATTTGGCCAGGAGAGCCCTTTTATGGAGACTTTGCCCGATTTCGATACCCAAAATTTTTGCGATTTTCACAGAATTTTTTTCAAAAGCCGATTCCAAAGCAACTAGTAGAGCTTTGCGATCGCAATCACTTCCAGAATCTGCCCCACGAAGTCTACTTTCATAACAGAACAGCAGGGACCTGCCAAAGTTAAACCATTTGGCCAGGAGAGCCCTTTTATGAAGGCATGTGCTCAATATCGTCGCCAAATTTTTTGGGCGAATTTTACGCCCTCTCATTTTCAAAAGTCGATTCCAAAGCAACTAATAGAGCTTTGCGATCGCAATCACTTCCAGAATCTGCAAAAGATATTCTAGTTTCATAACAGAACAGCAGGGACCTGCCAAAGTTAAACCATTTGGCCAGGAGAGCCCTTTTATGGAGACTTTGCCCGATTTCGATACCCAAAATTTTTGCGATTTTCACAGAATTTTTTTCAAAAGCCGATTCCAAAGCAACTAATAGAGCTTTGCGATCGCAATCACTTCCAGAATCTGCCCCACGAAGTCTACTTTCATAACAGAACAGCAGGGACCTGCCAAAGTTAAACCATTTGGCCAGGAGAGCCCTTTTATGAAGGCATGTGCTCAATATCGTCGCCAAATTTTTTGGGCGAATTTTACGCCCTCTCATTTTCAAAAGTCGATTCCAAAGCAACTAATAGAGCTTTGCGATCGCAATCACTTCCAGAATCTGCAAAAGATATTCTAGTTTCATAACAGAACAGCAGGGACCTGCCAAAGTTAAACCATTTGGCCAGGAGAGCCCTTTTATGGAGACTTTGCCCGATTTCGATACCCAAAATTTTTGCGATTTTCACAGAATTTTTTTCAAAAGCCGATTCCAAAGCAACTAATAGAGCTTTGCGATCGCAATCACTTCCAGAATCTGCCCCACGAAGTCTACTTTCATAACAGAACAGCAGGGACCTGCCAAAGTTAAACCATTTGGCCAGGAGAGCCCTTTTATGAAGGCATGTGCTCAATATCGTCGCCAAATTTTTTGGGCGAATTTTACGCCCTCTCATTTTCAAAAGTCGATTCCAAAGCAACTAATAGAGCTTTGCGATCGCAATCACTTCCAGAATCTGCAAAAGATATTCTAGTTTCATAACAGAACAGCAGGGACCTGCCAAAGTTAAACCATTTGGCCAGGAGAGCCCTTTTATGGAGACTTTGCCCGATTTCGATACCCAAAATTTTTGCGATTTTCACAGAATTTTTTTAAAAGCCGATTCCAAAGCAACTATTAGAGCTTTGCGATCGCAATCACTTCCAGAATCTGCCCCACGAAGTCTACTTTCATAACAGAACAGCAGGGACCTGCCAAAGTTAAACCATTTGGCCAGGAGAGCCCTTTTATGAAGGCATGTGCTCAATATCGTCGCCAAATTTTTTGGGCGAATTTTACGCCCTCTCATTTTCAAAAGTCGATTCCAAAGCAACTAATAGAGCTTTGCGATCGCAATCACTTCCAGAATCTACAAAAGATATTCTAGTTTCATAACAGAACAGCAGGGACCTGCCAAAGTTAAACCATTTGGCCAGGAGAGCCCTTTTATGGAGACTTTGCCCGATTTCGATACCCAAAATTTTTGCGATTTTCACAGAATTTTTTTCAAAAGCCGATTCCAAAGCAACTAATAGAGCTTTGCGATCGCAATCACTTCCAGAATCTGCCCCACGAAGTCTACTTTCATAACAGAACAGCAGGGACCTGCCAAAGTTAAACCATTTGGCCAGGAGAGCCCTTTTATGAAGGCATGTGCTCAATATCGTCGCCAAATTTTTTGGGCGAATTTTACGCCCTCTCATTTTCAAAAGTCGATTCCAAAGCAACTAATAGAGCTTTGCGATCGCAATCACTTCCAGAATCTGCAAAAGATATTCTAGTTTCATAACAGAACAGCAGGGACCTGCCAAAGTTAAACCATTTGGCCAGGAGAGCCCTTTTATGGAGACTTTGCCCGATTTCGATACCCAAAATTTTTGCGATTTTCACAGAATTTTTTTCAAAAGCCGATTCCAAAGCAACTAATAGAGCTTTGCGATCGCAATCACTTCCAGAATCTGCCCCACGAAGTCTACTTTCATAACAGAACAGCAGGGACCTGCCAAAGTTAAACCATTTGGCCAGGAGAGCCCTTTTATGAAGGCATGTGCTCAATATCGTCGCCAAATTTTTTGGGCGAATTTTACGCCCTCTCATTTTCAAAAGTCGATTCCAAAGCAACTAATAGAGCTTTGCGATCGCAATCACTTCCAGAATCTGCAAAAGATATTCTAGTTTCATAACAGAACAGCAGGGACCTGCCAAAGTTAAACCATTTGGCCAGGAGAGCCCTTTTATGGAGACTTTGCCCGATTTCGATACCCAAAATTTTTGCGATTTTCACAGAATTTTTTTAAAAGCCGATTCCAAAGCAACTATTAGAGCTTTGCGATCGCAATCACTTCCAGAATCTGCCCCACGAAGTCTACTTTCATAACAGAACAGCAGGGACCTGCCAAAGTTAAACCATTTGGCCAGGAGAGCCCTTTTATGAAGGCATGTGCTCAATATCGTCGCCAAATTTTTTGGGCGAATTTTACGCCCTCTCATTTTCAAAAGTCGATTCCAAAGCAACTAATAGAGCTTTGCGATCGCAATCACTTCCAGAATCTACAAAAGATATTCTAGTTTCATAACAGAACAGCAGGGACCTGCCAAAGTTAAACCATTTGGCCAGTAGAGCCTTTTTATGGAGACTTTGCCCGATTTCGATACCCAAAATTTTTGCGATTTTCACAGAATTTTTTTCAAAAGCCGATTCCAAAGCAACTAGTAGAGCTTTGCGATCGCAATCACTTCCAGAATCTGCCCCACGAAGTCTACTTTCATAACAGAAGAGCAGGGACCTGCCAAAGTTAAACCATTTGGCCAGGAGAGCCCTTTTATGAAGGCATGTGCTCAATATCGTCGCCAAATTTTTTGGGCGAATTTTACGCCCTCTCATTTTCAAAAGTCGATTCCAAAGCAACTAATAGAGCTTTGCGATCGCAATCACTTCCAGAATCTGCAAAAGATATTCTAGTTTCATAACAGAACAGCAGGGGTCTGCCAAAGTTAAACCATTTTGCCAGGAGAGCCCTTTTATGGAGACTTTGCCCGATTTCGATACCCAAAATTTTTGCGATTTTCACAGAATTTTTTTCAAAAGCCGATTCCAAAGCAACTAATAGAGCTTTGCGATCGCAATCACTTCCAGAATCTGCCCCACGAAGTCTACTTTCATAACAGAACAGCAGGGACCTGCCAAAGTTAAACCATTTGGCCAGGAGAGCCCTTTTATGAAGGCATGTGCTCAATATCGTCGCCAAATTTTTTGGGCGAATTTTACGCCCTCTCATTTTCAAAAGTCGATTCCAAAGCAACTAATAGAGCTTTGCGATCGCAATCACTTCCAGAATCTGCAAAAGATATTCTAGTTTCATAACAGAACAGCAGGGACCTGCCAAAGTTAAACCATTTGGCCAGGAGAGCCCTTTTATGGAGACTTTGCCCGATTTCGATACCCAAAATTTTTGCGATTTTCACAGAATTTTTTTCAAAAGCCGATTCCAAAGCAACTAATAGAGCTTTGCGATCGCAATCACTTCCAGAATCTGCCCCACGAAGTCTACTTTCATAACAGAACAGCAGGGACCTGCCAAAGTTAATCCATTTGGCCAGGAGAGCCCTTTTATGAAGGCATGTGCTCAATATCGTCGCCAAATTTTTTGGGCGAGTTTTACGCCCTCTCATTTTCAAAAGTCGATTCCAAAGCAACTAATAGAGCTTTGCGATCGCAATCACTTCCAGAATCTGCAAAAGATATTCTAGTTTCATAACAGAACAGCAGGGACCTGCCAAAGTTAAACCATTTGGCCAGGAGAGCCCTTTTATGGAGACTGCCCGATTTCGATACCCAAAATTTTTGCGATTTTCACAGAATTTTTTTCAAAAGCCGATTCCAAAGCAACTAATAGAGCTTTGCGATCGCAATCACTTCCAGAATCTGCCCCACGAAGTCTACTTTCATAACAGAACAGCAGGGACCTGCCAAAGTTAAACCATTTGGCCAGGAGAGCCCTTTTATGAAGGCATGTGCTCAATATCGTCGCCAAATTTTTTGGGCGAATTTTACGCCCTCTCATTTTCAAAAGTCGATTCCAAAGCAACTAATAGAGCTTTGCGATCGCAATCACTTCCAGAATCTGCAAAAGATATTCTAGTTTCATAACAGAACAGCAGGGACCTGCCAAAGTTAAACCATTTGGCCAGGAGAGCCCTTTTATGGAGACTTTGCCCGATTTCGATACCCAAAATTTTTGCGATTTTCACAGAATTTTTTTCAAAAGCCGATTCCAAAGCAACTAATAGAGCTTTGCGATCGCAATCACTTCCAGAATCTGCCCCACGAAGTCTACTTTCATAACAGAACAGCAGGGACCTGCCAAAGTTAAACCATTTGGCCAGGAGAGCCCTTTTATGAAGGCATGTGCTCAATATCGTCGCCAAATTTTTTGGGCGAATTTTACGCCCTCTCATTTTCAAAAGTCGATTCCAAAGCAACTAATAGAGCTTTGCGATCGCAATCACTTCCAGAATCTGCAAAAGATATTCTAGTTTCATAACAGAACAGCAGGGACCTGCCAAAGTTAAACCATTTGGCCAGGAGAGCCCTTTTATGGAGACTTTGCCCGATTTCGATACCCAAAATTTTTGCGATTTTCACAGAATTTTTTTAAAAGCCGATTCCAAAGCAACTATTAGAGCTTTGCGATCGCAATCACTTCCAGAATCTGCCCCACGAAGTCTACTTTCATAACAGAACAGCAGGGACCTGCCAAAGTTAAACCATTTGGCCAGGAGAGCCCTTTTATGAAGGCATGTGCTCAATATCGTCGCCAAATTTTTTGGGCGAATTTTACGCCCTCTCATTTTCAAAAGTCGATTCCAAAGCAACTAATAGAGCTTTGCGATCGCAATCACTTCCAGAATCTACAAAAGATATTCTAGTTTCATAACAGAACAGCAGGGACCTGCCAAAGTTAAACCATTTGGCCAGTAGAGCCTTTTTATGGAGACTTTGCCCGATTTCGATACCCAAAATTTTTGCGATTTTCACAGAATTTTTTTCAAAAGCCGATTCCAAAGCAACTAGTAGAGCTTTGCGATCGCAATCACTTCCAGAATCTGCCCCACGAAGTCTACTTTCATAACAGAAGAGCAGGGACCTGCCAAAGTTAAACCATTTGGCCAGGAGAGCCCTTTTATGAAGGCATGTGCTCAATATCGTCGCCAAATTTTTTGGGCGAATTTTACGCCCTCTCATTTTCAAAAGTCGATTCCAAAGCAACTAATAGAGCTTTGCGATCGCAATCACTTCCAGAATCTGCAAAAGATATTCTAGTTTCATAACAGAACAGCAGGGGTCTGCCAAAGTTAAACCATTTTGCCAGGAGAGCCCTTTTATGGAGACTTTGCCCGATTTCGATACCCAAAATTTTTGCGATTTTCACAGAATTTTTTTCAAAAGCCGATTCCAAAGCAACTAATAGAGCTTTGCGATCGCAATCACTTCCAGAATCTGCCCCACGAAGTCTACTTTCATAACAGAACAGCAGGGACCTGCCAAAGTTAAACCATTTGGCCAGGAGAGCCCTTTTATGAAGGCATGTGCTCAATATCGTCGCCAAATTTTTTGGGCGAATTTTACGCCCTCTCATTTTCAAAAGTCGATTCCAAAGCAACTAATAGAGCTTTGCGATCGCAATCACTTCCAGAATCTGCAAAAGATATTCTAGTTTCATAACAGAACAGCAGGGACCTGCCAAAGTTAAACCATTTGGCCAGGAGAGCCCTTTTATGGAGACTTTGCCCGATTTCGATACCCAAAATTTTTGCGATTTTCACAGAATTTTTTTCAAAAGCCGATTCCAAAGCAACTAATAGAGCTTTGCGATCGCAATCACTTCCAGAATCTGCCCCACGAAGTCTACTTTCATAACAGAACAGCAGGGACCTGCCAAAGTTAATCCATTTGGCCAGGAGAGCCCTTTTATGAAGGCATGTGCTCAATATCGTCGCCAAATTTTTTGGGCGAGTTTTACGCCCTCTCATTTTCAAAAGTCGATTCCAAAGCAACTAATAGAGCTTTGCGATCGCAATCACTTCCAGAATCTGCAAAAGATATTCTAGTTTCATAACAGAACAGCAGGGACCTGCCAAAGTTAAACCATTTGGCCAGGAGAGCCCTTTTATGGAGACTGCCCGATTTCGATACCCAAAATTTTTGCGATTTTCACAGAATTTTTTTCAAAAGCCGATTCCAAAGCAACTAATAGAGCTTTGCGATCGCAATCACTTCCAGAATCTGCCCCACGAAGTCTACTTTCATAACAGAACAGCAGGGACCTGCCAAAGTTAAACCATTTGGCCAGGAGAGCCCTTTTATGAAGGCATGTGCTCAATATCGTCGCCAAATTTTTTGGGCGAATTTTACGCCCTCTCATTTTCAAAAGTCGATTCCAAAGCAACTAATAGAGCTTTGCGATCGCAATCACTTCCAGAATCTGCAAAAGATATTCTAGTTTCATAACAGAACAGCAGGGACCTGCCAAAGTTAAACCATTTGGCCAGGAGAGCCCTTTTATGGAGACTTTGCCCGATTTCGATACCCAAAATTTTTGCGATTTTCACAGAATTTTTTTCAAAAGCCGATTCCAAAGCAACTAATAGAGCTTTGCGATCGCAATCACTTCCAGAATCTGCCCCACGAAGTCTACTTTCATAACAGAACAGCAGGGACCTGCCAAAGTTAAACCATTTGGCCAGGAGAGCCCTTTT
Source organism: Salticus scenicus (assembly GCA_963930645.1). Taxonomy (NCBI): domain Eukaryota; kingdom Metazoa; phylum Arthropoda; class Arachnida; order Araneae; family Salticidae; genus Salticus; species Salticus scenicus. The sequence goes on along the minus strand of CAWVNO010001215.1, from coordinate 84,220 downwards.
ATGAAGGCATGTGCTCAATATCGTCGCCAAATTTTTTGGGCGAATTTTACGCCCTCTCATTTTCAAAAGTCGATTCCAAAGCAACTAATAGAGCTTTGCGATCGCAATCACTTCCAGAATCTGCAAAAGATATTCTAGTTTCATAACAGAACAGCAGGGACCTGCCAAAGTTAAACCATTTGGCCAGGAGAGCCCTTTTATGGAGACTTTGCCCGATTTCGATACCCAAAATTTTTGCGATTTTCACAGAATTTTTTTAAAAGCCGATTCCAAAGCAACTATTAGAGCTTTGCGATCGCAATCACTTCCAGAATCTGCCCCACGAAGTCTACTTTCATAACAGAACAGCAGGGACCTGCCAAAGTTAAACCATTTGGCCAGGAGAGCCCTTTTATGAAGGCATGTGCTCAATATCGTCGCCAAATTTTTTGGGCGAATTTTACGCCCTCTCATTTTCAAAAGTCGATTCCAAAGCAACTAATAGAGCTTTGCGATCGCAATCACTTCCAGAATCTACAAAAGATATTCTAGTTTCATAACAGAACAGCAGGGACCTGCCAAAGTTAAACCATTTGGCCAGTAGAGCCTTTTTATGGAGACTTTGCCCGATTTCGATACCCAAAATTTTTGCGATTTTCACAGAATTTTTTTCAAAAGCCGATTCCAAAGCAACTAGTAGAGCTTTGCGATCGCAATCACTTCCAGAATCTGCCCCACGAAGTCTACTTTCATAACAGAAGAGCAGGGACCTGCCAAAGTTAAACCATTTGGCCAGGAGAGCCCTTTTATGAAGGCATGTGCTCAATATCGTCGCCAAATTTTTTGGGCGAATTTTACGCCCTCTCATTTTCAAAAGTCGATTCCAAAGCAACTAATAGAGCTTTGCGATCGCAATCACTTCCAGAATCTGCAAAAGATATTCTAGTTTCATAACAGAACAGCAGGGGTCTGCCAAAGTTAAACCATTTTGCCAGGAGAGCCCTTTTATGGAGACTTTGCCCGATTTCGATACCCAAAATTTTTGCGATTTTCACAGAATTTTTTTCAAAAGCCGATTCCAAAGCAACTAATAGAGCTTTGCGATCGCAATCACTTCCAGAATCTGCCCCACGAAGTCTACTTTCATAACAGAACAGCAGGGACCTGCCAAAGTTAAACCATTTGGCCAGGAGAGCCCTTTTATGAAGGCATGTGCTCAATATCGTCGCCAAATTTTTTGGGCGAATTTTACGCCCTCTCATTTTCAAAAGTCGATTCCAAAGCAACTAATAGAGCTTTGCGATCGCAATCACTTCCAGAATCTGCAAAAGATATTCTAGTTTCATAACAGAACAGCAGGGACCTGCCAAAGTTAAACCATTTGGCCAGGAGAGCCCTTTTATGGAGACTTTGCCCGATTTCGATACCCAAAATTTTTGCGATTTTCACAGAATTTTTTTCAAAAGCCGATTCCAAAGCAACTAATAGAGCTTTGCGATCGCAATCACTTCCAGAATCTGCCCCACGAAGTCTACTTTCATAACAGAACAGCAGGGACCTGCCAAAGTTAATCCATTTGGCCAGGAGAGCCCTTTTATGAAGGCATGTGCTCAATATCGTCGCCAAATTTTTTGGGCGAGTTTTACGCCCTCTCATTTTCAAAAGTCGATTCCAAAGCAACTAATAGAGCTTTGCGATCGCAATCACTTCCAGAATCTGCAAAAGATATTCTAGTTTCATAACAGAACAGCAGGGACCTGCCAAAGTTAAACCATTTGGCCAGGAGAGCCCTTTTATGGAGACTGCCCGATTTCGATACCCAAAATTTTTGCGATTTTCACAGAATTTTTTTCAAAAGCCGATTCCAAAGCAACTAATAGAGCTTTGCGATCGCAATCACTTCCAGAATCTGCCCCACGAAGTCTACTTTCATAACAGAACAGCAGGGACCTGCCAAAGTTAAACCATTTGGCCAGGAGAGCCCTTTTATGAAGGCATGTGCTCAATATCGTCGCCAAATTTTTTGGGCGAATTTTACGCCCTCTCATTTTCAAAAGTCGATTCCAAAGCAACTAATAGAGCTTTGCGATCGCAATCACTTCCAGAATCTGCAAAAGATATTCTAGTTTCATAACAGAACAGCAGGGACCTGCCAAAGTTAAACCATTTGGCCAGGAGAGCCCTTTTATGGAGACTTTGCCCGATTTCGATACCCAAAATTTTTGCGATTTTCACAGAATTTTTTTCAAAAGCCGATTCCAAAGCAACTAATAGAGCTTTGCGATCGCAATCACTTCCAGAATCTGCCCCACGAAGTCTACTTTCATAACAGAACAGCAGGGACCTGCCAAAGTTAAACCATTTGGCCAGGAGAGCCCTTTTATGAAGGCATGTGCTCAATATCGTCGCCAAATTTTTTGGGCGAATTTTACGCCCTCTCATTTTCAAAAGTCGATTCCAAAGCAACTAATAGAGCTTTGCGATCGCAATCACTTCCAGAATCTGCAAAAGATATTCTAGTTTCATAACAGAACAGCAGGGACCTGCCAAAGTTAAACCATTTGGCCAGGAGAGCCCTTTTATGGAGACTTTGCCCGATTTCGATACCCAAAATTTTTGCGATTTTCACAGAATTTTTTTCAAAAGCCGATTCCAAAGCAACTAGTAGAGCTTTGCGATCGCAATCACTTCCAGAATCTGCCCCACGAAGTCTACTTTCATAACAGAACAGCAGGGACCTGCCAAAGTTAAACCATTTGGCCAGGAGAGCCCTTTTATGAAGGCATGTGCTCAATATCGTCGCCAAATTTTTTGGGCGAATTTTACGCCCTCTCATTTTCAAAAGTCGATTCCAAAGCAACTAATAGAGCTTTGCGATCGCAATCACTTCCAGAATCTGCAAAAGATATTCTAGTTTCATAACAGAACAGCAGGGACCTGCCAAAGTTAAACCATTTGGCCAGGAGAGCCCTTTTATGGAGACTTTGCCCGATTTCGATACCCAAAATTTTTGCGATTTTCACAGAATTTTTTTCAAAAGCCGATTCCAAAGCAACTAATAGAGCTTTGCGATCGCAATCACTTCCAGAATCTGCCCCACGAAGTCTACTTTCATAACAGATCAGCAGGGACCTGCCAAAGTTAAACCATTTGGCCAGGAGAGCCCTTTTATGAAGGCATGTGCTCAATATCGTCGCCAAATTTTTTGGGCGAATTTTACGCCCTCTCATTTTCAAAAGTCGATTCCAAAGCAACTAATAGAGCTTTGCGATCGCAATCACTTCCAGAATCTGCAAAAGATATTCTAGTTTCATAACAGAACAGCAGGGACCTGCCAAAGTTAAACCATTTGGCCAGGAGAGCCCTTTTATGGAGACTTTGCCCGATTTCGATACCCAAAATTTTTGCGATTTTCACAGAATTTTTTTCAAAAGCCGATTCCAAAGCAACTAATAGAGCTTTGCGATCGCAATCACTTCCAGAATCTGCCCCACGAAGTCTACTTTCATAACAGAACAGCAGGGACCTGCCAAAGTTAAACCATTTGGCCAGGAGAGCCCTTTTATGAAGGCATGTGCTCAATATCGTCGCCAAATTTTTTGGGCGAATTTTACGCCCTCTCATTTTCAAAAGTCGATTCCAAAGCAACTAATAGAGCTTTGCGATCGCAATCACTTCCAGAATCTGCAAAAGATATTCTAGTTTCATAACAGAACAGCAGGGACCTGCCAAAGTTAAACCATTTGGCCAGGAGAGCCCTTTTATGGAGACTTTGCCCGATTTCGATACCCAAAATTTTTGCGATTTTCACAGAATTTTTTTCAAAAGCCGATTCCAAAGCAACTAGTAGAGCTTTGCGATCGCAATCACTTCCAGAATCTGCCCCACGAAGTCTACTTTCATAACAGAACAGCAGGGACCTGCCAAAGTTAAACCATTTGGCCAGGAGAGCCCTTTTATGAAGGCATGTGCTCAATATCGTCGCCAAATTTTTTGGGCGAATTTTACGCCCTCTCATTTTCAAAAGTCGATTCCAAAGCAACTAATAGAGCTTTGCGATCGCAATCACTTCCAGAATCTGCAAAAGATATTCTAGTTTCATAACAGAACAGCAGGGACCTGCCAAAGTTAAACCATTTGGCCAGGAGAGCCCTTTTATGGAGACTTTGCCCGATTTCGATACCCAAAATTTTTGCGATTTTCACAGAATTTTTTTCAAAAGCCGATTCCAAAGCAACTAGTAGAGCTTTGCGATCGCAATCACTTCCAGAATCTGCCCCACGAAGTCTACTTTCATAACAGAACAGCAGGGACCTGCCAAAGTTAAACCATTTGGCCAGGAGAGCCCTTTTATGAAGGCATGTGCTCAATATCGTCGCCAAATTTTTTGGGCGAATTTTACGCCCTCTCATTTTCAAAAGTCGATTCCAAAGCAACTAATAGAGCTTTGCGATCGCAATCACTTCCAGAATCTGCAAAAGATATTCTAGTTTCATAACAGAACAGCAGGGACCTGCCAAAGTTAAACCATTTGGCCAGGAGAGCCCTTTTATGGAGACTTTGCCCGATTTCGATACCCAAAATTTTTGCGATTTTCACAGAATTTTTTTCAAAAGCCGATTCCAAAGCAACTAATAGAGCTTTGCGATCGCAATCACTTCCAGAATCTGCCCCACGAAGTCTACTTTCATAACAGAACAGCAGGGACCTGCCAAAGTTAAACCATTTGGCCAGGAGAGCCCTTTTATGAAGGCATGTGCTCAATATCGTCGCCAAATTTTTTGGGCGAATTTTACGCCCTCTCATTTTCAAAAGTCGATTCCAAAGCAACTAATAGAGCTCTGCGATCGCAATCACTTCCAGAATCTGCAAAAGATATTCTAGTTTCATAACAGAACAACAGGGATCTGCCAAAGTTAAACCATTTGGCCAGGAGAGCCCTTTTATGGAGACTTTGCCCGATTTCGATACCCAAAATTTTTGCGATTTTCACAGAATTTTTTTCAAAAGCCGATTCCAAAGCAACTAATAGAGCTTTGCGATCGCAATCACTTCCAGAATCTGCCCCACGAAGTCTACTTTCATAACAGAACAGCAGGGACCTGCCAAAGTTAAACCATTTGGCCAGGAGAGCCCTTTTATGAAGGCATGTGCTCAATATCGTCGCCAAATTTTTTGGGCGAATTTTACGCCCTCTCATTTTCAAAAGTCGATTCCAAAGCAACTAATAGAGCTTTGCGATCGCAATCACTTCCAGAATCTGCAAAAGATATTCTAGTTTCATAACAGAACAGCAGGGACCTGCCAAAGTTAAACCATTTGGCCAGGAGAGCCCTTTTATGGAGACTTTGCCCGATTTCGATACCCAAAATTTTTGCGATTTTCACAGAATTTTTTTCAAAAGCCGATTCCAAAGCAACTAGTAGAGCTTTGCGATCGCAATCACTTCCAGAATCTGCCCCACGAAGTCTACTTTCATAACAGAACAGCAGGGACCTGCCAAAGTTAAACCATTTGGCCAGGAGAGCCCTTTTATGAAGGCATGTGCTCAATATCGTCGCCAAATTTTTTGGGCGAATTTTACGCCCTCTCATTTTCAAAAGTCGATTCCAAAGCAACTAATAGAGCTTTGCGATCGCAATCACTTCCAGAATCTGCAAAAGATATTCTAGTTTCATAACAGAACAGCAGGGACCTGCCAAAGTTAAACCATTTGGCCAGGAGAGCCCTTTTATGGAGACTTTGCCCGATTTCGATACCCAAAATTTTTGCGATTTTCACAGAATTTTTTTCAAAAGCCGATTCCAAAGCAACTAATAGAGCTTTGCGATCGCAATCACTTCCAGAATCTGCCCCACGAAGTCTACTTTCATAACAGAACAGCAGGGACCTGCCAAAGTTAAACCATTTGGCCAGGAGAGCCCTTTTATGAAGGCATGTGCTCAATATCGTCGCCAAATTTTTTGGGCGAATTTTACGCCCTCTCATTTTCAAAAGTCGATTCCAAAGCAACTAATAGAGCTTTGCGATCGCAATCACTTCCAGAATCTGCAAAAGATATTCTAGTTTCATAACAGAACAGCAGGGACCTGCCAAAGTTAAACCATTTGGCCAGGAGAGCCCTTTTATGGAGACTTTGCCCGATTTCGATACCCAAAATTTTTGCGATTTTCACAGAATTTTTTTCAAAAGCCGATTCCAAAGCAACTAATAGAGCTTTGCGATCGCAATCACTTCCAGAATCTGCCCCACGAAGTCTACTTTCATAACAGAACAGCAGGGACCTGCCAAAGTTAAACCATTTGGCCAGGAGAGCCCTTTTATGAAGGCATGTGCTCAATATCGTCGCCAAATTTTTTGGGCGAATTTTACGCCCTCTCATTTTCAAAAGTCGATTCCAAAGCAACTAATAGAGCTTTGCGATCGCAATCACTTCCAGAATCTGCAAAAGATATTCTAGTTTCATAACAGAACAGCAGGGACCTGCCAAAGTTAAACCATTTGGCCAGGAGAGCCCTTTTATGGAGACTTTGCCCGATTTCGATACCCAAAATTTTTGCGATTTTCACAGAATTTTTTTCAAAAGCCGATTCCAAAGCAACTAGTAGAGCTTTGCGATCGCAATCACTTCCAGAATCTGCCCCACGAAGTCTACTTTCATAACAGAACAGCAGGGACCTGCCAAAGTTAAACCATTTGGCCAGGAGAGCCCTTTTATGAAGGCATGTGCTCAATATCGTCGCCAAATTTTTTGGGCGAATTTTACGCCCTCTCATTTTCAAAAGTCGATTCCAAAGCAACTAATAGAGCTTTGCGATCGCAATCACTTCCAGAATCTGCAAAAGATATTCTAGTTTCATAACAGAACAGCAGGGACCTGCCAAAGTTAAACCATTTGGCCAGGAGAGCCCTTTTATGGAGACTTTGCCCGATTTCGATACCCAAAATTTTTGCGAGTTTCACAGAATTTTTTTCAAAAGCCGATTCCAAAGCAACTAATAGAGCTTTGCGATCGCAATCACTTCCAGAATCTGCCCCACGAAGTCTACTTTCATAACAGAACAGCAGGGACCTGCCAAAGTTAAACCATTTGGCCAGGAGAGCCCTTTTATGAAGGCATGTGCTCAATATCGTCGCCAAATTTTTTGGGCGAATTTTACGCCCTCTCATTTTCAAAAGTCGATTCCAAAGCAACTAATAGAGCTTTGCGATCGCAATCACTTCCAGAATCTGCAAATGATATTCTAGTTTCATAACAGAACAGCAGGGACCTGCCAAAGTTAAACCATTTGGCCAGGAGAGCCCTTTTATGGAGACTTTGCCCGATTTCGATACCCAAAATTTTTGCGATTTTCACAGAATTTTTTTCAAAAGCCGATTCCAAAGCAACTAGTAGAGCTTTGCGATCGCAATCACTTCCAGAATCTGCCCCACGAAGTCTACTTTCATAACAGAACAGCAGGGACCTGCCAAAGTTAAACCATTTGGCCAGGAGAGCCCTTTTATGAAGGCATGTGCTCAATATCGTCGCCAAATTTTTTGGGCGAATTTTACGCCCTCTCATTTTCAAAAGTCGATTCCAAAGCAACTAATAGAGCTTTGCGATCGCAATCACTTCCAGAATCTGCAAAAGATATTCTAGTTTCATAACAGAACAGCAGGGACCTGCCAAAGTTAAACCATTTGGCCAGGAGAGCCCTTATATGGAGACTTTGCCCGATTTCGATACCCAAAATTTTTGCGATTTTCACAGAATTTTTTTCAAAAGCCGATTCCAAAGCAACTAGTAGAGCTTTGCGATCGCAATCACTTCCAGAATCTGCCCCACGAAGTCTACTTTCATAACAGAACAGCAGGGACCTGCCAAAGTTAAACCATTTGGCCAGGAGAGCCCTTTTATGAAGGCATGTGCTCAATATCGTCGCCAAATTTTTTGGGCGAATTTTACGCCCTCTCATTTTCAAAAGTCGATTCCAAAGCAACTAATAGAGCTTTGCGATCGCAATCACTTCCAGAATCTGCAAAAGATATTCTAGTTTCATAACAGAACAGCAGGGACCTGCCAAAGTTAAACCATTTGGCCAGGAGAGCCCTTTTATGGAGACTTTGCCCGATTTCGATACCCAAAATTTTTGCGATTTTCACAGAATTTTTTTCAAAAGCCGATTCCAAAGCAACTAATAGAGCTTTGCGATCGCAATCACTTCCAGAATCTGCCCCACGAAGTCTACTTTCATAACAGAACAGCAGGGACCTGCCAAAGTTAATCCATTTGGCCAGGAGAGCCCTTTTATGAAGGCATGTGCTCAATATCGTCGCCAAATTTTTTGGGCGAATTTTACGCCCTCTCATTTTCAAAAGTCGATTCCAAAGCAACTAATAGAGCTTTGCGATCGCAATCACTTCCAGAATCTGCAAAAGATATTCTAGTTTCATAACAGAACAGCAGGGACCTGCCAAAGTTAAACCATTTGGCCAGGAGAGCCCTTTTATGGAGACTTTGCCCGATTTCGATACCCAAAATTTTTGCGATTTTCACAGAATTTTTTTCAAAAGCCGATTCCAAAGCAACTAGTAGAGCTTTGCGATCGCAATCACTTCCAGAATCTGCCCCACGAAGTCTACTTTCATAACAGAACAGCAGGGACCTGCCAAAGTTAAACCATTTGGCCAGGAGAGCCCTTTTATGAAGGCATGTGCTCAATATCGTCGCCAAATTTTTTGGGCGAATTTTACGCCCTCTCATTTTCAAAAGTCGATTCCAAAGCAACTAATAGAGCTTTGCGATCGCAATCACTTCCAGAATCTGCAAAAGATATTCTAGTTTCATAACAGAACAGCAGGGACCTGCCAAAGTTAAACCATTTGGCCAGGAGAGCCCTTTTATGGAGACTTTGCCCGATTTCGATACCCAAAATTTTTGCGATTTTCACAGAATTTTTTTCAAAAGCCGATTCCAAAGCAACTAATAGAGCTTTGCGATCGCAATCACTTCCAGAATCTGCCCCACGAAGTCTACTTTCATAACAGAACAGCAGGGACCTGCCAAAGTTAAACCATTTGGCCAGGAGAGCCCTTTTATGAAGGCATGTGCTCAATATCGTCGCCAAATTTTTTGGGCGAATTTTACGCCCTCTCATTTTCAAAAGTCGATTCCAAAGCAACTAATAGAGCTTTGCGATCGCAATCACTTCCAGAATCTGCAAAAGATATTCTAGTTTCATAACAGAACAGCAGGGACCTGCCAAAGTTAAACCATTTGGCCAGGAGAGCCCTTTTATGGAGACTTTGCCCGATTTCGATACCAAAAATTTTTGCGATTTTCACAGAATTTTTTTCAAAAGCCGATTCCAAAGCAACTAGTAGAGCTTTGCGATCGCAATCACTTCCAGAATCTGCCCCACGAAGTCTACTTTCATAACAGAACAGCAGGGACCTGCCAAAGTTAAACCATTTGGCCAGGAGAGCCCTTTTATGAAGGCATGTGCTCAATATCGTCGCCAAATTTTTTGGGCGAATTTTACGCCCTCTCATTTTCAAAAGTCGATTCCAAAGCAACTAATAGAGCTTTGCGATCGCAATCACTTCCAGAATCTGCAAAAGATATTCTAGTTTCATAACAGAACAGCAGGGACCTGCCAAAGTTAAACCATTTGGCCAGGAGAGCCCTTTTATGGAGACTTTGCCCGATTTCGATACCCAAAATTTTTGCGATTTTCACAGAATTTTTTTCAAAAGCCGATTCCAAAGCAACTAATAGAGCTTTGCGATCGCAATCACTTCCAGAATCTGCCCCACGAAGTCTACTTTCATAACAGAACAGCAGGGACCTGCCAAAGTTAAACCATTTGGCCAGGAGAGCCCTTTTATGAAGGCATGTGCTCAATATCGTCGCCAAATTTTTTGGGCGAATTTTACGCCCTCTCATTTTCAAAAGTCGATTCCAAAGCAACTAATAGAGCTTTGCGATCGCAATCACTTCCAGAATCTGCAAAAGATATTCTAGTTTCATAACAGAACAGCAGGGACCTGCCAAAGTTAAACCATTTGGCCAGGAGAGCCCTTTTATGGAGACTTTGCCCGATTTCGATACCCAAAATTTTTGCGATTTTCACAGAATTTTTTTCAAAAGCCGATTCCAAAGCAACTAATGGAGCTTTGCGATCGCAATCACTTCCAGAATCTGCCCCACGAAGTCTACTTTCATAACAGAACAGCAGGGACCTGCCAAAGTTAAACCATTTGGCCAGGAGAGCCCTTTTATGAAGGCATGTGCTCAATATCGTCGCCAAATTTTTTGGGCGAATTTTACGCCCTCTCATTTTCAAAAGTCGATTCCAAAGCAACTAATAGAGCTTTGCGATCGCAATCACTTCCAGAATCTGCAAAAGATATTCTAGTTTCATAACAGAACAGCAGCGACCTGCCAAAGTTAAACCATTTGGCCAGGAGAGCCCTTTTATGGAGACTTTGCCCGATTTCGATACCCAAAATTTTTGCGATTTTCACAGAATTTTTTTCAAAAGCCGATTCCAAAGCAACTAATAGAGCTTTGCGATCGCAATCACTTCCAGAATCTGCCCCACGAAGTCTACTTTCATAACAGAACAGCAGGGACCTGCCAAAGTTAAACCATTTGGCCAGGAGAGCCCTTTTATGAAGGCATGTGCTCAATATCGTCGCCAAATTTTTTGGGCGAATTTTACGCCCTCTCATTTTCAAAAGTCGATTCCAAAGCAACTAATAGAGCTTTGCGATCGCAATCACTTCCAGAATCTGCAAAAGATATTCTAGTTTCATAACAGAACAGCAGGGACCTGCCAAAGTTAAACCATTTGGCCAGGAGAGCCCTTTTATGGAGACTTTGCCCGATTTCGATACCCAAAATTTTTGCGATTTTCACAGAATTTTTTTCAAAAGCCGATTCCAAAGCAACTAATAGAGCTTTGCGATCGCAATCACTTCCAGAATCTGCCCCACGAAGTCTACTTTCATAACAGAACAGCAGGGACCTGCCAAAGTTAAACCATTTGGCCAGGAGAGCCCTTTTATGAAGGCATGTGCTCAATATCGTCGCCAAATTTTTTGGGCGAATTTTACGCCCTCTCATTTTGAAAAGTCGATTCCAAAGCAACTAATAGAGCTTTGCGATCGCAATCACTTCCAGAATCTGCAAAAGATATTCTAGTTTCATAACAGAACAGCAGGGACCTGCCAAAGTTAAACCATTTGGCCAGGAGAGCCCTTTTATGGAGACTTTGCCCGATTTCGATACCCAAAATTTTTGCGATTTTCACAGAATTTTTTTCAAAAGCCGATTCCAAAGCAACTAATAGAGCTTTGCGATCGCAATCACTTCCAGAATCTGCCCCACGAAGTCTACTTTCATAACAGAACAGCAGGGACCTGCCAAAGTTAAACCATTTGGCCAGGAGAGCCCTTTTATGAAGGCATGTGATCAATATCGTCGCCAAATTTTTTGGGCGAATTTTACGCCCTCTCATTTTCAAAAGTCGATTCCAAAGCAACTAATAGAGCTTTGCGATCGCAATCACTTCCAGAATCTGCAAAAGATATTCTAGTTTCATAACAGAACAGCAGGGACCTGCCAAAGTTAAACCATTTGGCCAGGAGAGCCCTTTTATGGAGACTTTGCCCGATTTCGATACCCAAAATTTTTGCGATTTTCACAGAATTTTTTTCAAAAGCCGATTCCAAAGCAACTAATAGAGCTTTGCGATCGCAATCACTTCCAGAATCTGCCCCACGAAGTCTACTTTCATAACAGAACAGCAGGGACCTGCCAAAGTTAAACCATTTGGCCAGGAGAGCCCTTTTATGAAGGCATGTGCTCAATATCGTCGCCAAATTTTTTGGGCGAATTTTACGCCCTCTCATTTTCAAAAGTCGATTCCAAAGCAACTAATAGAGCTTTGCGATCGCAATCACTTCCAGAATCTGCCCCACGAAGTCTACTTTCATAACAGAACAGCAGGGACCTGCCAAAGTTAAACCATTTGGCCAGGAGAGCCCTTTTATGAAGGCATGTGCTCAATATCGTCGCCAAATTTTTTGGGCGAATTTTACGCCCTCTCATTTTCAAAAGTCGATTCCAAAGCAACTAATAGAGCTTTGCGATCGCAATCACTTCCAGAATCTGCAAAAGATATTCTAGTTTCATAACAGAACAGCAGGGACCTGCCAAAGTTAAACCATTTGGCCAGGAGAGCCCTTTTATGGAGACTTTGCCCGATTTCGATACCCAAAATTTTTGCGATTTTCACAGAATTTTTTTCAAAAGCCGATTCCAAAGCAACTAATAGAGCTTTGCGATCGCAATCACTTCCAGAATCTGCCTCACGAAGTCTACTTTCATAACAGAACAGCAGGGACCTGCCAAAGTTAAACCATTTGGCCAGGAGAGCCCTTTTATGAAGGCATGTGCTCAATATCGTCGCCAAATTTTTTGGGCGAATTTTACGCCCTCTCATTTTCAAAAGTCGATTCCAAAGCAACTAATAGAGCTTTGCGATCGCAATCACTTCCAGAATCTGCCCCACGAAGTCTACTTTCATAACAGAACAGCAGGGACCTGCCAAAGTTAAACCATTTGGCCAGGAGAGCCCTTTTATGAAGGCATGTGCTCAATACCGTCGCCAAATTTTTTGGGCGAATTTTACGCCCTCTCATTTTCAAAAGTCGATTCCAAAGCAACTAATAGAGCTTTGCGATCGCAATCACTTCCAGAATCTGCAAAAGATATTCTAGTTTCATAACAGAACAGCAGGGACCTGCCAAAGTTAAACCATTTGGCCAGGAGAGCCTTTTTATGGAGACTTTGCCCGATTTCGATACCCAAAATTTTTGCGATTTTCACAGAATTTTTTTAAAAGCCGATTCCAAAGAAACTATTAGAGCTTTGCGATCGCAATCACTTCCAGAATCTGCCCCACGAAGTCTACTTTCATAACAGAACAGCAGGGACCTGCCAAAGTTAAACCATTTGGCCAGGAGAGCCCTTTTATGATGGCATGTGCTCAATATCGTCGCCAAATTTTTTGGGCGAATTTTACGCCCTCTCATTTTCAAAAGTCGATTCCAAAGCAACTAATAGAGCTTTGCGATCGCAATCACTTCCAGAATCTGCAAAAGATATTCTAGTTTCATAACAGAACAGCAGGGACCTGCCAAAGTTAAACCATTTGGCCAGGAGAGCCCTTTTATGGAGACTTTGCCCGATTTCGATACCCAAAATTTTTGCGATTTTCACAGAATTTTTTTCAAAAGCCGATTCCAAAGCAACTAATAGAGCTTTGCGATCGCAATCACTTCCAGAATCTGCCCCACGAAGTCTACTTTCATAACAGAACAGCAGGGACCTGCCAAAGTTAAACCATTTGGCCAGGAGAGCCCTTTTATGAAGGCATGTGCTCAATATCGTCGCCAAATTTTTTGGGCGAATTTTACGCCCTCTCATTTTCAAAAGTCGATTCCAAAGCAACTAATAGAGCTTTGCGATCGCAATCACTTCCAGAATCTGCAAAAGATATTCTAGTTTCATAACAGAACAGCAGGGACCTGCCAAAGTTAAACCATTTGGCCAGGAGAGCCCTTTTATGGAGACTTTGCCCGATTTCGATACCCAAAATTTTTGCGATTTTCACAGAATTTTTTTCAAAAGCCGATTCCAAAGCAACTAATAGAGCTTTGCGATCGCAATCACTTCCAGAATCTGCCCCACGAAGTCTACTTTCATAACAGAACAGCAGGGACCTGCCAAAGTTAAACCATTTGGCCAGGAGAGCCCTTTTATGAAGGCATGTGCTCAATATCGTCGCCAAATTTTTTGGGCGAATTTTACGCCCTCTCATTTTCAAAAGTCGATTCCAAAGCAACTAATAGAGCTTTGCGATCGCAATCACTTCCAGAATCTGCAAAAGATATTCTAGTTTCATAACAGAACAGCAGGGACCTGCCAAAGTTAAACCATTTGGCCAGGAGAGCCCTTTTATGGAGACTTTGCCCGATTTCGATACCCAAAATTTTTGCGATTTTCACAGAATTTTTTTAAAAGCCGATTCCAAAGCAACTATTAGAGCTTTGCGATCGCAATCACTTCCAGAATCTGCCCCACGAAGTCTACTTTCATAACAGAACAGCAGGGACCTGCCAAAGTTAAACCATTTGGCCAGGAGAGCCCTTTTATGAAGGCATGTGCTCAATATCGTCGCCAAATTTTTTGGGCGAATTTTACGCCCTCTCATTTTCAAAAGTCGATTCCAAAGCAACTAATAGAGCTTTGCGATCGCAATCACTTCCAGAATCTACAAAAGATATTCTAGTTTCATAACAGAATAGCAGGGACCTGCCAAAGTTAAACCATTTGGCCAGTAGAGCCTTTTTATGGAGACTTTGCCCGATTTCGATACCCAAAATTTTTGCGATTTTCACAGAATTTTTTTCAAAAGCCGATTCCAAAGCAACTAGTAGAGCTTTGCGATCGCAATCACTTCCAGAATCTGCCCCACGAAGTCTACTTTCATAACAGAAGAGCAGGGACCTGCCAAAGTTAAACCATTTGGCCAGGAGAGCCCTTTTATGAAGGCATGTGCTCAATATCGTCGCCAAATTTTTTGGGCGAATTTTACGCCCTCTCATTTTCAAAAGTCGATTCCAAAGCAACTAATAGAGCTTTGCGATCGCAATCACTTCCAGAATCTGCAAAAGATATTCTAGTTTCATAACAGAACAGCAGGGGTCTGCCAAAGTTAAACCATTTTGCCAGGAGAGCCCTTTTATGGAGACTTTGCCCGATTTCGATACCCAAAATTTTTGCGATTTTCACAGAATTTTTTTCAAAAGCCGATTCCAAAGCAACTAATAGAGCTTTGCGATCGCAATCACTTCCAGAATCTGCCCCACGAAGTCTACTTTCATAACAGAACAGCAGGGACCTGCCAAAGTTAAACCATTTGGCCAGGAGAGCCCTTTTATGAAGGCATGTGCTCAATATCGTCGCCAAATTTTTTGGGCGAATTTTACGCCCTCTCATTTTCAAAAGTCGATTCCAAAGCAACTAATAGAGCTTTGCGATCGCAATCACTTCCAGAATCTGCAAAAGATATTCTAGTTTCATAACAGAACAGCAGGGACCTGCCAAAGTTAAACCATTTGGCCAGGAGAGCCCTTTTATGGAGACTTTGCCCGATTTCGATACCCAAAATTTTTGCGATTTTCACAGAATTTTTTTCAAAAGCCGATTCCAAAGCAACTAATAGAGCTTTGCGATCGCAATCACTTCCAGAATCTGCCCCACGAAGTCTACTTTCATAACAGAACAGCAGGGACCTGCCAAAGTTAATCCATTTGGCCAGGAGAGCCCTTTTATGAAGGCATGTGCTCAATATCGTCGCCAAATTTTTTGGGCGAGTTTTACGCCCTCTCATTTTCAAAAGTCGATTCCAAAGCAACTAATAGAGCTTTGCGATCGCAATCACTTCAAGAATCTGCAAAAGATATTCTAGTTTCATAACAGAACAGCAGGGACCTGCCAAAGTTAAACCATTTGGCCAGGAGAGCCCTTTTATGGAGACTGCCCGATTTCGATACCCAAAATTTTTGCGATTTTCACAGAATTTTTTTCAAAAGCCGATTCCAAAGCAACTAATAGAGCTTTGCGATCGCAATCACTTCCAGAATCTGCCCCACGAAGTCTACTTTCATAACAGAACAGCAGGGACCTGCCAAAGTTAAACCATTTGGCCAGGAGAGCCCTTTTATGAAGGCATGTGCTCAATATCGTCGCCAAATTTTTTGGGCGAATTTTACGCCCTCTCATTTTCAAAAGTCGATTCCAAAGCAACTAATAGAGCTTTGCGATCGCAATCACTTCCAGAATCTGCAAAAGATATTCTAGTTTCATAACAGAACAGCAGGGACCTGCCAAAGTTAAACCATTTGGCCAGGAGAGCCCTTTTATGGAGACTTTGCCCGATTTCGATACCCAAAATTTTTGCGATTTTCACAGAATTTTTTTCAAAAGCCGATTCCAAAGCAACTAATAGAGCTTTGCGATCGCAATCACTTCCAGAATCTGCCCCACGAAGTCTACTTTCATAACAGAACAGCAGGGACCTGCCAAAGTTAAACCATTTGGCCAGGAGAGCCCTTTTATGAAGGCATGTGCTCAATATCGTCGCCAAATTTTTTGGGCGAATTTTACGCCCTCTCATTTTCAAAAGTCGATTCCAAAGCAACTAATAGAGCTTTGCGATCGCAATCACTTCCAGAATCTGCAAAAGATATTCTAGTTTCATAACAGAACAGCAGGGACCTGCCAAAGTTAAACCATTTGGCCAGGAGAGCCCTTTTATGGAGACTTTGCCCGATTTCGATACCCAAAATTTTTGCGATTTTCACAGAATTTTTTTCAAAAGCCGATTCCAAAGCAACTAGTAGAGCTTTGCGATCGCAATCACTTCCAGAATCTGCCCCACGAAGTCTACTTTCATAACAGAACAGCAGGGACCTGCCAAAGTTAAACCATTTGGCCAGGAGAGCCTTTTTATGAAGGCATGTGCTCAATATCGTCGCCAAATTTTTTGGGCGAATTTTACGCCCTCTCATTTTCAAAAGTCGATTCCAAAGCAACTAATAGAGCTTTGCGATCGCAATCACTTCCAGAATCTGCAAAAGATATTCTAGTTTCATAACAGAACAGCAGGGACCTGCCAAAGTTAAACCATTTGGCCAGGAGAGCCCTTTTATGGAGACTTTGCCCGATTTCGATACCCAAAATTTTTGCGATTTTCACAGAATTTTTTTCAAAAGCCGATTCCAAAGCAACTAATAGAGCTTTGCGATCGCAATCACTTCCAGAATCTGCCCCACGAAGTCTACTTTCATAACAGAACAGCAGGGACCTGCCAAAGTTAAACCATTTGGCCAGGAGAGCCCTTTTATGAAGGCATGTGCTCAATATCGTCGCCAAATTTTTTGGGCGAATTTTACGCCCTCTCATTTTCAAAAGTCGATTCCAAAGCAACTAATAGAGCTTTGCGATCGCAATCACTTCCAGAATCTGCAAAAGATATTCTAGTTTCATAACAGAACAGCAGGGATCTGCCAAAGTTAAACCATTTGGCCAGGAGAGCCCTTTTATGGAGACTTTGCCCGATTTCGATACCCAAAATTTTTGCGATTTTCACAGAATTTTTTTCAAAAGCCGATTCCAAAGCAACTAATAGAGCTTTGCGATCGCAATCACTTCCAGAATCTGCCCCACGAAGTCTACTTTCATAACAGAACAGCAGGGACCTGCCAAAGTTAAACCATTTGGCCAGGAGAGCCCTTTTATGAAGGCATGTGCTCAATATCGTCGCCAACTTTTTTGGGCGAATTTTACGCCCTCTCATTTTCAAAAGTCGATTCCAAAGCAACTAATAGAGCTTTGCGATCGCAATCACTTCCAGAATCTGCAAAAGATATTCTAGTTTCATAACAGAACAGCAGGGACCTGCCAAAGTTAAACCATTTGGCCAGGAGAGCCCTTTTATGGAGACTTTGCCCGATTTCGATACCCAAAATTTTTGCGATTTTCACAGAATTTTTTTCAAAAGCCGATTCCAAAGCAACTAGTAGAGCTTTGCGATCGCAATCACTTCCAGAATCTGCCCCACGAAGTCTACTTTCATAACAGAACAGCAGGGACCTGCCAAAGTTAAACCATTTGGCCAGGAGAGCCCTTTTATGAAGGCATGTGCTCAATATCGTCGCCAAATTTTTTGGGCGAATTTTACGCCCTCTCATTTTCAAAAGTCGATTCCAAAGCAACTAATAGAGCTTTGCGATCGCAATCACTTCCAGAATCTGCAAAAGATATTCTAGTTTCATAACAGAACAGCAGGGACCTGCCAAAGTTAAACCATTTGGCCAGGAGAGCCCTTTTATGGAGACTTTGCCCGATTTCGATACCCAAAATTTTTGCGATTTTCACAGAATTTTTTTCAAAAGCCGATTCCAAAGCAACTAATAGAGCTTTGCGATCGCAATCACTTCCAGAATCTGCCCCACGAAGTCTACTTTCATAACAGAACAGCAGGGACCTGCCAAAGTTAAACCATTTGGCCAGGAGAGCCCTTTTATGAAGGCATGTGCTCAATATCGTCGCCAAATTTTTTGGGCGAATTTTACGCCCTCTCATTTTCAAAAGTCGATTCCAAAGCAACTAATAGAGCTTTGCGATCGCAATCACTTCCAGAATCTGCAAAAGATATTCTAGTTTCATAACAGAACAGCAGGGACCTGCCAAAGTTAAACCATTTGGCCAGGAGAGCCCTTTTATGGAGACTTTGCCCGATTTCGATACCCAAAATTTTTGCGATTTTCACAGAATTTTTTTCAAAAGCCGATTCCAAAGCAACTAATAGAGCTTTGCGATCGCAATCACTTCCAGAATCTGCCCCACGAAGTCTACTTTCATAACAGAACAGCAGGGACCTGCCAAAGTTAAACCATTTGGCCAGGAGAGCCCTTTTATGAAGGCATGTGCTCAATATCGTCGCCAAATTTTTTGGGCGAATTTTACGCCCTCTCATTTTCAAAAGTCGATTCCAAAGCAACTAATAGAGCTTTGCGATCGCAATCACTTCCAGAATCTGCAAAAGATATTCTAGTTTCATAACAGAACAGCAGGGACCTGCCAAAGTTAAACCATTTGGCCAGGAGAGCCCTTTTATGGAGACTTTGCCCGATTTCGATACCCAAAATTTTTGCGATTTTCACAGAATTTTTTTCAAAAGCCGATTCCAAAGCAACTAGTAGAGCTTTGCGATCGCAATCACTTCCAGAATCTGCCCCACGAAGTCTACTTTCATAACAGAACAGCAGGGACCTGCCAAAGTTAAACCATTTGGCCAGGAGAGCCCTTTTATGAAGGCATGTGCTCAATATCGTCGCCAAATTTTTTGGGCGAATTTTACGCCCTCTCATTTTCAAAAGTCGATTCCAAAGCAACTAATAGAGCTTTGCGATCGCAATCACTTCCAGAATCTGCAAAAGATATTCTAGTTTCATAACAGAACAGCAGGGACCTGCCAAAGTTAAACCATTTGGCCAGGAGAGCCCTTTTATGGAGACTTTGCCCGATTTCGATACCCAAAATTTTTGCGATTTTCACAGAATTTTTTTCAAAAGCCGATTCCAAAGCAACTAATAGAGCTTTGCGATCGCAATCACTTCCAGAATCTGCCCCACGAAGTCTACTTTCATAACAGAACAGCAGGGACCTGCCAAAGTTAAATCATTTGGCCAGGAGAGCCCTTTTATGAAGGCATGTGCTCAATATCGTCGCCAAATTTTTTGGGCGAATTTTACGCCCTCTCATTTTCAAAAGTCGATTCCAAAGCAACTAATAGAGCTTTGCGATCGCAATCACTTCCAGAATCTGCAAATGATATTCTAGTTTCATAACAGAACAGCAGGGACCTGCCAAAGTTAAACCATTTGGCCAGGAGAGCCCTTTTATGGAGACTTTGCCCGATTTCGATACCCAAAATTTTTGCGATTTTCACAGAATTTTTTTCAAAAGCCGATTCCAAAGCAACTAGTAGAGCTTTGCGATCGCAATCACTTCCAGAATCTGCCCCACGAAGTCTACTTTCATAACAGAACAGCAGGGACCTGCCAAAGTTAAACCATTTGGCCAGGAGAGCCCTTTTATGAAGGCATGTGCTCAATATCGTCGCCAAATTTTTTGGGCGAATTTTACGCCCTCTCATTTTCAAAAGTCGATTCCAAAGCAACTAATAGAGCTTTGCGATCGCAATCACTTCCAGAATCTGCAAAAGATATTCTAGTTTCATAACAGAACAGCAGGGACCTGCCAAAGTTAAACCATTTGGCCAGGAGAGCCCTTATATGGAGACTTTGCCCGATTTCGATACCCAAAATTTTTGCGATTTTCACAGAATTTTTTTCAAAAGCCGATTCCAAAGCAACTAGTAGAGCTTTGCGATCGCAATCACTTCCAGAATCTGCCCCACGAAGTCTACTTTCATAACAGAACAGCAGGGACCTGCCAAAGTTAAACCATTTGGCCAGGAGAGCCCTTTTATGAAGGCATGTGCTCAATATCGTCGCCAAATTTTTTGGGCGAATTTTACGCCCTCTCATTTTCAAAAGTCGATTCCAAAGCAACTAATAGAGCTTTGCGATCGCAATCACTTCCAGAATCTGCAAAAGATATTCTAGTTTCATAACAGAACAGCAGGGACCTGCCAAAGTTAAACCATTTGGCCAGGAGAGCCCTTTTATGGAGACTTTGCCCGATTTCGATACCCAAAATTTTTGCGATTTTCACAGAATTTTTTTCAAAAGCCGATTCCAAAGCAACTAATAGAGCTTTGCGATCGCAATCACTTCCAGAATCTGCCCCACGAAGTCTACTTTCATAACAGAACAGCAGGGACCTGCCAAAGTTAATCCATTTGGCCAGGAGAGCCCTTTTATGAAGGCATGTGCTCAATATCGTCGCCAAATTTTTTGGGCGAATTTTACGCCCTCTCATTTTCAAAAGTCGATTCCAAAGCAACTAATAGAGCTTTGCGATCGCAATCACTTCCAGAATCTGCAAAAGATATTCTAGTTTCATAACAGAACAGCAGGGACCTGCCAAAGTTAAACCATTTGGCCAGGAGAGCCCTTTTATGGAGACTTTGCCCGATTTCGATACCCAAAATTTTTGCGATTTTCACAGAATTTTTTTCAAAAGCCGATTCCAAAGCAACTAGTAGAGCTTTGCGATCGCAATCACTTCCAGAATCTGCCCCACGAAGTCTACTTTCATAACAGAACAGCAGGGACCTGCCAAAGTTAAACCATTTGGCCAGGAGAGCCCTTTTATGAAGGCATGTGCTCAATATCGTCGCCAAATTTTTTGGGCGAATTTTACGCCCTCTCATTTTCAAAAGTCGATTCCAAAGCAACTAATAGAGCTTTGCGATCGCAATCACTTCCAGAATCTGCAAAAGATATTCTAGTTTCATAACAGAACAGCAGGGACCTGCCAAAGTTAAACCATTTGGCCAGGAGAGCCCTTTTATGGAGACTTTGCCCGATTTCGATACCCAAAATTTTTGCGATTTTCACAGAATTTTTTTCAAAAGCCGATTCCAAAGCAACTAATAGAGCTTTGCGATCGCAATCACTTCCAGAATCTGCCCCACGAAGTCTACTTTCATAACAGAACAGCAGGGACCTGCCAAAGTTAAACCATTTGGCCAGGAGAGCCCTTTTATGAAGGCATGTGCTCAATATCGTCGCCAAATTTTTTGGGCGAATTTTACGCCCTCTCATTTTTAAAAGTCGATTCCAAAGCAACTAATAGAGCTTTGCGATCGCAATCACTTCCAGAATCTGCAAAAGATATTCTAGTTTCATAACAGAACAGCAGGGACCTGCCAAAGTTAAACCATTTGGCCAGGAGAGCCCTTTTATGGAGACTTTGCCCGATTTCGATACCCAAAATTTTTGCGATTTTCACAGAATTTTTTTCAAAAGCCGATTCCAAAGCAACTAGTAGAGCTTTGCGATCGCAATCACTTCCAGAATCTGCCCCACGAAGTCTACTTTCATAACAGAACAGCAGGGACCTGCCAAAGTTAAACCATTTGGCCAGGAGAGCCCTTTTATGAAGGCATGTGCTCAATATCGTCGCCAAATTTTTTGGGCGAATTTTACGCCCTCTCATTTTCAAAAGTCGATTCCAAAGCAACTAATAGAGCTTTGCGATCGCAATCACTTCCAGAATCTGCAAAAGATATTCTAGTTTCATAACAGAACAGCAGGGACCTGCCAAAGTTAAACCATTTGGCCAGGAGAGCCCTTTTATGGAGACTTTGCCCGATTTCGATACCCAAAATTTTTGCGATTTTCACAGAATTTTTTTCAAAAGCCGATTCCAAAGCAACTAATAGAGCTTTGCGATCGCAATCACTTCCAGAATCTGCCCCACGAAGTCTACTTTCATAACAGAACAGCAGGGACCTGCCAAAGTTAAACCATTTGGCCAGGAGAGCCCTTTTATGAAGGCATGTGCTCAATATCGTCGCCAAATTTTTTGGGCGAATTTTACGCCCTCTCATTTTCAAAAGTCGATTCCAAAGCAACTAATAGAGCTTTGCGATCGCAATCACTTCCAGAATCTGCAAAAGATATTCTAGTTTCATAACAGAACAGCAGGGACCTGCCAAAGTTAAACCATTTGGCCAGGAGAGCCTTTTTATGGAGACTTTGCCCGATTTCGATACCCAAAATTTTTGCGATTTTCACAGAATTTTTTTCAAAAGCCGATTCCAAAGCAACTAATGGAGCTTTGCGATTGCAATCACTTCCAGAATCTGCCCCACGAAGTCTACTTTCATAACAGAACAGCAGGGACCTGCCAAAGTTAAACCATTTGGCCAGGAGAGCCCTTTTATGAAGGCATGTGCTCAATATCGTCGCCAAATTTTTTGGGCGAATTTTACGCCCTCTCATTTTCAAAAGTCGATTCCAAAGCAACTAATAGAGCTTTGCGATCGCAATCACTTCCAGAATCTGCAAAAGATATTCTAGTTTCATAACAGAACAGCAGCGACCTGCCAAAGTTAAACCATTTGGCCAGGAGAGCCCTTTTATGGAGACTTTGCCCGATTTCGATACCCAAAATTTTTGCGATTTTCACAGAATTTTTTTCAAAAGCCGATTCCAAAGCAACTAATAGAGCTTTGCGATCGCAATCACTTCCAGAATCTGCCCCACGAAGTCTACTTTCATAACAGAACAGCAGGGACCTGCCAAAGTTAAACCATTTGGCCAGGAGAGCCCTTTTATGAAGGCATGTGCTCAATATCGTCGCCAAATTTTTTGGGCGAATTTTACGCCCTCTCATTTTCAAAAGTCGATTCCAAAGCAACTAATAGAGCTTTGCGATCGCAATCACTTCCAGAATCTGCAAAAGATATTCTAGTTTCATAACAGAACAGCAGGGACCTGCCAAAGTTAAACCATTTGGCCAGGAGAGCCCTTTTATGGAGACTTTGCCCGATTTCGATACCCAAAATTTTTGCGATTTTCACAGAATTTTTTTCAAAAGCCGATTCCAAAGCAACTAATAGAGCTTTGCGATCGCAATCACTTCCAGAATCTGCCCCACGAAGTCTACTTTCATAACAGAACAGCAGGGACCTGCCAAAGTTAAACCATTTGGCCAGGAGAGCCCTTTTATGAAGGCATGTGCTCAATATCGTCGCCAAATTTTTTGGGCGAATTTTACGCCCTCTCATTTTCAAAAGTCGATTCCAAAGCAACTAATAGAGCTTTGCGATCGCAATCACTTCCAGAATCTGCAAAAGATATTCTAGTTTCATAACAGAACAGCAGGGACCTGCCAAAGTTAAACCATTTGGCCAGGAGAGCCCTTTTATGGAGACTTTGCCCGATTTCGATACCCAAAATTTTTGCGATTTTCACAGAATTTTTTTCAAAAGCCGATTCCAAAGCAACTAATAGAGCTTTGCGATCGCAATCACTTCCAGAATCTGCCCCACGAAGTCTACTTTCATAACAGAACAGCAGGGACCTGCCAAAGTTAAACCATTTGGCCAGGAGAGCCCTTTTATGAAGGCATGTGCTCAATATCGTCGCCAAATTTTTTGGGCGAATTTTACGCCCTCTCATTTTGAAAAGTCGATTCCAAAGCAACTAATAGAGCTTTGCGATCGCAATCACTTCCAGAATCTGCAAAAGATATTCTAGTTTCATAACAGAACAGCAGGGACCTGCCAAAGTTAAACCATTTGGCCAGGAGAGCCCTTTTATGGAGACTTTGCCCGATTTCGATACCCAAAATTTTTGCGATTTTCACAGAATTTTTTTCAAAAGCCGATGCCAAAGCAACTAATAGAGCTTTGCGATCGCAATCACTTCCAGAATCTGCCCCACGAAGTCTACTTTCATAACAGAACAGCAGGGACCTGCCAAAGTTAAACCATTTGGCCAGGAGAGCCCTTTTATGAAGGCATGTGCTCAATATCGTCGCCAAATTTTTTGGGCGAATTTTACGCCCTCTCATTTTCAAAAGTCGATTCCAAAGCAACTAATAGAGCTTTGCGATCGCAATCACTTCCAGAATCTGCAAAAGATATTCTAGTTTCATAACAGAACAGCAGGGACCTGCCAAAGTTAAACCATTTGGCCAGGAGAGCCCTTTTATGGAGACTTTGCCCGATTTCGATACCCAAAATTTTTGCGATTTTCACAGAATTTTTTTCAAAAGCCGATTCCAAAGCAACTAATAGAGCTTTGCGATCGCAATCACTTCCAGAATCTGCCCCACGAAGTCTACTTTCATAACAGAACAGCAGGGACCTGCCAAAGTTAAACCATTTGGCCAGGAGAGCCCTTTTATGAAGGCATGTGCTCAATATCGTCGCCAAATTTTTTGGGCGAATTTTACGCCCTCTCATTTTCAAAAGTCGATTCCAAAGCAACTAATAGAGCTTTGCGATCGCAATCACTTCCAGAATCTGCCCCACGAAGTCTACTTTCATAACAGAACAGCAGGGACCTGCCAAAGTTAAACCATTTGGCCAGGAGAGCCCTTTTATGAAGGCATGTGCTCAATATCGTCGCCAAATTTTTTGGGCGAATTTTACGCCCTCTCATTTTCAAAAGTCGATTCCAAAGCAACTAATAGAGCTTTGCGATCGCAATCACTTCCAGAATCTGCAAAAGATATTCTAGTTTCATAACAGAACAGCAGGGACCTGCCAAAGTTAAACCATTTGGCCAGGAGAGCCCTTTTATGGAGACTTTGCCCGATTTCGATACCCAAAATTTTTGCGATTTTCACAGAATTTTTTTCAAAAGCCGATTCCAAAGCAACTAATAGAGCTTTGCGATCGCAATCACTTCCAGAATCTGCCTCACGAAGTCTACTTTCATAACAGAACAGCAGGGACCTGCCAAAGTTAAACCATTTGGCCAGGAGAGCCCTTTTATGAAGGCATGTGCTCAATATCGTCGCCAAATTTTTTGGGCGAATTTTACGCCCTCTCATTTTCAAAAGTCGATTCCAAAGCAACTAATAGAGCTTTGCGATCGCAATCACTTCCAGAATCTGCCCCACGAAGTCTACTTTCATAACAGAACAGCAGGGACCTGCCAAAGTTAAACCATTTGGCCAGGAGAGCCCTTTTATGAAGGCATGTGCTCAATACCGTCGCCAAATTTTTTGGGCGAATTTTACGCCCTCTCATTTTCAAAAGTCGATTCCAAAGCAACTAATAGAGCTTTGCGATCGCAATCACTTCCAGAATCTGCAAAAGATATTCTAGTTTCATAACAGAACAGCAGGGACCTGCCAAAGTTAAACCATTTGGCCAGGAGAGCCTTTTTATGGAGACTTTGCCCGATTTCGATACCCAAAATTTTTGCGATTTTCACAGAATTTTTTTAAAAGCCGATTCCAAAGAAACTATTAGAGGTTTGCGATCGCAATCACTTCCAGAATCTGCCCCACGAAGTCTACTTTCATAACAGAACAGCAGGGACCTGCCAAAGTTAAACCATTTGGCCAGGAGAGCCCTTTTATGAAGGCATGTGCTCAATATCGTCGCCAAATTTTTTGGGCGAATTTTACGCCCTCTCATTTTCAAAAGTCGATTCCAAAGCAACTAATAGAGCTTTGCGATCGCAATCACTTCCAGAATCTGCAAAAGATATTCTAGTTTCATAACAGAACAGCAGGGACCTGCCAAAATTAAACCATTTGGCCAGGAGAGCCCTTTTATGAAGGCATGTGCTCAATATCGTCGCCAAATTTTTTGGGCGAATTTTACGCCCTCTCATTTTCAAAAGTCGATTCCAAAGCAACTAATAGAGCTTTGCGATCGCAATCACTTCCAGAATCTGCAAAAGATATTCTAGTTTCATAACAGAACAGCAGGGACCTGCCAAAGTTAAACCATTTGGCCAGGAGAGCCCTTTTATGGAGACTTTGCCCGATTTCGATACCCAAAATTTTTGCGATTTTCACAGAATTTTTTTCAAAAGCCGATTCCAAAGCAACTAATAGAGCTTTGCGATCGCAATCACTTCCAGAATCTGCAAAAGATATTCTAGTTTCATAACAGAACAGCAGGGACCTGCCAAAGTTAAACCATTTGGCCAGGAGAGCCCTTTTATGGAGACTTTGCCCGATTTCGATACCCAAAATTTTTGCGATTTTCACAGAATTTTTTTCAAAAGCCGATTCCAAAGCAACTAATAGAGCTTTGCGATCGCAATCACTTCCAGAATCTGCCCCACGAAGTCTACTTTCATAACAGAACAGCAGGGACCTGCCAAAGTTAAACCATTTGGCCAGGAGAGCCCTTTTAAGAAGGCATGTGCTCAATATCGTCGCCAAATTTTTTGGGCGAATTTTACGCCCTCTCATTTTCAAAAGTCGATTCCAAAGCAACTAATAGAGCTTTGCGATCGCAATCACTTCCAGAATCTGCAAAAGATATTCTAGTTTCATAACAGAACAGCAGGGACCTGACAAAGTTAAACCATTTGGCCAGGAGAGCCCTTTTATGGAGACTTTGCCCGAATTCGATACCCAAAATTTTTGCGATTTTCACAGAATTTTTTTCAAAAGCCGATTCCAAAGCAACTAATAGAGCTTTGCGATCGCAATCACTTCCAGAATCTGCCCCACGAAGTCTACTTTCATAACAGAACAGCAGGGACCTGCCAAAGTTAAACCATTTGGCCAGGAGAGCCCTTTTATGAAGGCATGTGCTCAATATCGTCGCCAAATTTTTTGGGCGAATTTTACGCCCTCTCATTTTCAAAAG
The DNA here is from genome assembly GCA_963930645.1 of Salticus scenicus. Classification (NCBI taxonomy): domain Eukaryota; kingdom Metazoa; phylum Arthropoda; class Arachnida; order Araneae; family Salticidae; genus Salticus; species Salticus scenicus. Next base: position 57,359 of record CAWVNO010001215.1, on the reverse strand, counting down.
TCGATTCCAAAGCAACTAATAGAGCTTTGCGATCGCAATCACTTCCAGAATCTGCAAAAGATATTCTAGTTTCATAACAGAACAGCAGGGACCTGCCAAAGTTAAACCATTTGGCCAGGAGAGCCCTTTTATGGAGACTTTGCCCGATTTCGATACCCAAAATTTTTGCGATTTTCACAGAATTTTTTTCAAAAGCCGATTCCAAAGCAACTAATAGAGCTTTGCGATCGCAATCACTTCCAGAATCTGCCCCACGAAGTCTACTTTCATAACAGAACAGCAGGGACCTGCCAAAGTTAAACCATTTGGCCAGGAGAGCCCTTTTATGAAGGCATGTGCTCAATATCGTCGCCAAATTTTTTGGGCGAATTTTACGCCCTCTCATTTTCAAAAGTCGATTCCAAAGCAACTAATAGAGCTTTGCGATCGCAATCACTTCCAGAATCTGCAAAAGATATTCTAGTTTCATAACAGAACAGCAGGGACCTGCCAAAGTTAAACCATTTGGCCAGGAGAGCCCTTTTATGGAGACTTTGCCCGATTTCGATACCCAAAATTTTTGCGATTTTCACAGAATTTTTTTCAAAAGCCGATTCCAAAGCAACTAGTAGAGCTTTGCGATCGCAATCACTTCCAGAATCTGCCCCACGAAGTCTACTTTCATAACAGAACAGCAGGGACCTGCCAAAGTTAAACCATTTGGCCAGGAGAGCCCTTTTATGAAGGCATGTGCTCAATATCGTCGCCAAATTTTTTGGGCGAATTTTACGCCCTCTCATTTTCAAAAGTCGATTCCAAAGCAACTAATAGAGCTTTGCGATCGCAATCACTTCCAGAATCTGCAAAAGATATTCTAGTTTCATAACAGAACAGCAGGGACCTGCCAAAGTTAAACCATTTGGCCAGGAGAGCCCTTTTATGGAGACTTTGCCCGATTTCGATACCCAAAATTTTTGCGATTTTCACAGAATTTTTTTAAAAGCCGATTCCAAAGCAACTATTAGAGCTTTGCGATCGCAATCACTTCCAGAATCTGCCCCACGAAGTCTACTTTCATAACAGAACAGCAGGGACCTGCCAAAGTTAAACCATTTGGCCAGGAGAGCCCTTTTATGAAGGCATGTGCTCAATATCGTCGCCAAATTTTTTGGGCGAATTTTACGCCCTCTCATTTTCAAAAGTCGATTCCAAAGCAACTAATAGAGCTTTGCGATCGCAATCACTTCCAGAATCTGCAAAAGATATTCTAGTTTCATAACAGAACAGCAGGGACCTGCCAAAGTTAAACCATTTGGCCAGTAGAGCCCTTTTATGGAGACTTTGCCCGATTTCGATACCCAAAATTTTTGCGATTTTCACAGAATTTTTTTCAAAAGCCGATTCCAAAGCAACTAGCAGAGCTTTGCGATCGCAATCACTTCCAGAATCTGCCCCACGAAGTCTACTTTCATAACAGAACAGCAGGGACCTGCCAAAGTTAAACCATTTGGCCAGGAGAGCCCTTTTATGAAGGCATGTGCTCAATATCGTCGCCAAATTTTTTGGGCGAATTTTACGCCCTCTCATTTTCAAAAGTCGATTCCAAAGCAACTAATAGAGCTTTGCGATCGCAATCACTTCCAGAATCTGCAAAAGATATTCTAGTTTCATAACAGAACAGCAGGGACCTGCCAAAGTTAAACCATTTGGCCAGGAGAGCCCTTTTATGGAGACTTTGCCCGATTTCGATACCCAAAATTTTTGCGATTTTCACAGAATTTTTTTCAAAAGCCGATTCCAAAGCAACTAATAGAGCTTTGCGATCGCAATCACTTCCAGAATCTGCCCCACGAAGTCTACTTTCATAACAGAACAGCAGGGACCTGCCAAAGTTAAACCATTTGGCCAGGAGAGCCCTTTTATGAAGGCATGTGCTCAATATCGTCGCCAAATTTTTTGGGCGAATTTTACGCCCTCTCATTTTCAAAAGTCGATTCCAAAGCAACTAATAGAGCTTTGCGATCGCAATCACTTCGAGAATCTGCAAAAGATATTCTAGTTTCATAACAGAACAGCAGGGACCTGCCAAAGTTAAACCATTTGGCCAGGAGAGCCCTTTTATGGAGACTTTGCCCGATTTCGATACCCAAAATTTTTGCGATTTTCACAGAATTTTTTTCAAAAGCCGATTCCAAAGCAACTAATAGAGCTTTGCGATCGCAATCACTTCCAGAATCTGCCCCACGAAGTCTACTTTCATAACAGAACAGCAGGGACCTGCCAAAGTTAATCCATTTGGCCAGGAGAGCCCTTTTATGAAGGCATGTGCTCAATATCGTCGCCAAATTTTTTGGGCAAGTTTTACGCCCTCTCATTTTCAAAAGTCGATTCCAAAGCAACTAATAGAGCTTTGCGATCGCAATCACTTCCAGAATCTGCAAAAGATATTCTAGTTTCATAACAGAACAGCAGGGACCTGCCAAAGTTAAACCATTTGGCCAGGAGAGCCCTTTTATGGAGACTGCCCGATTTCGATACCCAAAATTTTTGCGATTTTCACAGAATTTTTTTCAAAAGCCGATTCCAAAGCAACTAATAGAGCTTTGCGATCGCAATCACTTCCAGAATCTGCCCCACGAAGTCTACTTTCATAACAGAACAGCAGGGACCTGCCAAAGTTAAACCATTTGGCCAGGAGAGCCCTTTTAAGAAGGCATGTGCTCAATATCGTCGCCAAATTTTTTGGGCGAATTTTACGCCCTCTCATTTTCAAAAGTCGATTCCAAAGCAACTAATAGAGCTTTGCGATCGCAATCACTTCCAGAATCTGCAAAAGATATTCTAGTTTCATAACAGAACAGCAGGGACCTGACAAAGTTAAACCATTTGGCCAGGAGAGCCCTTTTATGGAGACTTTGCCCGAATTCGATACCCAAAATTTTTGCGATTTTCACAGAATTTTTTTCAAAAGCCGATTCCAAAGCAACTAATAGAGCTTTGCGATCGCAATCACTTCCAGAATCTGCCCCACGAAGTCTACTTTCATAACAGAACAGCAGGGACCTGCCAAAGTTAAACCATTTGGCCAGGAGAGCCCTTTTATGAAGGCATGTGCTCAATATCGTCGCCAAATTTTTTGGGCGAATTTTACGCCCTCTCATTTTCAAAAGTCGATTCCAAAGCAACTAATAGAGCTTTGCGATCGCAATCACTTCCAGAATCTGCAAAAGATATTCTAGTTTCATAACAGAACAGCAGGGACCTGCCAAAGTTAAACCATTTGGCCAGGAGAGCCCTTTTATGGAGACTTTGCCCGATTTCGATACCCAAAATTTTTGCGATTTTCACAGAATTTTTTTCAAAAGCCGATTCCAAAGCAACTAATAGAGCTTTGCGATCGCAATCACTTCCAGAATCTGCCCCACGAAGTCTACTTTCATAACAGAACAGCAGGGACCTGCCAAAGTTAAACCATTTGGCCAGGAGAGCCCTTTTATGAAGGCATGTGCTCAATATCGTCGCCAAATTTTTTGGGCGAATTTTACGCCCTCTCATTTTCAAAAGTCGATTCCAAAGCAACTAATAGAGCTTTGCGATCGCAATCACTTCCAGAATCTGCAAAAGATATTCTAGTTTCATAACAGAACAGCAGGGACCTGCCAAAGTTAAACCATTTGGCCAGGAGAGCCCTTTTATGGAGACTTTGCCCGATTTCGATACCCAAAATTTTTGCGATTTTCACAGAATTTTTTTCAAAAGCCGATTCCAAAGCAACTAGTAGAGCTTTGCGATCGCAATCACTTCCAGAATCTGCCCCACGAAGTCTACTTTCATAACAGAACAGCAGGGACCTGCCAAAGTTAAACCATTTGGCCAGGAGAGCCCTTTTATGAAGGCATGTGCTCAATATCGTCGCCAAATTTTTTGGGCGAATTTTACGCCCTCTCATTTTCAAAAGTCGATTCCAAAGCAACTAATAGAGCTTTGCGATCGCAATCACTTCCAGAATCTGCAAAAGATATTCTAGTTTCATAACAGAACAGCAGGGACCTGCCAAAGTTAAACCATTTGGCCAGGAGAGCCCTTTTATGGAGACTGCCCGATTTCGATACCCAAAATTTTTGCGATTTTCACAGAATTTTTTTCAAAAGCCGATTCCAAAGCAACTAATAGAGCTTTGCGATCGCAATCACTTCCAGAATCTGCCCCACGAAGTCTACTTTCATAACAGAACAGCAGGGACCTGCCAAAGTTAAACCATTTGGCCAGGAGAGCCCTTTTATGAAGGCATGTGCTCAATATCGTCGCCAAATTTTTTGGGCGAATTTTACGCCCTCTCATTTTCAAAAGTCGATTCCAAAGCAACTAATAGAGCTTTGCGATCGCAATCACTTCCAGAATCTGCAAAAGATATTCTAGTTTCATAACAGAACAGCAGGGACCTGCCAAAGTTAAACCATTTGGCCAGGAGAGCCCTTTTATGGAGACTTTGCCCGATTTCGATACCCAAAATTTTTGCGATTTTCACAGAATTTTTTTCAAAAGCCGATTCCAAAGCAACTAGTAGAGCTTTGCGATCGCAATCACTTCCAGAATCTGCCCCACGAAGTCTACTTTCATAACAGAACAGCAGGGACCTGCCAAAGTTAAACCATTTGGCCAGGAGAGCCCTTTTATGAAGGCATGTGCTCAATATCGTCGCCAAATTTTTTGGGCGAATTTTACGCCCTCTCATTTTCAAAAGTCGATTCCAAAGCAACTAATAGAGCTTTGCGATCGCAATCACTTCCAGAATCTGCAAAAGATATTCTAGTTTCATAACAGAACAGCAGGGACCTGCCAAAGTTAAACCATTTGGCCAGGAGAGCCCTTTTATGGAGACTTTGCCCGATTTCGATACCCAAAATTTTTGCGATTTTCACAGAATTTTTTTCAAAAGCCGATTCCAAAGCAACTAATAGAGCTTTGCGATCGCAATCACTTCCAGAATCTGCCCCACGAAGTCTACTTTCATAACAGAACAGCAGGGACCTGCCAAAGTTAAACCATTTGGCCAGGAGAGCCCTTTTATGAAGGCATGTGCTCAATATCGTCGCCAAATTTTTTGGGCGAATTTTACGCCCTCTCATTTTCAAAAGTCGATTCCAAAGCAACTAATAGAGCTTTGCGATCGCAATCACTTCCAGAATCTGCAAAAGATATTCTAGTTTCATAACAGAACAGCAGGGACCTGCCAAAGTTAAACCATTTGGCCAGGAGAGCCCTTTTATGGAGACTTTGCCCGATTTCGATACCCAAAATTTTTGCGATTTTCACAGAATTTTTTTCAAAAGCCGATTCCAAAGCAACTAATAGAGCTTTGCGATCGCAATCACTTCCAGAATCTGCCCCACGAAGTCTACTTTCATAACAGAACAGCAGGGACCTGCCAAAGTTAAACCATTTGGCCAGGAGAGCCCTTTTATGAAGGCATGTGCTCAATATCGTCGCCAAATTTTTTGGGCGAATTTTACGCCCTCTCATTTTCAAAAGTCGATTCCAAAGCAACTAATAGAGCTTTGCGATCGCAATCACTTCCAGAATCTGCAAAAGATATTCTAGTTTCATAACAGAACAGCAGGGACCTGCCAAAGTTAAACCATTTGGCCAGGAGAGCCCTTTTATGGAAACTTTGCCCGATTTCGATACCCAAAATTTTTGCGATTTTCACAGAATTTTTTTCAAAAGCCGATTCCAAAGCAACTAGTAGAGCTTTGCGATCGCAATCACTTCCAGAATCTGCCCCACGAAGTCTACTTTCATAACAGAACAGCAGGGACCTGCCAAAATTAAACCATTTGGCCAGGAGAGCCCTTTTATGAAGGCATGTGCTCAATATCGTCGCCAAATTTTTTGGGCGAATTTTACGCCCTCTCATTTTCAAAAGTCGATTCCAAAGCAACTAATAGAGCTTTGCGATCGCAATCACTTCCAGAATCTGCAAAAGATATTCTAGTTTCATAACAGAACAGCAGGGACCTGCCAAAGTTAAACCATTTGGCCTGGAGAGCCCTTTTATGGAGACTTTGCCCGATTTCGATACCCAAAATTTTTGCGATTTTCACAGAATTTTTTTCAAAAGCCGATTCCAAAGCAACTAATAGAGCTTTGCGATCGCAATCACTTCCAGAATCTGCCCCACGAAGTCTACTTTCATAACAGAACAGCAGGGACCTGCCAAAGTTAAACCATTTGGCCAGGAGAGCCCTTTTATGAAGGCATGTGCTCAATATCGTCGCCAAATTTTTTGGGCGAATTTTACGCCCTCTCATTTTCAAAAGTCGATTCCAAAGCAACTAATAGAGCTTTGCGATCGCAATCACTTCCAGAATCTGCAAAAGATATTCTAGTTTCATAACAGAACAGCAGGGACCTGCCAAAGTTAAACCATTTGGCCAGGAGAGCCCTTTTATGGAGACTTTGCCCGATTTCGATACCCAAAATTTTTGCGATTTTCACAGAATTTTTTTCAAAAGCCGATTCCAAAGCAACTAATAGAGCTTTGCGATCGCAATCACTTCCAGAATCTGCCCCACGAAGTCTACTTTCATAACAGAACAGCAGGGACCTGCCAAAGTTAAACCATTTGGCCAGGAGAGCCCTTTTATGAAGGCATGTGCTCAATATCGTCGCCAAATTTTTTGGGCGAATTTTACGCCCTCTCATTTTCAAAAGTCGATTCCAAAGCAACTAATAGAGCTTTGCGATCGCAATCACTTCCAGAATCTGCAAAAGATATTCTAGTTTCATAACAGAACAGCAGGGACCTGCCAAAGTTAAACCATTTGGCCAGGAGAGCCCTTTTATGGAGACTTTGCCCGATTTCGATACCCAAAATTTTTGCGATTTTCACAGAATTTTTTTCAAAAGCCGATTCCAAAGCAACTAGTAGAGCTTTGCGATCGCAATCACTTCCAGAATCTGCCCCACGAAGTCTACTTTCATAACAGAACAGCAGGGACCTGCCAAAGTTAAACCATTTGGCCAGGAGAGCCCTTTTATGAAGGCATGTGCTCAATATCGTCGCCAAATTTTTTGGGCGAATTTTACGCCCTCTCATTTTCAAAAGTCGATTCCAAAGCAACTAATAGAGCTTTGCGATCGCAATCACTTCCAGAATCTGCAAAAGATATTCTAGTTTCATAACAGAACAGCAGGGACCTGCCAAAGTTAAACCATTTGGCCAGGAGAGCCCTTTTATGGAGACTTTGCCCGATTTCGATACCCAAAATTTTTGCGATTTTCACAGAATTTTTTTCAAAAGCCGATTCCAAAGCAACTAATAGAGCTTTGCGATCGCAATCACTTCCAGAATCTGCCCCACGAAGTCTACTTTCATAACAGAACAGCAGGGACCTGCCAAAGTTAAACCATTTGGCCAGGAGAGCCCTTTTATGAAGGCATGTGCTCAATATCGTCGCCAAATTTTTTGGGCGAATTTTACGCCCTCTCATTTTCAAAAGTCGATTCCAAAGCAACTAATAGAGCTTTGCGATCGCAATCACTTCCAGAATCTGCAAAAGATATTCTAGTTTCATAACAGAACAGCAGGGACCTGCCAAAGTTAAACCATTTGGCCAGGAGAGCCCTTTTATGGAGACTTTGCCCGATTTCGATACCCAAAATTTTTGCGATTTTCACAGAATTTTTTTCAAAAGCCGATTCCAAAGCAACTAGTAGAGCTTTGCGATCGCAATCACTTCCAGAATCTGCCCCACGAAGTCTACTTTCATAACAGAACAGCAGGGACCTGCCAAAGTTAAACCATTTGGCCAGGAGAGCCCTTTTATGAAGGCATGTGCTCAATATCGTCGCCAAATTTTTTGGGCGAATTTTACGCCCTCTCATTTTCAAAAGTCGATTCCAAAGCAACTAATAGAGCTTTGCGATCGCAATCACTTCCAGAATCTGCAAAAGATATTCTAGTTTCATAACAGAACAGCAGGGACCTGCCAAAGTTAAACCATTTGGCCAGGAGAGCCCTTTTATGGAGACTTTGCCCGATTTCGATACCCAAAATTTTTGCGATTTTCACAGAATTTTTTTCAAAAGCCGATTCCAAAGCAACTAATAGAGCTTTGCGATCGCAATCACTTCCAGAATCTGCAAAAGATATTCTAGTTTCATAACAGAACAGCAGGGACCTGCCAAAGTTAAACCATTTGGCCAGGAGAGCCCTTTTATGGAGACTTTGCCCGATTTCGATACCCAAAATTTTTGCGATTTTCACAGAATTTTTTTCAAAAGCCGATTCCAAAGCAACTAGTAGAGCTTTGCGATCGCAATCACTTCCAGAATCTGCCCCACGAAGTCTACTTTCATAACAGAACAGCAGGGACCTGCCAAAGTTAAACCATTTGGCCAGGAGAGCCCTTTTATGAAGGCATGTGCTCAATATCGTCGCCAAATTTTTTGGGCGAATTTTACGCCCTCTCATTTTCAAAAGTCGATTCCAAAGCAACTAATAGAGCTTTGCGATCGCAATCACTTCCAGAATCTGCAAAAGATATTCTAGTTTCATAACAGAACAGCAGGGACCTGCCAAAGTTAAACCATTTGGCCAGGAGAGCCCTTTTATGGAGACTTTGCCCGATTTCGATACCCAAAATTTTTGCGATTTTCACAGAATTTTTTTCAAAAGCCGATTCCAAAGCAACTAATAGAGCTTTGCGATCGCAATCACTTCCAGAATCTGCCCCACGAAGTCTACTTTCATAACAGAGCAGCAGGGACCTGCCAAAGTTAAACCATTTGGCCAGGAGAGCCCTTTTATGAAGGCATGTGCTCAATATCGTCGCCAAATTTTTTGGGCGAATTTTACGCCCTCTCATTTTCAAAAGTCGATTCCAAAGCAACTAATAGAGCTTTGCGATCGCAATCACTTCCAGAATCTGCAAAAGATATTCTAGTTTCATAACAGAACAGCAGGGACCTGCCAAAGTTAAACCATTTGGCCAGGAGAGCCCTTTTATGGAGACTTTGCCCGATTTCGATACCCAAAATTTTTGCGATTTTCACAGAATTTTTTTCAAAAGCCGATTCCAAAGCAACTAGTAGAGCTTTGCGATCGCAATCACTTCCAGAATCTGCCCCACGAAGTCTACTTTCATAACAGAACAGCAGGGACCTGCCAAAGTTAAACCATTTGGCCAGGAGAGCCCTTTTATGAAGGCATGTGCTCAATATCGTCGCCAAATTTTTTGGGCGAATTTTACGCCCTCTCATTTTCAAAAGTCGATTCCAAAGCAACTAATAGAGCTTTGCGATCGCAATCACTTCCAGAATCTGCAAAAGATATTCTAGTTTCATAACAGAACAGCAGGGACCTGCCAAAGTTAAACCATTTGGCCAGGAGAGCCCTTTTATGGAGACTTTGCCCGATTTCGATACCCAAAATTTTTGCGATTTTCACAGAATTTTTTTCAAAAGCCGATTCCAAAGCAACTAATAGAGCTTTGCGATCGCAATCACTTCCAGAATCTGCCCCACGAAGTCTACTTTCATAACAGAACAGCAGGGACCTGCCAAAGTTAAACCATTTGGCCAGGAGAGCCCTTTTATGAAGGCATGTGCTCAATATCGTCGCCAAATTTTTTGGGCGAATTTTACGCCCTCTCATTTTCAAAAGTCGATTCCAAAGCAACTAATAGAGCTTTGCGATCGCAATCACTTCCAGAATCTGCAAAAGATATTCTAGTTTCATAACAGAACAGCAGGGACCTGCCAAAGTTAAACCATTTGGCCAGGAGAGCCCTTTTATGGAGACTTTGCCCGATTTCGATACCCAAAATTTTTGCGATTTTCACAGAATTTTTTTCAAAAGCCGATTCCAAAGCAACTAGTAGAGCTTTGCGATCGCAATCACTTCCAGAATCTGCCCCACGAAGTCTACTTTCATAACAGAACAGCAGGGACCTGCCAAAGTTAAACCATTTGGCCAGGAGAGCCCTTTTATGAAGGCATGTGCTCAATATCGTCGCCAAATTTTTTGGGCGAATTTTACAACCTCTCATTTTCAAAAGTCGATTCCAAAGCAACTAATAGAGCTTTGCGATCGCAATCACTTCCAGAATCTGTAAAAGATATTCTAGTTTCATAACAGAACAGCAGGGACCTGCCAAAGTTAAACCATTTGGCCAGGAGAGCCCTTTTATGGAGACTTTGCCCGATTTCGATACCCAAAATTTTTGCGATTTTCACAGAATTTTTTTCAAAAGCCGATTCCAAAGCAACTAATAGAGCTTTGCGATCGCAATCACTTGCAGAATCTGCCCCACGAAGTCTACTTTCATAACAGAACAGCAGGGACCTGCCAAAGTTAATCCATTTGGCCAGGAGAGCCCTTTTATGAAGGCATGTGCTCAATATCGTCGCCAAATTTTTTGGGCGAATTTTACGCCCTCTCATTTTCAAAAGTCGATTCCAAAGCAACTAATAGAGCTTTGCGATCGCAATCACTTCCAGAATCTGCAAAAGATATTCTAGTTTCATAACAGAACAGCAGGGACCTGCCAAAGTTAAACCATTTGGCCAGGAGAGCCCTTTTATGGAGACTTTGCCCGATTTCGATACCCAAAATTTTTGCGATTTTCACAGAATTTTTTTCAAAAGCCGATTCCAAAGCAACTAATAGAGCTTTGCGATCGCAATCACTTCCAGAATCTGCCCCACGAAGTCTACTTTCATAACAGAACAGCAGGGACCTGCCAAAGTTAAACCATTTGGCCAGGAGAGCCCTTTTATGAAGGCATGTGCTCAATATCGTCGCCAAATTTTTTGGGCGAATTTTACGCCCTCTCATTTTCAAAAGTCGATTCCAAAGCAACTAATAGAGCTTTGCGATCGCAATCACTTCCAGAATCTGCAAAAGATATTCTAGTTTCATAACAGAACAGCAGGGACCTGCCAAAGTTAAACCATTTGGCCAGGAGAGCCCTTTTATGGAGACTTTGCCCGATTTCGATACCCAAAATTTTTGCGATTTTCACAGAATTTTTTTAAAAGCCGATTCCAAAGCAACTATTAGAGCTTTGCGATCGCAATCACTTCCAGAATCTGCCCCACGAAGTCTACTTTCATAACAGAACAGCAGGGACCTGCCAAAGTTAAACCATTTGGCCAGGAGAGCCCTTTTATGAAGGCATGTGCTCAATATCGTCGCCAAATTTTTTGGGCGAATTTTACGCCCTCTCATTTTCAAAAGTCGATTCCAAAGCAACTAATAGAGCTTTGCGATCGCAATCACTTCCAGAATCTGCAAAAGATATTCTAGTTTCATAACAGAACAGCAGGGACCTGCCAAAGTTAAACCATTTGGCCAGGAGAGCCCTTTTATGGAGACTTTGCCCGATTTCGATACCCAAAATTTTTGCGATTTTCACAGAATTTTTTTCAAAAGCCGATTCCAAAGCAACTAGTAGAGCTTTGCGATCGCAATCACTTCCAGAATCTGCCCCACGAAGTCTACTTTCATAACAGAACAGCAGGGACCTGCCAAAGTTAAACCATTTGGCCAGGAGAGCCCTTTTATGAAGGCATGTGCTCAATATCGTCGCTAAATTTTTTGGGCGAATTTTACGCCCTCTCATTTTCAAAAGTCGATTCCAAAGCAACTAATAGAGCTTTGCGATCGCAATCACTTCCAGAATCTGCAAAAGATATTCTAGTTTCATAACAGAACAGCAGGGACCTGCCAAAGTTAAACCATTTGGCCAGGAGAGCCCTTTTATGGAGACTTTGCCCGATTTCGATACCCAAAATTTTTGCGATTTTCACAGAATTTTTTTCAAAAGCCGATTCCAAAGCAACTAATAGAGCTTTGCGATCGCAATCACTTCCAGAATCTGCCCCACGAAGTCTACTTTCATAACAGAACAGCAGGGACCTGCCAAAGTTAAACCATTTGGCCAGGAGAGCCCTTTTATGAAGGCATGTGCTCAATATCGTCGCCAAATTTTTTGGGCGAATTTTACGCCCTCTCATTTTCAAAAGTCGATTCCAAAGCAACTAATAGAGCTTTGCGTTCGCAATCACTTCCAGAATCTGCAAAAGATATTCTAGTTTCATAACAGAACAGCAGGGACCTGCCAAAGTTAAACCATTTGGCCAGGAGAGCCCTTTTATGGAGACTTTGCCCGATTTCGATACCCAAAATTTTTGCGATTTTCACAGAATTTTTTTCAAAAGCCGATTCCAAAGCAACTAGTAGAGCTTTGCGATCGCAATCACTTCCGGAATCTGCCCCACGAAGTCTACTTTCATAACAGAAAAGCAGGGACCTGCCAAAGTTAAACCATTTGGCCAGGAGAGCCCTTTTATGAAGGCATGTGCTCAATATCGTCGCCAAATTTTTTGGGCGAATTTTACGCCCTCTCATTTTCAAAAGTCGATTCCAAAGCAACTAATAGAGCTTTGCGATCGCAATCACTTCCAGAATCTGCAAAAGATATTCTAGTTTCATAACAGAACAGCAGGGACCTGCCAAAGTTAAACCATTTGGCCAGGAGAGCCCTTTTATGGAGACTTTGCCCGATTTCGATACCCAAAATTTTTGCGATTTTCACAGAATTTTTTTCAAAAGCCGATTCCAAAGCAACTAATAGAGCTTTGCGATCGCAATCACTTCCAGAATCTGCCCCACGAAGTCTACTTTCATAACAGAACAGCAGGGACCTGCCAAAGTTAAACCATTTGGCCAGGAGAGCCCTTTTATGAAGGCATGTGCTCAATATCGTCGCCAAATTTTTTGGGCGAATTTTACGCCCTCTCATTTTCAAAAGTCGATTCCAAAGCAACTAATAGAGCTTTGCGATCGCAATCACTTCCAGAATCTGCAAAAGATATTCTAGTTTCATAACAGAACAGCAGGGACCTGCCAAAGTTAAACCATTTGGCCAGGAGAGCCCTTTTATGGAGACTTTGCCCGATTTCGATACCCAAAATTTTTGCGATTTTCACAGAATTTTTTTCAAAAGCCGATTCCAAAGCAACTAATAGAGCTTTGCGATCGCAATCACTTCCAGAATCTGCCCCACGAAGTCTACTTTCATAACAGAACAGCAGGGACCTGCCAAAGTTAAACCATTTGGCCAGGAGAGCCCTTTTATGAAGGCATGTGCTCAATATCGTCGCCAAATTTTTTGGGCGAATTTTACGCCCTCTCATTTTCAAAAGTCGATTCCAAAGCAACTAATAGAGCTTTGCGATCGCAATCATTTCCAGAATCTGCAAAAGATATTCTAGTTTCATAACAGAACAGCAGGGACCTGCCAAAGTTAAACCATTTGGCCAGGAGAGCCCTTTTATGGAGACTTTGCCCGATTTCGATACCCAAAATTTTTGCGATTTTCACAGAATTTTTTTCAAAAGCCGATTCCAAAGCAACTAATAGAGCTTTGCGATCGCAATCACTTCCAGAATCTGCCCCACGAAATCTACTTTCATAACAGAACAGCAGGGACCTGCCAAAGTTAAACCATTTGGCCAGGAGAGCCCTTTTATGAAGGCATGTGCTCAATATCGTCGCCAAATTTTTTGGGCGAATTTTACGCCCTCTCATTTTCAAAAGTCGATTCCAAAGCAACTAATAGAGCTTTGCGATCGCAATCACTTCCAGAATCTGCAAAAGATATTCTAGTTTCATAACAGAACAGCAGGGACCTGCCAAAGTTAAACCATTTGGCCAGGAGAGCCCTTTTATGGAGACTTTGCCCGATTTCGATACCCAAAATTTTTGCGATTTTCACAGAATTTTTTTCAAAAGCCGATTCCAAAGCAACTAGTAGAGCTTTGCGATCGCAATCACTTCCAGAATCTGCCCCACGAAGTCTACTTTCATAACAGAACAGCAGGGACCTGCCAAAGTTAAACCATTTGGCCAGGAGAGCCCTTTTATGAAGGCATGTGCTCAATATCGTCGCCAAATTTTTTGGGCGAATTTTACGCCCTCTCATTTTCAAAAGTCGATTCCAAAGCAACTAATAGAGCTTTGCGATCGCAATCACTTCCAGAATCTGCAAAAGATATTCTAGTTTCATAACAGAACAGCAGGGACCTGCCAAAGTTAAACCATTTGGCCAGGAGAGCCCTTTTATGGAGACTTTGCCCGATTTCGATACCCAAAATTTTTGCGATTTTCACAGAATTTTTTTCAAAAGCCGATTCCAAAGCAACTAATAGAGCTTTGCGATCGCAATCACTTCCAGAATCTGCCCCACGAAGTCTACTTTCATAACAGAACAGCAGGGACCTGCCAAAGTTAAACCATTTGGCCAGGAGAGCCCTTTTATGAAGGCATGTGCTCAATATCGTCGCCAAATTTTTTGGGCGAATTTTACGCCCTCTCATTTTCAAAAGTCGATTCCAAAGCAACTAATAGAGCTTTGCGATCGCAATCACTTCCAGAATCTGCAAAAGATATTCTAGTTTCATAACAGAACAGCAGGGACCTGCCAAAGTTAAACCATTTGGCCAGTAGAGCCCTTTTATGGAGACTTTGCCCGATTTCGATACCCAAAATTTTTGCGATTTTCACAGAATTTTTTTCAAAAGCCGATTCCAAAGCAACTAGTAGAGCTTTGCGATCGCAATCACTTCCAGAATCTGCCCCACGAAGTCTACTTTCATAACAGACCGCAGGGACCTGCCAAAGTTAAACCATTTGGCCAGGAGAGCCCTTTTATGAAGGCATGTGCTCAATATCGTCGCCAAATTTTTTGGGCGAATTTTACGCCCTCTCATTTTCAAAAGTCGATTCCAAAGCAACTAATAGAGCTTTGCGATCGCAATCACTTCCAGAATCTGCAAAAGATATTCTAGTTTCATAACAGAACAGCAGGGACCTGCCAAAGTTAAACCATTTGGCCAGGAGAGCCCTTTTATGGAGACTTTGCCCGATTTCGATACCCAAAATTTTTGCGATTTTCACAGAATTTTTTTCAAAAGCCGATTCCAAAGCAACTAATAGAGCTTTGCGATCGCAATCACTTCCAGAATCTGCCCCACGAAGTCTACTTTCATAACAGAACAGCAGGGACCTGCCAAAGTTAAACCATTTGGCCAGGAGAGCCCTTTTATGAAGGCATGTGCTCAATATCGTCGCCAAATTTTTTGGGCGAATTTTACGCCCTCTCATTTTCAAAAGTCGATTCCAAAGCAACTAATAGAGCTTTGCGATCGCAATCACTTCCAGAATCTGCAAAAGATATTCTAGTTTCATAACAGAACAGCAGGGACCTGCCAAAGTTAAACCATTTGGCCAGGAGAGCCCTTTTATGGAGACTTTGCCCGATTTCGATACCCAAAATTTTTGCGATTTTCACAGAATTTTTTTCAAAAGCCGATTCCAAAGCAACTAATAGAGCTTTGCGATCGCAATCACTTCCAGAATCTGCCCCACGAAGTCTACTTTCATAACAGAACAGCAGGGACCTGCCAAAGTTAAACCATTTGGCCAGGAGAGCCCTTTTATGAAGGCATGTGCTCAATATCGTCGCCAAATTTTTTGGGCGAATTTTACGCCCTCTCATTTTCAAAAGTCGATTCCAAAGCAACTAATAGAGCTTTGCGATCGCAATCACTTCCAGAATCTGCAAAAGATATTCTAGTTTCATAACAGAACAGCAGGGACCTGCCAAAGTTAAACCATTTGGCCAGGAGAGCCCTTTTATGGAGACTTTGCCCGATTTCGATACCCAAAATTTTTGCGATTTTCACAGAATTTTTTTAAAAGCCGATTCCAAAGCAACTATTAGAGCTTTGCGATCGCAATCACTTCCAGAATCTGCCCCACGAAGTCTACTTTCATAACAGAACAGCAGGGACCTGCCAAAGTTAAACCATTTGGCCAGGAGAGCCCTTTTATGAAGGCATGTGCTCAATATCGTCGCCAAATTTTTTGGGCGAATTTTACGCCCTCTCATTTTCAAAAGTCGATTCCAAAGCAACTAATAGAGCTTTGCGATCGCAATCACTTCCAGAATCTGCAAAAGATATTCTAGTTTCATAACAGAACAGCAGCGACCTGCCAAAGTTAAACCATTTGGCCAGTAGAGCCCTTTTATGGAGACTTTGCCCGATTTCGATACCCAAAATTTTTGCGATTTTCACAGAATTTTTTTCAAAAGCCGATTCCAAAGCAACTAGTAGAGCTTTGCGATCGCAATCACTTCCAGAATCTGCCCCACGAAGTCTACTTTCATAACAGACCGCAGGGACCTGCCAAAGTTAAACCATTTGGCCAGGAGAGCCCTTTTATGAAGGCATGTGCTCAATATCGTCGCCAAATTTTTTGGGCGAATTTTACGCCCTCTCATTTTCAAAAGTCGATTCCAAAGCAACTAATAGAGCTTTGCGATCGCAATCACTTCCAGAATCTGCAAAAGATATTCTAGTTTCATAACAGAACAGCAGGGACCTGCCAAAGTTAAACCATTTGGCCAGGAGAGCCCTTTTATGGAGACTTTGCCCGATTTCGATACCCAAAATTTTTGCGATTTTCACAGAATTTTTTTCAAAAGCCGATTCCAAAGCAACTAATAGAGCTTTGCGATCGCAATCACTTCCAGAATCTGCCCCACGAAGTCTACTTTCATAACAGAACAGCAGGGACCTGCCAAAGTTAAACCATTTGGCCAGGAGAGCCCTTTTATGAAGGCATGTGCTCAATATCGTCGCCAAATTTTTTGGGCGAATTTTACGCCCTCTCATTTTCAAAAGTCGATTCCAAAGCAACTAATAGAGCTTTGCGATCGCAATCACTTCCAGAATCTGCAAAAGATATTCTAGTTTCATAACAGAACAGCAGGGACCTGCCAAAGTTAAACCATTTGGCCAGGAGAGCCCTTTTATGGAGACTTTGCCCGATTTCGATACCCAAAATTTTTGCGAATTTCACAGAATTTTTTTCAAAAGCCGATTCCAAAGCAACTAATAGAGCTTTGCGATCGCAATCACTTCCAGAATCTGCCCCACGAAGTCTACTTTCATAACAGAACAGCAGGGACCTGCCAAAGTTAAACCATTTGGCCAGGAGAGCCCTTTTATGAAGGCATGTGCTCAATATCGTCGCCAAATTTTTTGGGCGAATTTTACGCCCTCTCATTTTCAAAAGTCGATTCCAAAGCAACTAATAGAGCTTTGCGATCGCAATCACTTCCAGAATCTGCAAAAGATATTCTAGTTTCATAACAGAACAGCAGGGACCTGCCAAAGTTAAACCATTTGGCCAGGAGAGCCCTTTTATGGAGACTTTGCCCGATTTCGATACCCAAAATTTTTGCGATTTTCACAGAATTTTTTTCAAAAGCCGATTCCAAAGCAACTAATAGAGCTTTGCGATCGCAATCACTTCCAGAATCTGCCCCACGAAGTCTACTTTCATAACAGAACAGCAGGGACCTGCCAAAGTTAAACCATTTGGCCAGGAGAGCCCTTTTATGAAGGCATGTGCTCAATATCGTCGCCAAATTTTTTGGGCGAATTTTACGCCCTCTCATTTTCAAAAGTCGATTCCAAAGCAACTAATAGAGCTTTGCGATCGCAATCACTTCCAGAATCTGCAAAAGATATTCTAGTTTCATAACAGAACAGCAGGGACCTGCCAAAGTTAAACCATTTGGCCAGGAGAGCCCTTTTATGGAGACTTTGCCCGATTTCGATACCCAAAATTTTTGCGATTTTCACAGAATTTTTTTAAAAGCCGATTCCAAAGCAACTATTAGAGCTTTGCGATCGCAATCACTTCCAGAATCTGCCCCACGAAGTCTACTTTCATAACAGAACAGCAGGGACCTGCCAAAGTTAAACCATTTGGCCAGGAGAGCCCTTTTATGAAGGCATGTGCTCAATATCGTCGCCAAATTTTTTGGGCGAATTTTACGCCCTCTCATTTTCAAAAGTCGATTCCAAAGCAACTAATAGAGCTTTGCGATCGCAATCACTTCCAGAATCTGCAAAAGATATTCTAGTTTCATAACAGAACAGCAGGGACCTGCCAAAGTTAAACCATTTGGCCAGTAGAGCCCTTTTATGGAGACTTTGCCCGATTTCGATACCCAAAATTTTTGCGATTTTCACAGAATTTTTTTCAAAAGCCGATTCCAAAGCAACTAGTAGAGCTTTGCGATCGCAATCACTTCCAGAATCTGCCCCACGAAGTCTACTTTCATAACAGACCGCAGGGACCTGCCAAAGTTAAACCATTTGGCCAGGAGAGCCCTTTTATGAAGGCATGTGCTCAATATCGTCGCCAAATTTTTTGGGCGAATTTTACGCCCTCTCATTTTCAAAAGTCGATTCCAAAGCAACTAATAGAGCTTTGCGATCGCAATCACTTCCAGAATCTGCAAAAGATATTCTAGTTTCATAACAGAACAGCAGGGACCTGCCAAAGTTAAACCATTTGGCCAGGAGAGCCCTTTTATGGAGACTTTGCCCGATTTCGATACCCAAAATTTTTGCGATTTTCACAGAATTTTTTTCAAAAGCCGATTCCAAAGCAACTAATAGAGCTTTGCGATCGCAATCACTTCCAGAATCTGCCCCACGAAGTCTACTTTCATAACAGAACAGCAGGGACCTGCCAAAGTTAAACCATTTGGCCAGGAGAGCCCTTTTATGAAGGCATGTGCTCAATATCGTCGCCAAATTTTTTGGGCGAATTTTACGCCCTCTCATTTTCAAAAGTCGATTCCAAAGCAACTAATAGAGCTTTGCGATCGCAATCACTTCCAGAATCTGCAAAAGATATTCTAGTTTCATAACAGAACAGCAGGGACCTGCCAAAGTTAAACCATTTGGCCAGGAGAGCCCTTTTATGGAGACTTTGCCCGATTTCGATACCCAAAATTTTTGCGATTTTCACAGAATTTTTTTCAAAAGCCGATTCCAAAGCAACTAATAGAGCTTTGCGATCGCAATCACTTCCAGAATCTGCCCCACGAAGTCTACTTTCATAACAGAACAGCAGGGACCTGCCAAAGTTAAACCATTTGGCCAGGAGAGCCCTTTTATGAAGGCATGTGCTCAATATCGTCGCCAAATTTTTTGGGCGAATTTTACGCCCTCTCATTTTCAAAAGTCGATTCCAAAGCAACTAATAGAGCTTTGCGATCGCAATCACTTCCAGAATCTGCAAAAGATATTCTAGTTTCATAACAGAACAGCAGGGACCTGCCAAAGTTAAACCATTTGGCCAGGAGAGCCCTTTTATGGAGACTTTGCCCGATTTCGATACCCAAAATTTTTGCGATTTTCACAGAATTTTTTTAAAAGCCGATTCCAAAGCAACTATTAGAGCTTTGCGATCGCAATCACTTCCAGAATCTGCCCCACGAAGTCTACTTTCATAACAGAACAGCAGGGACCTGCCAAAGTTAAACCATTTGGCCAGGAGAGCCCTTTTATGAAGGCATGTGCTCAATATCGTCGCCAAATTTTTTGGGCGAATTTTACGCCCTCTCATTTTCAAAAGTCGATTCCAAAGCAACTAATAGAGCTTTGCGATCGCAATCACTTCCAGAATCTGCAAAAGATATTCTAGTTTCATAACAGAACAGCAGGGACCTGCCAAAGTTAAACCATTTGGCCAGGAGAGCCCTTTTATGGAGACTTTGCCCGATTTCGATACCCAAAATTTTTGCGATTTTCACAGAATTTTTTTCAAAAGCCGATTCCAAAGCAACTAATAGAGCTTTGCGATCGCAATCACTTCCAGAATCTGCCCCACGAAGTCTACTTTCATAACAGAACAGCAGGGACCTGCCAAAGTTAAACCATTTGGCCAGGAGAGCCCTTTTATGAAGGCATGTGCTCAATATCGTCGCCAAATTTTTTGGGCGAATTTTACGCCCTCTCATTTTCAAAAGTCGATTCCAAAGCAACTAATAGAGCTTTGCGATCGCAATCACTTCCAGAATCTGCAAAAGATATTCTAGTTTCATAACAGAACAGCAGGGACCTGCCAAAGTTAAACCATTTGGCCAGGAGAGCCCTTTTATGGAGACTTTGCCCGATTTCGATACCCAAAATTTTTGCGATTTTCACAGAATTTTTTTCAAAAGCCGATTCCAAAGCAACTAATAGAGCTTTGCGATCGCAATCACTTCCAGAATCTGCCCCACGAAGTCTACTTTCATAACAGAACAGCAGGGACCTGCCAAAGTTAAACCATTTGGCCAGGAGAGCCCTTTTATGAAGGCATGTGCTCAATATCGTCGCCAAATTTTTTGGGCGAATTTTACGCCCTCTCATTTTCAAAAGTCGATTCCAAAGCAACTAATAGAGCTTTGCGATCGCAATCACTTCCAGAATCTGCAAAAGATATTCTAGTTTCATAACAGAACAGCAGGGACCTGCCAAAGTTAAACCATTTGGCCAGGAGAGCCCTTTTATGGAGACTTTGCCCGATTTCGATACCCAAAATTTTTGCGATTTTCACAGAATTTTTTTAAAAGCCGATTCCAAAGCAACTATTAGAGCTTTGCGATCGCAATCACTTCCAGAATCTGCCCCACGAAGTCTACTTTCATAACAGAACAGCAGGGACCTGCCAAAGTTAAACCATTTGGCCAGGAGAGCCCTTTTATGAAGGCATGTGCTCAATATCGTCGCCAAATTTTTTGGGCGAATTTTACGCCCTCTCATTTTCAAAAGTCGATTCCAAAGCAACTAATAGAGCTTTGCGATCGCAATCACTTCCAGAATCTGCAAAAGATATTCTAGTTTCATAACAGAACAGCAGGGACCTGCCAAAGTTAAACCATTTGGCCAGGAGAGCCCTTTTATGGAGACTTTGCCCGATTTCGATACCCAAAATTTTTGCGATTTTCACAGAATTTTTTTCAAAAGCCGATTCCAAAGCAACTAGTAGAGCTTTGCGATCGCAATCACTTCCAGAATCTGCCCCACGAAGTCTACTTTCATAACAGACCGCAGGGACCTGCCAAAGTTAAACCATTTGGCCAGGAGAGCCCTTTTATGAAGGCATGTGCTCAATATCGTCGCCAAATTTTTTGGGCGAATTTTACGCCCTCTCATTTTCAAAAGTCGATTCCAAAGCAACTAATAGAGCTTTGCGATCGCAATCACTTCCAGAATCTGCAAAAGATATTCTAGTTTCATAACAGAACAGCAGGGACCTGCCAAAGTTAAACCATTTGGCCAGGAGAGCCCTTTTATGGAGACTTTGCCCGATTTCGATACCCAAAATTTTTGCGATTTTCACAGAATTTTTTTCAAAAGCCGATTCCAAAGCAACTAATAGAGCTTTGCGATCGCAATCACTTCCAGAATCTGCCCCACGAAGTCTACTTTCATAACAGAACAGCAGGGACCTGCCAAAGTTAAACCATTTGGCCAGGAGAGCCCTTTTATGAAGGCATGTGCTCAATATCGTCGCCAAATTTTTTGGGCGAATTTTACGCCCTCTCATTTTCAAAAGTCGATTCCAAAGCAACTAATAGAGCTTTGCGATCGCAATCACTTCCAGAATCTGCAAAAGATATTCTAGTTTCATAACAGAACAGCAGGGACCTGCCAAAGTTAAACCATTTGGCCAGGAGAGCCCTTTTATGGAGACTTTGCCCGATTTCGATACCCAAAATTTTTGCGATTTTCACAGAATTTTTTTCAAAAGCCGATTCCAAAGCAACTAGTAGAGCTTTGCGATCGCAATCACTTCCAGAATCTGCCCCACGAAGTCTACTTTCATAACAGAACAGCAGGGACCTGCCAAAGTTAAACCATTTGGCCAGGAGAGCCCTTTTATGAAGGCATGTGCTCAATATCGTCGCCAAATTTTTTGGGCGAATTTTACGCCCTCTCATTTTCAAAAGTCGATTCCAAAGCAACTAATAGAGCTTTGCGATCGCAATCACTTCCAGAATCTGCAAAAGATATTCTAGTTTCATAACAGAACAGCAGGGACCTGCCAAAGTTAAACCATTTGGCCAGGAGAGCCCTTTTATGGAGACTTTGCCCGATTTCGATACCCAAAATTTTTGCGATTTTCACAGAATTTTTTTCAAAAGCCGATTCCAAAGCAACTAATAGAGCTTTGCGATCGCAATCACTTCAAGAATCTGCCCCACGAAGTCTACTTTCATAACAGAACAGCAGGGACCTGCCAAAGTTAAACCATTTGGCCAGGAGAGCCCTTTTATGAAGGCATGTGCTCAATATCGTCGCCAAATTTTTTGGGCGAATTTTACGCCCTCTCATTTTCAAAAGTCGATTCCAAAGCAACTAATAGAGCTTTGCGATCGCAATCACTTCCAGAATCTGCAAAAGATATTCTAGTTTCATAACAGAACAGCAGGGACCTGCCAAAGTTAAACCATTTGGCCAGGAGAGCCCTTTTATGGAGACTTTGCCCGATTTCGATACCCAAAATTTTTGCGATTTTCACAGAATTTTTTTCAAAAGCCGATTCCAAAGCAACTAGTAGAGCTTTGCGATCGCAATCACTTCCAGAATCTGCCCCACGAAGTCTACTTTCATAACAGAACAGCAGGGACCTGCCAAAGTTAAACCATTTGGCCAGGAGAGCCCTTTTATGAAGGCATGTGCTCAATATCGTCGCCAAATTTTTTGGGCGAATTTTACGCCCTCTCATTTTCAAAAGTCGATTCCAAAGCAACTAATAGAGCTTTGCGATCGCAATCACTTCCAGAATCTGCAAAAGATATTCTAGTTTCATAACAGAACAGCAGGGACCTGCCAAAGTTAAACCATTTGGCCAGGAGAGCCCTTTTATGGAGACTTTGCCCGATTTCGATACCCAAAATTTTTGCGATTTTCACAGAATTTTTTTCAAAAGCCGATTCCAAAGCAACTAATAGAGCTTTGCGATCGCAATCACTTCCAGAATCTGCCCCACGAAGTCTACTTTCATAACAGAACAGCAGGGACCTGCCAAAGTTAAACCATTTGGCCAGGAGAGCCCTTTTATGAAGGCATGTGCTCAATATCGTCGCCAAATTTTTTGGGCGAATTTTACGCCCTCTCATTTTCAAAAGTCGATTCCAAAGCAACTAATAGAGCTTTGCGATCGCAATCACTTCCAGAATCTGCAAAAGATATTCTAGTTTCATAACAGAACAGCAGGGACCTGCCAAAGTTAAACCATTTGGCCAGGAGAGCCCTTTTATGGAGACTTTGCCCGATTTCGATACCCAAAATTTTTGCGATTTTCACAGAATTTTTTTCAAAAGCCGATTCCAAAGCAACTAATAGAGCTTTGCGATCGCAATCACTTCCAGAATCTGCCCCACGAAGTCTACTTTCATAACAGAACAGCAGGGACCTGCCAAAGTTAAACCATTTGGCCAGGAGAGCCCTTTTATGAAGGCATGTGCTCAATATCGTCGCCAAATTTTTTGGGCGAATTTTACGCCCTCTCATTTTCAAAAGTCGATTCCAAAGCAACTAATAGAGCTTTGCGATCGCAATCACTTCCAGAATCTGCAAAAGATATTCTAGTTTCATAACAGAACAGCAGGGACCTGCCAAAGTTAAACCATTTGGCCAGGAGAGCCCTTTTATGGAGACTTTGCCCGATTTCGATACCCAAAATTTTTGCGATTTTCACAGAATTTTTTTAAAAGCCGATTCCAAAGCAACTATTAGAGCTTTGCGATCGCAATCACTTCCAGAATCTGCCCCACGAAGTCTACTTTCATAACAGAACAGCAGGGACCTGCCAAAGTTAAACCATTTGGCCAGGAGAGCCCTTTTATGAAGGCATGTGCTCAATATCGTCGCCAAATTTTTTGGGCGAATTTTACGCCCTCTCATTTTCAAAAGTCGATTCCAAAGCAACTAATAGAGCTTTGCGATCGCAATCACTTCCAGAATCTGCAAAAGATATTCTAGTTTCATAACAGAACAGCAGGGACCTGCCAAAGTTAAACCATTTGGCCAGTAGAGCCCTTTTATGGAGACTTTGCCCGATTTCGATACCCAAAATTTTTGCGATTTTCACAGAATTTTTTTCAAAAGCCGATTCCAAAGCAACTAGTAGAGCTTTGCGATCGCAATAACTTCCAGAATCTGCCCCACGAAGTCTACTTTCATAACAGACCGCAGGGACCTGCCAAAGTTAAACCATTTGGCCAGGAGAGCCCTTTTATGAAGGCATGTGCTCAATATCGTCGCCAAATTTTTTGGGCGAATTTTACGCCCTCTCATTTTCAAAAGTCGATTCCAAAGCAACTAATAGAGCTTTGCGATCGCAATCACTTCCAGAATCTGCAAAAGATATTCTAGTTTCATAACAGAACAGCAGGGACCTGCCAAAGTTAAACCATTTGGCCAGGAGAGCCCTTTTATGGAGACTTTGCCCGATTTCGATACCCAAAATTTTTGCGATTTTCACAGAATTTTTTTCAAAAGCCGATTCCAAAGCAACTAATAGAGCTTTGCGATCGCAATCACTTCCAGAATCTGCCCCACGAAGTCTACTTTCATAACAGAACAGCAGGGACCTGCCAAAGTTAAACCATTTGGCCAGGAGAGCCCTTTTATGAAGGCATGTGCTCAATATCGTCGCCAAATTTTTTGGGCGAATTTTACGCCCTCTCATTTTCAAAAGTCGATTCCAAAGCAACTAATAGAGCTTTGCGATCGCAATCACTTCCAGAATCTGCAAAAGATATTCTAGTTTCATAACAGAACAGCAGGGACCTGCCAAAGTTAAACCATTTGGCCAGGAGAGCCCTTTTATGGAGACTTTGCCCGATTTCGATACCCAAAATTTTTGCGATTTTCACAGAATTTTTTTCAAAAGCCGATTCCAAAGCAACTAATAGAGCTTTGCGATCGCAATCACTTCCAGAATCTGCCCCACGAAGTCTACTTTCATAACAGAACAGCAGGGACCTGCCAAAGTTAAACCATTTGGCCAGGAGAGCCCTTTTATGAAGGCATGTGCTCAATATCGTCGCCAAATTTTTTGGGCGAATTTTACGCCCTCTCATTTTCAAAAGTCGATTCCAAAGCAACTAATAGAGCTTTGCGATCGCAATCACTTCCAGAATCTGCAAAAGATATTCTAGTTTCATAACAGAACAGCAGGGACCTGCCAAAGTTAAACCATTTGGCCAGGAGAGCCCTTTTATGGAGACTTTGCCCGATTTCGATACCCAAAATTTTTGCGATTTTCACAGAATTTTTTTAAAAGCCGATTCCAAAGCAACTATTAGAGCTTTGCGATCGCAATCACTTCCAGAATCTGCCCCACGAAGTCTACTTTCATAACAGAACAGCAGGGACCTGCCAAAGTTAAACCATTTGGCCAGGAGAGCCCTTTTATGAAGGCATGTGCTCAATATCGTCGCCAAATTTTTTGGGCGAATTTTACGCCCTCTCATTTTCAAAAGTCGATTCCAAAGCAACTAATAGAGCTTTGCGATCGCAATCACTTCCAGAATCTGCAAAAGATATTCTAGTTTCATAACAGAACAGCAGGGACCTGCCAAAGTTAAACCATTTGGCCAGTAGAGCCCTTTTATGGAGACTTTGCCCGATTTCGATACCCAAAATTTTTGCGATTTTCACAGAATTTTTTTCAAAAGCCGATTCCAAAGCAACTTGTAGAGCTTTGCGATCGCAATCACTTCCAGAATCTGCCCCACGAAGTCTACTTTCATAACAGAACAGCAGGGACCTGCCAAAGTTAAACCATTTGGCCAGGAGAGCCCTTTTATGAAGGCATGTGCTCAGTATCGTCGCCAAATTTTTTGGGCGAATTTTACGCCCTCTCATTTTCAAAAGTCGATTCCAAAGCAACTAATAGAGCTTTGCGATCGCAATCACTTCCAGAATCTGCAAAAGATATTCTAGTTTCATAACAGAACAGCAGGGACCTGCCAAAGTTAAACCATTTGGCCAGGAGAGCCCTTTTATGGAGACTTTGCCCGATTTCGATACCCAAAATTTTTGCGATTTTCACAGAATTTTTTTCAAAAGCCGATTCCAAAGCAACTAATAGAGCTTTGCGATCGCAATCACTTCCAGAATCTGCCCCACGAAGTCTACTTTCATAACAGAACAGCAGGGACCTGCCAAAGTTAATCCATTTGGCCAGGAGAGCCCTTTTATGAAGGCATGTGCTCAATATCGTCGCCAAATTTTTTGGGCGAGTTTTACGCCCTCTCATTTTCAAAAGTCGATTCCAAAGCAACTAATAGAGCTTTGCGATCGCAATCACTTCCAGAATCTGCAAAAGATATTCTAGTTTCATAACAGAACAGCAGGGACCTGCCAAAGTTAAACCATTTGGCCAGGAGAGCCCTTTTATGGAGACTTTGCCCGATTTCGATACCCAAAATTTTTGCGATTTTCACAGAATTTTTTTCAAAAGCCGATTCCAAAGCAACTAATAGAGCTTTGCGATCGCAATCACTTCCAGAATCTGCCCCACGAAGTCTACTTTCATAACAGAACAGCAGGGACCTGCCAAAGTTAAACCATTTGGCCAGGAGAGCCCTTTTATGAAGGCATGTGCTCAATATCGTCGCCAAATTTTTTGGGCGAATTTTACGCCCTCTCATTTTCAAAAGTCGATTCCAAAGCAACTAATAGAGCTTTGCGATCGCAATCACTTCCAGAATCTGCAAAAGATATTCTAGTTTCATAACAGAACAGCAGGGACCTGCCAAAGTTAAACCATTTGGCCAGGAGAGCCCTTTTATGGAGACTTTGCCCGATTTCGATACCCAAAATTTTTGCGATTTTCACAGAATTTTTTTCAAAAGCCGATTCCAAAGCAACTAGTAGAGCTTTGCGATCGCAATCACTTCCAGAATCTGCCCCACGAAGTCTACTTTCATAACAGAACTGCAGGGACCTGCCAAAGTTAAACCATTTGGCCAGGAGAGCCCTTTTATGAAGGCATGTCCTCAATATCGTCGCCAAATTTTTTGGGCGAATTTTACGCCCTCTCATTTTCAAAAGTCGATTCCAAAGCAACTAATAGAGCTTTGCGATCGCAATCACTTCCAGAATCTGCAAAAGATATTCTAGTTTCATAACAGAACAGCAGGGACCTGCCAAAGTTAAACCATTTGGCCAGGAGAGCCCTTTTATGGAGACTTTGCCCGATTTCGATACCCAAAATTTTTGCGATTTTCACAGAATTTTTTTCAAAAGCCGATTCCAAAGCAACTAATAGAGCTTTGCGATCGCAATCACTTCCAGAATCTGCCCCACGAAGTCTACTTTCATAACAGAACAGCAGGGACCTGCCAAAGTTAATCCATTTGGCCAGGAGAGCCCTTTTATGAAGGCATGTGCTCAATATCGTCGCCAAATTTTTTGGGCGAGTTTTACGCCCTCTCATTTTCAAAAGTCGATTCCAAAGCAACTAATAGAGCTTTGCGATCGCAATCACTTCCAGAATCTGCAAAAGATATTCTAGTTTCATAACAGAACAGCAGGGACCTGCCAAAGTTAAACCATTTGGCCAGGAGAGCCCTTTTATGGAGACTTTGCCCGATTTCGATACCCAAAATTTTTGCGATTTTCACAGAATTTTTTTCAAAAGCCGATTCCAAAGCAACTAGTAGAGCTTTGCGATCGCAATCACTTCCAGAATCTGCCCCACGAAGTCTACTTTCATAACAGAACAGCAGGGACCTGCCAAAGTTAAACCATTTGGCCAGGAGAGCCTTTTTATGAAGGCATGTGCTCAATATCGTCGCCAAATTTTTTGGGCGAATTTTACGCCCTCTCATTTTCAAAAGTCGATTCCAAAGCAACTAATAGAGCTTTGCGATCGCAATCACTTCCAGAATCTGCAAAAGATATTCTAGTTTCATAACAGAACAGCAGGGACCTGCCAAAGTTAAACCATTTGGCCAGGAGAGCCCTTTTATGGAGACTTTGCCCGATTTCGATACCCAAAATTTTTGCGATTTTCACAGAATTTTTTTCAAAAGCCGATTCCAAAGCAACTAATAGAGCTTTGCGATCGCAATCACTTCCAGAATCTGCCCCACGAAGTCTACTTTCATAACAGAACAGCAGGGACCTGCCAAAGTTAAACCATTTGGCCAGGAGAGCCCTTTTATGAAGGCATGTGCTCAATATCGTCGCCAAATTTTTTGGGCGAATTTTACGCCCTCTCATTTTCAAAAGTCGATTCCAAAGCAACTAATAGAGCTTTGCGATCGCAATCACTTCCAGAATCTGCAAAAGATATTCTAGTTTCATAACAGAACAGCAGGGATCTGCCAAAGTTAAACCATTTGGCCAGGAGAGCCCTTTTATGGAGACTTTGCCCGATTTCGATACCCAAAATTTTTGCGATTTTCACAGAATTTTTTTCAAAAGCCGATTCCAAAGCAACTAATAGAGCTTTGCGATCGCAATCACTTCCAGAATCTGCCCCACGAAGTCTACTTTCATAACAGAACAGCAGGGACCTGCCAAAGTTAAACCATTTGGCCAGGAGAGCCCTTTTATGAAGGCATGTGCTCAATATCGTCGCCAACTTTTTTGGGCGAATTTTACGCCCTCTCATTTTCAAAAGTCGATTCCAAAGCAACTAATAGAGCTTTGCGATCGCAATCACTTCCAGAATCTGCAAAAGATATTCTAGTTTCATAACAGAACAGCAGGGACCTGCCAAAGTTAAACCATTTGGCCAGGAGAGCCCTTTTATGGAGACTTTGCCCGATTTCGATACCCAAAATTTTTGCGATTTTCACAGAATTTTTTTCAAAAGCCGATTCCAAAGCAACTAGTAGAGCTTTGCGATCGCAATCACTTCCAGAATCTGCCCCACGAAGTCTACTTTCATAACAGAACAGCAGGGACCTGCCAAAGTTAAACCATTTGGCCAGGAGAGCCCTTTTATGAAGGCATGTGCTCAATATCGTCGCCAAATTTTTTGGGCGAATTTTACGCCCTCTCATTTTCAAAAGTCGATTCCAAAGCAACTAATAGAGCTTTGCGATCGCAATCACTTCCAGAATCTGCAAAAGATATTCTAGTTTCATAACAGAACAGCAGGGACCTGCCAAAGTTAAACCATTTGGCCAGGAGAGCCCTTTTATGGAGACTTTGCCCGATTTCGATACCCAAAATTTTTGCGATTTTCACAGAATTTTTTTCAAAAGCCGATTCCAAAGCAACTAATAGAGCTTTGCGATCGCAATCACTTCCAGAATCTGCCCCACGAAGTCTACTTTCATAACAGAACAGCAGGGACCTGCCAAAGTTAAACCATTTGGCCAGGAGAGCCCTTTTATGAAGGCATGTGCTCAATATCGTCGCCAAATTTTTTGGGCGAATTTTACGCCCTCTCATTTTCAAAAGTCGATTCCAAAGCAACTAATAGAGCTTTGCGATCGCAATCACTTCCAGAATCTGCAAAAGATATTCTAGTTTCATAACAGAACAGCAGGGACCTGCCAAAGTTAAACCATTTGGCCAGGAGAGCCCTTTTATGGAGACTTTGCCCGATTTCGATACCCAAAATTTTTGCGATTTTCACAGAATTTTTTTCAAAAGCCGATTCCAAAGCAACTAATAGAGCTTTGCGATCGCAATCACTTCCAGAATCTGCCCCACGAAGTCTACTTTCATAACAGAACAGCAGGGACCTGCCAAAGTTAAACCATTTGGCCAGGAGAGCCCTTTTATGAAGGCATGTGCTCAATATCGTCGCCAAATTTTTTGGGCGAATTTTACGCCCTCTCATTTTCAAAAGTCGATTCCAAAGCAACTAATAGAGCTTTGCGATCGCAATCACTTCCAGAATCTGCAAAAGATATTCTAGTTTCATAACAGAACAGCAGGGACCTGCCAAAGTTAAACCATTTGGCCAGGAGAGCCCTTTTATGGAGACTTTGCCCGATTTCGATACCCAAAATTTTTGCGATTTTCACAGAATTTTTTTCAAAAGCCGATTCCAAAGCAACTAGTAGAGCTTTGCGATCGCAATCACTTCCAGAATCTGCCCCACGAAGTCTACTTTCATAACAGAACAGCAGGGACCTGCCAAAGTTAAACCATTTGGCCAGGAGAGCCCTTTTATGAAGGCATGTGCTCAATATCGTCGCCAAATTTTTTGGGCGAATTTTACGCCCTCTCATTTTCAAAAGTCGATTCCAAAGCAACTAATAGAGCTTTGCGATCGCAATCACTTCCAGAATCTGCAAAAGATATTCTAGTTTCATAACAGAACAGCAGGGACCTGCCAAAGTTAAACCATTTGGCCAGGAGAGCCCTTTTATGGAGACTTTGCCCGATTTCGATACCCAAAATTTTTGCGATTTTCACAGAATTTTTTTCAAAAGCCGATTCCAAAGCAACTAATAGAGCTTTGCGATCGCAATCACTTCCAGAATCTGCCCCACGAAGTCTACT
Source organism: Salticus scenicus (assembly GCA_963930645.1). Taxonomy (NCBI): domain Eukaryota; kingdom Metazoa; phylum Arthropoda; class Arachnida; order Araneae; family Salticidae; genus Salticus; species Salticus scenicus. The sequence continues at coordinate 26,972 of CAWVNO010001215.1, read as the reverse complement.
TTCATAACAGAACAGCAGGGACCTGCCAAAGTTAAATCATTTGGCCAGGAGAGCCCTTTTATGAAGGCATGTGCTCAATATCGTCGCCAAATTTTTTGGGCGAATTTTACGCCCTCTCATTTTCAAAAGTCGATTCCAAAGCAACTAATAGAGCTTTGCGATCGCAATCACTTCCAGAATCTGCAAATGATATTCTAGTTTCATAACAGAACAGCAGGGACCTGCCAAAGTTAAACCATTTGGCCAGGAGAGCCCTTTTATGGAGACTTTGCCCGATTTCGATACCCAAAATTTTTGCGATTTTCACAGAATTTTTTTCAAAAGCCGATTCCAAAGCAACTAGTAGAGCTTTGCGATCGCAATCACTTCCAGAATCTGCCCCACGAAGTCTACTTTCATAACAGAACAGCAGGGACCTGCCAAAGTTAAACCATTTGGCCAGGAGAGCCCTTTTATGAAGGCATGTGCTCAATATCGTCGCCAAATTTTTTGGGCGAATTTTACGCCCTCTCATTTTCAAAAGTCGATTCCAAAGCAACTAATAGAGCTTTGCGATCGCAATCACTTCCAGAATCTGCAAAAGATATTCTAGTTTCATAACAGAACAGCAGGGACCTGCCAAAGTTAAACCATTTGGCCAGGAGAGCCCTTATATGGAGACTTTGCCCGATTTCGATACCCAAAATTTTTGCGATTTTCACAGAATTTTTTTCAAAAGCCGATTCCAAAGCAACTAGTAGAGCTTTGCGATCGCAATCACTTCCAGAATCTGCCCCACGAAGTCTACTTTCATAACAGAACAGCAGGGAACTGCCAAAGTTAAACCATTTGGCCAGGAGAGCCCTTTTATGAAGGCATGTGCTCAATATCGTCGCCAAATTTTTTGGGCGAATTTTACGCCCTCTCATTTTCAAAAGTCGATTCCAAAGCAACTAATAGAGCTTTGCGATCGCAATCACTTCCAGAATCTGCAAAAGATATTCTAGTTTCATAACAGAACAGCAGGGACCTGCCAAAGTTAAACCATTTGGCCAGGAGAGCCCTTTTATGGAGACTTTGCCCGATTTCGATACCCAAAATTTTTGCGATTTTCACAGAATTTTTTTCAAAAGCCGATTCCAAAGCAACTAATAGAGCTTTGCGATCGCAATCACTTCCAGAATCTGCCCCACGAAGTCTACTTTCATAACAGAACAGCAGGGACCTGCCAAAGTTAATCCATTTGGCCAGGAGAGCCCTTTTATGAAGGCATGTGCTCAATATCGTCGCCAAATTTTTTGGGCGAATTTTACGCCCTCTCATTTTCAAAAGTCGATTCCAAAGCAACTAACAGAGCTTTGCGATCGCAATCACTTCCAGAATCTGCAAAAGATATTCTAGTTTCATAACAGAACAGCAGGGACCTGCCAAAGTTAAACCATTTGGCCAGGAGAGCCCTTTTATGGAGACTTTGCCCGATTTCGATACCCAAAATTTTTGCGATTTTCACAGAATTTTTTTCAAAAGCCGATTCCAAAGCAACTAGTAGAGCTTTGCGATCGCAATCACTTCCAGAATCTGCCCCACGAAGTCTACTTTCATAACAGAACAGCAGGGACCTGCCAAAGTTAAACCATTTGGCCAGGAGAGCCCTTTTATGAAGGCATGTGCTCAATATCGTCGCCAAATTTTTTGGGCGAATTTTACGCCCTCTCATTTTCAAAAGTCGATTCCAAAGCAACTAATAGAGCTTTGCGATCGCAATCACTTCCAGAATCTGCAAAAGATATTCTAGTTTCATAACAGAACAGCAGGGACCTGCCAAAGTTAAACCATTTGGCCAGGAGAGCCCTTTTATGGAGACTTTGCCCGATTTCGATACCCAAAATTTTTGCGATTTTCACAGAATTTTTTTCAAAAGCCGATTCCAAAGCAACTAATAGAGCTTTGCGATCGCAATCACTTCCAGAATCTGCCCCACGAAGTCTACTTTCATAACAGAACAGCAGGGACCTGCCAAAGTTAAACCATTTGGCCAGGAGAGCCCTTTTATGAAGGCATGTGCTCAATATCGTCGCCAAATTTTTTGGGCGAATTTTACGCCCTCTCATTTTTAAAAGTCGATTCCAAAGCAACTAATAGAGCTTTGCGATCGCAATCACTTCCAGAATCTGCAAAAGATATTCTAGTTTCATAACAGAACAGCAGGGACCTGCCAAAGTTAAACCATTTGGCCAGGAGAGCCCTTTTATGGAGACTTTGCCCGATTTCGATACCCAAAATTTTTGCGATTTTCACAGAATTTTTTTCAAAAGCCGATTCCAAAGCAACTAGTAGAGCTTTGCGATCGCAATCACTTCCAGAATCTGCCCCACGAAGTCTACTTTCATAACAGAACAGCAGGGACCTGCCAAAGTTAAACCATTTGGCCAGGAGAGCCCTTTTATGAAGGCATGTGCTCAATATCGTCGCCAAATTTTTTGGGCGAATTTTACGCACTCTCATTTTCAAAAGTCGATTCCAAAGCAACTAATAGAGCTTTGCGATCGCAATCACTTCCAGAATCTGCAAAAGATATTCTAGTTTCATAACAGAACAGCAGGGACCTGCCAAAGTTAAACCATTTGGCCAGGAGAGCCCTTTTATGGAGACTTTGCCCGATTTCGATACCCAAAATTTTTGCGATTTTCACAGAATTTTTTTCAAAAGCCGATTCCAAAGCAACTAATAGAGCTTTGCGATCGCAATCACTTCCAGAATCTGCCCCACGAAGTCTACTTTCATAACAGAACAGCAGGGACCTGCCAAAGTTAAACCATTTGGCCAGGAGAGCCCTTTTATGAAGGCATGTGCTCAATATCGTCGCCAAATTTTTTGGGCGAATTTTACGCCCTCTCATTTTCAAAAGTCGATTCCAAAGCAACTAATAGAGCTTTGCGATCGCAATCACTTCCAGAATCTGCAAAAGATATTCTAGTTTCATAACAGAACAGCAGGGACCTGCCAAAGTTAAACCATTTGGCCAGGAGAGCCCTTTTATGGAGACTTTGCCCGATTTCGATACCCAAAATTTTTGCGATTTTCACAGAATTTTTTTCAAAAGCCGATTCCAAAGCAACTAATGGAGCTTTGCGATCGCAATCACTTCCAGAATCTGCCCCACGAAGTCTACTTTCATAACAGAACAGCAGGGACCTGCCAAAGTTAAACCATTTGGCCAGGAGAGCCCTTTTATGAAGGCATGTGCTCAATATCGTCGCCAAATTTTTTGGGCGAATTTTACGCCCTCTCATTTTCAAAAGTCGATTCCAAAGCAACTAATAGAGCTTTGCGATCGCAATCACTTCCAGAATCTGCAAAAGATATTCTAGTTTCATAACAGAACAGCAGCGACCTGCCAAAGTTAAACCATTTGGCCAGGAGAGCCCTTTTATGGAGACTTTGCCCGATTTCGATACCCAAAATTTTTGCGATTTTCACAGAATTTTTTTCAAAAGCCGATTCCAAAGCAACTAATAGAGCTTTGCGATCGCAATCACTTCCAGAATCTGCCCCACGAAGTCTACTTTCATAACAGAACAGCAGGGACCTGCCAAAGTTAAACCATTTGGCCAGGAGAGCCCTTTTATGAAGGCATGTGCTCAATATCGTCGCCAAATTTTTTGGGCGAATTTTACGCCCTCTCATTTTCAAAAGTCGATTCCAAAGCAACTAATAGAGCTTTGCGATCGCAATCACTTCCAGAATCTGCAAAAGATATTCTAGTTTCATAACAGAACAGCAGGGACCTGCCAAAGTTAAACCATTTGGCCAGGAGAGCCCTTTTATGGAGACTTTGCCCGATTTCGATACCCAAAATTTTTGCGATTTTCACAGAATTTTTTTCAAAAGCCGATTCCAAAGCAACTAATAGAGCTTTGCGATCGCAATCACTTCCAGAATCTGCCCCACGAAGTCTACTTTCATAACAGAACAGCAGGGACCTGCCAAAGTTAAACCATTTGGCCAGGAGAGCCCTTTTATGAAGGCATGTGCTCAATATCGTCGCCAAATTTTTTGGGCGAATTTTACGCCCTCTCATTTTCAAAAGTCGATTCCAAAGCAACTAATAGAGCTTTGCGATCGCAATCACTTCCAGAATCTGCAAAAGATATTCTAGTTTCATAACAGAACAGCAGGGACCTGCCAAAGTTAAACCATTTGGCCAGGAGAGCCCTTTTATGGAGACTTTGCCCGATTTCGATACCCAAAATTTTTGCGATTTTCACAGAATTTTTTTCAAAAGCCGATTCCAAAGCAACTAATAGAGCTTTGCGATCGCAATCACTTCCAGAATCTGCCCCACGAAGTCTACTTTCATAACAGAACAGCAGGGACCTGCCAAAGTTAAACCATTTGGCCAGGAGAGCCCTTTTATGAAGGCATGTGCTCAATATCGTCGCCAAATTTTTTGGGCGAATTTTACGCCCTCTCATTTTGAAAAGTCGATTCCAAAGCAACTAATAGAGCTTTGCGATCGCAATCACTTCCAGAATCTGCAAAAGATATTCTAGTTTCATAACAGAACAGCAGGGACCTGCCAAAGTTAAACCATTTGGCCAGGAGAGCCCTTTTATGGAGACTTTGCCCGATTTCGATACCCAAAATTTTTGCGATTTTCACAGAATTTTTTTCAAAAGCCGATGCCAAAGCAACTAATAGAGCTTTGCGATCGCAATCACTTCCAGAATCTGCCCCACGAAGTCTACTTTCATAACAGAACAGCAGGGACCTGCCAAAGTTAAACCATTTGGCCAGGAGAGCCCTTTTATGAAGGCATGTGCTCAATATCGTCGCCAAATTTTTTGGGCGAATTTTACGCCCTCTCATTTTCAAAAGTCGATTCCAAAGCAACTAATAGAGCTTTGCGATCGCAATCACTTCCAGAATCTGCAAAAGATATTCTAGTTTCATAACAGAACAGCAGGGACCTGCCAAAGTTAAACCATTTGGCCAGGAGAGCCCTTTTATGGAGACTTTGCCCGATTTCGATACCCAAAATTTTTGCGATTTTCACAGAATTTTTTTCAAAAGCCGATTCCAAAGCAACTAATAGAGCTTTGCGATCGCAATCACTTCCAGAATCTGCCCCACGAAGTCTACTTTCATAACAGAACAGCAGGGACCTGCCAAAGTTAAACCATTTGGCCAGGAGAGCCCTTTTATGAAGGCATGTGCTCAATATCGTCGCCAAATTTTTTGGGCGAATTTTACGCCCTCTCATTTTCAAAAGTCGATTCCAAAGCAACTAATAGAGCTTTGCGATCGCAATCACTTCCAGAATCTGCCCCACGAAGTCTACTTTCATAACAGAACAGCAGGGACCTGCCAAAGTTAAACCATTTGGCCAGGAGAGCCCTTTTATGAAGGCATGTGCTCAATATCGTCGCCAAATTTTTTGGGCGAATTTTACGCCCTCTCATTTTGAAAAGTCGATTCCAAAGCAACTAATAGAGCTTTGCGATCGCAATCACTTCCAGAATCTGCAAAAGATATTCTAGTTTCATAACAGAACAGCAGGGACCTGCCAAAGTTAAACCATTTGGCCAGGAGAGCCCTTTTATGGAGACTTTGCCCGATTTCGATACCCAAAATTTTTGCGATTTTCACAGAATTTTTTTCAAAAGCCGATGCCAAAGCAACTAATAGAGCTTTGCGATCGCAATCACTTCCAGAATCTGCCCCACGAAGTCTACTTTCATAACAGAACAGCAGGGACCTGCCAAAGTTAAACCATTTGGCCAGGAGAGCCCTTTTATGAAGGCATGTGCTCAATATCGTCGCCAAATTTTTTGGGCGAATTTTACGCCCTCTCATTTTCAAAAGTCGATTCCAAAGCAACTAATAGAGCTTTGCGATCGCAATCACTTCCAGAATCTGCAAAAGATATTCTAGTTTCATAACAGAACAGCAGGGACCTGCCAAAGTTAAACCATTTGGCCAGGAGAGCCCTTTTATGGAGACTTTGCCCGATTTCGATACCCAAAATTTTTGCGATTTTCACAGAATTTTTTTCAAAAGCCGATTCCAAAGCAACTAATAGAGCTTTGCGATCGCAATCACTTCCAGAATCTGCCCCACGAAGTCTACTTTCATAACAGAACAGCAGGGACCTGCCAAAGTTAAACCATTTGGCCAGGAGAGCCCTTTTATGAAGGCATGTGCTCAATATCGTCGCCAAATTTTTTGGGCGAATTTTACGCCCTCTCATTTTCAAAAGTCGATTCCAAAGCAACTAATAGAGCTTTGCGATTGCAATCACTTCCAGAATCTGCAAAAGATATTCTAGTTTCATAACAGAACAGCAGGGACCTGCCAAAGTTAAACCATTTGGCCAGGAGAGCCCTTTTATGGAGACTTTGCCCGATTTCGATACCCAAAATTTTTGCGATTTTCACAGAATTTTTTTCAAAAGCCGATTCCAAAGCAACTAATAGAGCTTTGCGATCGCAATCACTTCCAGAATCTGCCTCACGAAGTCTACTTTCATAACAGAACAGCAGGGACCTGCCAAAGTTAAACCATTTGGCCAGGAGAGCCCTTTTATGAAGGCATGTGCTCAATATCGTCGCCAAATTTTTTGGGCGAATTTTACGCCCTCTCATTTTCAAAAGTCGATTCCAAAGCAACTAATAGAGCTTTGCGATCGCAATCACTTCCAGAATCTGCCCCACGAAGTCTACTTTCATAACAGAACAGCAGGGACCTGCCAAAGTTAAACCATTTGGCCAGGAGAGCCCTTTTATGAAGGCATGTGCTCAATACCGTCGCCAAATTTTTTGGGCGAATTTTACGCCCTCTCATTTTCAAAAGTCGATTCCAAAGCAACTAATAGAGCTTTGCGATCGCAATCACTTCCAGAATCTGCAAAAGATATTCTAGTTTCATAACAGAACAGCAGGGACCTGCCAAAGTTAAACCATTTGGCCAGGAGAGCCTTTTTATGGAGACTTTGCCCGATTTCGATACCCAAAATTTTTGCGATTTTCACAGAATTTTTTTAAAAGCCGATTCCAAAGAAACTATTAGAGGTTTGCGATCGCAATCACTTCCAGAATCTGCCCCACGAAGTCTACTTTCATAACAGAACAGCAGGGACCTGCCAAAGTTAAACCATTTGGCCAGGAGAGCCCTTTTATGAAGGCATGTGCTCAATATCGTCGCCAAATTTTTTGGGCGAATTTTACGCCCTCTCATTTTCAAAAGTCGATTCCAAAGCAACTAATAGAGCTTTGCGATCGCAATCACTTCCAGAATCTGCAAAAGATATTCTAGTTTCATAACAGAACAGCAGGGACCTGCCAAAATTAAACCATTTGGCCAGGAGAGCCCTTTTATGAAGGCATGTGCTCAATATCGTCGCCAAATTTTTTGGGCGAATTTTACGCCCTCTCATTTTCAAAAGTCGATTCCAAAGCAACTAATAGAGCTTTGCGATCGCAATCACTTCCAGAATCTGCAAAAGATATTCTAGTTTCATAACAGAACAGCAGGGACCTGCCAAAGTTAAACCATTTGGCCAGGAGAGCCCTTTTATGGAGACTTTGCCCGATTTCGATACCCAAAATTTTTGCGATTTTCACAGAATTTTTTTCAAAAGCCGATTCCAAAGCAACTAATAGAGCTTTGCGATCGCAATCACTTCCAGAATCTGCAAAAGATATTCTAGTTTCATAACAGAACAGCAGGGACCTGCCAAAGTTAAACCATTTGGCCAGGAGAGCCCTTTTATGGAGACTTTGCCCGATTTCGATACCCAAAATTTTTGCGATTTTCACAGAATTTTTTTCAAAAGCCGATTCCAAAGCAACTAATAGAGCTTTGCGATCGCAATCACTTCCAGAATCTGCCCCACGAAGTCTACTTTCATAACAGAACAGCAGGGACCTGCCAAAGTTAAACCATTTGGCCAGGAGAGCCCTTTTAAGAAGGCATGTGCTCAATATCGTCGCCAAATTTTTTGGGCGAATTTTACGCCCTCTCATTTTCAAAAGTCGATTCCAAAGCAACTAATAGAGCTTTGCGATCGCAATCACTTCCAGAATCTGCAAAAGATATTCTAGTTTCATAACAGAACAGCAGGGACCTGACAAAGTTAAACCATTTGGCCAGGAGAGCCCTTTTATGGAGACTTTGCCCGAATTCGATACCCAAAATTTTTGCGATTTTCACAGAATTTTTTTCAAAAGCCGATTCCAAAGCAACTAATAGAGCTTTGCGATCGCAATCACTTCCAGAATCTGCCCCACGAAGTCTACTTTCATAACAGAACAGCAGGGACCTGCCAAAGTTAAACCATTTGGCCAGGAGAGCCCTTTTATGAAGGCATGTGCTCAATATCGTCGCCAAATTTTTTGGGCGAATTTTACGCCCTCTCATTTTCAAAAGTCGATTCCAAAGCAACTAATAGAGCTTTGCGATCGCAATCACTTCCAGAATCTGCAAAAGATATTCTAGTTTCATAACAGAACAGCAGGGACCTGCCAAAGTTAAACCATTTGGCCAGGAGAGCCCTTTTATGGAGACTTTGCCCGATTTCGATACCCAAAATTTTTGCGATTTTCACAGAATTTTTTTCAAAAGCCGATTCCAAAGCAACTAATAGAGCTTTGCGATCGCAATCACTTCCAGAATCTGCCCCACGAAGTCTACTTTCATAACAGAACAGCAGGGACCTGCCAAAGTTAAACCATTTGGCCAGGAGAGCCCTTTTATGAAGGCATGTGCTCAATATCGTCGCCAAATTTTTTGGGCGAATTTTACGCCCTCTCATTTTCAAAAGTCGATTCCAAAGCAACTAATAGAGCTTTGCGATCGCAATCACTTCCAGAATCTGCAAAAGATATTCTAGTTTCATAACAGAACAGCAGGGACCTGCCAAAGTTAAACCATTTGGCCAGGAGAGCCCTTTTATGGAGACTTTGCCCGATTTCGATACCCAAAATTTTTGCGATTTTCACAGAATTTTTTTCAAAAGCCGATTCCAAAGCAACTAGTAGAGCTTTGCGATCGCAATCACTTCCAGAATCTGCCCCACGAAGTCTACTTTCATAACAGAACAGCAGGGACCTGCCAAAGTTAAACCATTTGGCCAGGAGAGCCCTTTTATGAAGGCATGTGCTCAATATCGTCGCCAAATTTTTTGGGCGAATTTTACGCCCTCTCATTTTCAAAAGTCGATTCCAAAGCAACTAATAGAGCTTTGCGATCGCAATCACTCCCAGAATCTGCAAAAGATATTCTAGTTTCATAACAGAACAGCAGGGACCTGCCAAAGTTAAACCATTTGGCCAGGAGAGCCCTTTTATGGAGACTTTGCCCGATTTCGATACCCAAAATTTTTGCGATTTTCACAGAATTTTTTTCAAAAGCCGATTCCAAAGCAACTAATAGAGCTTTGCGATCGCAATCACTTCCAGAATCTGCCCCACGAAGTCTACTTTCATAACAGAACAGCAGGGACCTGCCAAAGTTAAACCATTTGGCCAGGAGAGCCCTTTTATGAAGGCATGTGCTCAATATCGTCGCCAAATTTTTTGGGCGAATTTTACGCCCTCTCATTTTCAAAAGTCGATTCCAAAGCAACTAATAGAGCTTTGCGATCGCAATCACTTCCAGAATCTGCAAAAGATATTCTAGTTTCATAACAGAACAGCAGGGACCTGCCAAAGTTAAACCATTTGGCCAGGAGAGCCCTTTTATGGAGACTTTGCCCGATTTCGATACCCAAAATTTTTGCGATTTTCACAGAATTTTTTTAAAAGCCGATTCCAAAGCAACTATTAGAGCTTTGCGATCGCAATCACTTCCAGAATCTGCCCCACGAAGTCTACTTTCATAACAGAACAGCAGGGACCTGCCAAAGTTAAACCATTTGGCCAGGAGAGCCCTTTTATGAAGGCATGTGCTCAATATCGTCGCCAAATTTTTTGGGCGAATTTTACGCCCTCTCATTTTCAAAAGTCGATTCCAAAGCAACTAATAGAGCTTTGCGATCGCAATCACTTCCAGAATCTGCAAAAGATATTCTAGTTTCATAACAGAACAGCAGGGACCTGCCAAAGTTAAACCATTTGGCCAGTAGAGCCCTTTTATGGAGACTTTGCCCGATTTCGATACCCAAAATTTTTGCGATTTTCACAGAATTTTTTTCAAAAGCCGATTCCAAAGCAACTAGCAGAGCTTTGCGATCGCAATCACTTCCAGAATCTGCCCCACGAAGTCTACTTTCATAACAGAACAGCAGGGACCTGCCAAAGTTAAACCATTTGGCCAGGAGAGCCCTTTTATGAAGGCATGTGCTCAATATCGTCGCCAAATTTTTTGGGCGAATTTTACGCCCTCTCATTTTCAAAAGTCGATTCCAAAGCAACTAATAGAGCTTTGCGATCGCAATCACTTCCAGAATCTGCAAAAGATATTCTAGTTTCATAACAGAACAGCAGGGACCTGCCAAAGTTAAACCATTTGGCCAGGAGAGCCCTTTTATGGAGACTTTGCCCGATTTCGATACCCAAAATTTTTGCGATTTTCACAGAATTTTTTTCAAAAGCCGATTCCAAAGCAACTAATAGAGCTTTGCGATCGCAATCACTTCCAGAATCTGCCCCACGAAGTCTACTTTCATAACAGAACAGCAGGGACCTGCCAAAGTTAAACCATTTGGCCAGGAGAGCCCTTTTATGAAGGCATGTGCTCAATATCGTCGCCAAATTTTTTGGGCGAATTTTACGCCCTCTCATTTTCAAAAGTCGATTCCAAAGCAACTAATAGAGCTTTGCGATCGCAATCACTTCGAGAATCTGCAAAAGATATTCTAGTTTCATAACAGAACAGCAGGGACCTGCCAAAGTTAAACCATTTGGCCAGGAGAGCCCTTTTATGGAGACTTTGCCCGATTTCGATACCCAAAATTTTTGCGATTTTCACAGAATTTTTTTCAAAAGCCGATTCCAAAGCAACTAATAGAGCTTTGCGATCGCAATCACTTCCAGAATCTGCCCCACGAAGTCTACTTTCATAACAGAACAGCAGGGACCTGCCAAAGTTAATCCATTTGGCCAGGAGAGCCCTTTTATGAAGGCATGTGCTCAATATCGTCGCCAAATTTTTTGGGCAAGTTTTACGCCCTCTCATTTTCAAAAGTCGATTCCAAAGCAACTAATAGAGCTTTGCGATCGCAATCACTTCCAGAATCTGCAAAAGATATTCTAGTTTCATAACAGAACAGCAGGGACCTGCCAAAGTTAAACCATTTGGCCAGGAGAGCCCTTTTATGGAGACTGCCCGATTTCGATACCCAAAATTTTTGCGATTTTCACAGAATTTTTTTCAAAAGCCGATTCCAAAGCAACTAATAGAGCTTTGCGATCGCAATCACTTCCAGAATCTGCCCCACGAAGTCTACTTTCATAACAGAACAGCAGGGACCTGCCAAAGTTAAACCATTTGGCCAGGAGAGCCCTTTTATGAAGGCATGTGCTCAATATCGTCGCCAAATTTTTTGGGCGAATTTTACGCCCTCTCATTTTCAAAAGTCGATTCCAAAGCAACTAATAGAGCTTTGCGATCGCAATCACTTCCAGAATCTGCAAAAGATATTCTAGTTTCATAACAGAACAGCAGGGACCTGCCAAAGTTAAACCATTTGGCCAGGAGAGCCCTTTTATGGAGACTTTGCCCGATTTCGATACCCAAAATTTTTGCGATTTTCACAGAATTTTTTTCAAAAGCCGATTCCAAAGCAACTAATAGAGCTTTGCGATCGCAATCACTTCCAGAATCTGCCCCACGAAGTCTACTTTCATAACAGAACAGCAGGGACCTGCCAAAGTTAAACCATTTGGCCAGGAGAGCCCTTTTATGAAGGCATGTGCTCAATATCGTCGCCAAATTTTTTGGGCGAATTTTACGCCCTCTCATTTTCAAAAGTCGATTCCAAAGCAACTAATAGAGCTTTGCGATCGCAATCACTTCCAGAATCTGCAAAAGATATTCTAGTTTCATAACAGAACAGCAGGGACCTGCCAAAGTTAAACCATTTGGCCAGGAGAGCCCTTTTATGGAGACTTTGCCCGATTTCGATACCCAAAATTTTTGCGATTTTCACAGAATTTTTTTCAAAAGCCGATTCCAAAGCAACTAGTAGAGCTTTGCGATCGCAATCACTTCCAGAATCTGCCCCACGAAGTCTACTTTCATAACAGAACAGCAGGGACCTGCCAAAGTTAAACCATTTGGCCAGGAGAGCCCTTTTATGAAGGCATGTGCTCAATATCGTCGCCAAATTTTTTGGGCGAATTTTACGCCCTCTCATTTTCAAAAGTCGATTCCAAAGCAACTAATAGAGCTTTGCGATCGCAATCACTTCCAGAATCTGCAAAAGATATTCTAGTTTCATAACAGAACGGCAGGGACCTGCCAAAGTTAAACCATTTGGCCAGGAGAGCCCTTTTATGGAGACTTTGCCCGATTTCGATACCCAAAATTTTTGCGATTTTCACAGAATTTTTTTCAAAAGCCGATTCCAAAGCAACTAATAGAGCTTTGCGATCGCAATCACTTCCAGAATCTGCCCCACGAAGTCTACTTTCATAACAGAACAGCAGGGACCTGCCAAAGTTAAACCATTTGGCCAGGAGAGCCCTTTTATGAAGGCATGTGCTCAATATCGTCGCCAAATTTTTTGGGCGAATTTTACGCCCTCTCATTTTCAAAAGTCGATTCCAAAGCAACTAATAGAGCTTTGCGATCGCAATCACTTCCAGAATCTGCAAAAGATATTCTAGTTTCATAACAGAACAGCAGGGACCTGCCAAAGTTAAACCATTTGGCCAGGAGAGCCCTTTTATGGAGACTTTGCCCGATTTCGATACCCAAAATTTTTGCGATTTTCACAGAATTTTTTTCAAAAGCCGATTCCAAAGCAACTAGTAGAGCTTTGCGATCGCAATCACTTCCAGAATCTGCCCCACGAAGTCTACTTTCATAACAGAACAGCAGGGACCTGCCAAAGTTAAACCATTTGGCCAGGAGAGCCCTTTTATGAAGGCATGTGCTCAATATCGTCGCCAAATTTTTTGGGCGAATTTTACGCCCTCTCATTTTCAAAAGTCGATTCCAAAGCAACTAATAGAGCTTTGCGATCGCAATCACTTCCAGAATCTGCAAAAGATATTCTAGTTTCATAACAGAACAGCAGGGACCTGCCAAAGTTAAACCATTTGGCCAGGAGAGCCCTTTTATGGAGACTTTGCCCGATTTCGATACCCAAAATTTTTGCGATTTTCACAGAATTTTTTTCAAAAGCCGATTCCAAAGCAACTAATAGAGCTTTGCGATCGCAATCACTTCCAGAATCTGCCCCACGAAGTCTACTTTCATAACAGAACAGCAGGGACCTGCCAAAGTTAAACCATTTGGCCAGGAGAGCCCTTTTATGAAGGCATGTGCTCAATATCGTCGCCAAATTTTTTGGGCGAATTTTACGCCCTCTCATTTTCAAAAGTCGATTCCAAAGCAACTAATAGAGCTTTGCGATCGCAATCACTTCCAGAATCTGCAAAAGATATTCTAGTTTCATAACAGAACAGCAGGGACCTGCCAAAGTTAAACCATTTGGCCAGGAGAGCCCTTTTATGGAGACTTTGCCCGATTTCGATACCCAAAATTTTTGCGATTTTCACAGAATTTTTTTCAAAAGCCGATTCCAAAGCAACTAATAGAGCTTTGCGATCGCAATCACTTCCAGAATCTGCCCCACGAAGTCTACTTTCATAACAGAACAGCAGGGACCTGCCAAAGTTAAACCATTTGGCCAGGAGAGCCCTTTTATGAAGGCATGTGCTCAATATCGTCGCCAAATTTTTTGGGCGAATTTTACGCCCTCTCATTTTCAAAAGTCGATTCCAAAGCAACTAATAGAGCTTTGCGATCGCAATCACTTCCAGAATCTGCAAAAGATATTCTAGTTTCATAACAGAACAGCAGGGACCTGCCAAAGTTAAACCATTTGGCCAGGAGAGCCCTTTTATGGAAACTTTGCCCGATTTCGATACCCAAAATTTTTGCGATTTTCACAGAATTTTTTTCAAAAGCCGATTCCAAAGCAACTAGTAGAGCTTTGCGATCGCAATCACTTCCAGAATCTGCCCCACGAAGTCTACTTTCATAACAGAACAGCAGGGACCTGCCAAAATTAAACCATTTGGCCAGGAGAGCCCTTTTATGAAGGCATGTGCTCAATATCGTCGCCAAATTTTTTGGGCGAATTTTACGCCCTCTCATTTTCAAAAGTCGATTCCAAAGCAACTAATAGAGCTTTGCGATCGCAATCACTTCCAGAATCTGCAAAAGATATTCTAGTTTCATAACAGAACAGCAGGGACCTGCCAAAGTTAAACCATTTGGCCTGGAGAGCCCTTTTATGGAGACTTTGCCCGATTTCGATACCCAAAATTTTTGCGATTTTCACAGAATTTTTTTCAAAAGCCGATTCCAAAGCAACTAATAGAGCTTTGCGATCGCAATCACTTCCAGAATCTGCCCCACGAAGTCTACTTTCATAACAGAACAGCAGGGACCTGCCAAAGTTAAACCATTTGGCCAGGAGAGCCCTTTTATGAAGGCATGTGCTCAATATCGTCGCCAAATTTTTTGGGCGAATTTTACGCCCTCTCATTTTCAAAAGTCGATTCCAAAGCAACTAATAGAGCTTTGCGATCGCAATCACTTCCAGAATCTGCAAAAGATATTCTAGTTTCATAACAGAACAGCAGGGACCTGCCAAAGTTAAACCATTTGGCCAGGAGAGCCCTTTTATGGAGACTTTGCCCGATTTCGATACCCAAAATTTTTGCGATTTTCACAGAATTTTTTTCAAAAGCCGATTCCAAAGCAACTAATAGAGCTTTGCGATCGCAATCACTTCCAGAATCTGCCCCACGAAGTCTACTTTCATAACAGAACAGCAGGGACCTGCCAAAGTTAAACCATTTGGCCAGGAGAGCCCTTTTATGAAGGCATGTGCTCAATATCGTCGCCAAATTTTTTGGGCGAATTTTACGCCCTCTCATTTTCAAAAGTCGATTCCAAAGCAACTAATAGAGCTTTGCGATCGCAATCACTTCCAGAATCTGCAAAAGATATTCTAGTTTCATAACAGAACAGCAGGGACCTGCCAAAGTTAAACCATTTGGCCAGGAGAGCCCTTTTATGGAGACTTTGCCCGATTTCGATACCCAAAATTTTTGCGATTTTCACAGAATTTTTTTCAAAAGCCGATTCCAAAGCAACTAGTAGAGCTTTGCGATCGCAATCACTTCCAGAATCTGCCCCACGAAGTCTACTTTCATAACAGAACAGCAGGGACCTGCCAAAGTTAAACCATTTGGCCAGGAGAGCCCTTTTATGAAGGCATGTGCTCAATATCGTCGCCAAATTTTTTGGGCGAATTTTACGCCCTCTCATTTTCAAAAGTCGATTCCAAAGCAACTAATAGAGCTTTGCGATCGCAATCACTTCCAGAATCTGCAAAAGATATTCTAGTTTCATAACAGAACAGCAGGGACCTGCCAAAGTTAAACCATTTGGCCAGGAGAGCCCTTTTATGGAGACTTTGCCCGATTTCGATACCCAAAATTTTTGCGATTTTCACAGAATTTTTTTCAAAAGCCGATTCCAAAGCAACTAATAGAGCTTTGCGATCGCAATCACTTCCAGAATCTGCCCCACGAAGTCTACTTTCATAACAGAACAGCAGGGACCTGCCAAAGTTAAACCATTTGGCCAGGAGAGCCCTTTTATGAAGGCATGTGCTCAATATCGTCGCCAAATTTTTTGGGCGAATTTTACGCCCTCTCATTTTCAAAAGTCGATTCCAAAGCAACTAATAGAGCTTTGCGATCGCAATCACTTCCAGAATCTGCAAAAGATATTCTAGTTTCATAACAGAACAGCAGGGACCTGCCAAAGTTAAACCATTTGGCCAGGAGAGCCCTTTTATGGAGACTTTGCCCGATTTCGATACCCAAAATTTTTGCGATTTTCACAGAATTTTTTTCAAAAGCCGATTCCAAAGCAACTAGTAGAGCTTTGCGATCGCAATCACTTCCAGAATCTGCCCCACGAAGTCTACTTTCATAACAGAACAGCAGGGACCTGCCAAAGTTAAACCATTTGGCCAGGAGAGCCCTTTTATGAAGGCATGTGCTCAATATCGTCGCCAAATTTTTTGGGCGAATTTTACGCCCTCTCATTTTCAAAAGTCGATTCCAAAGCAACTAATAGAGCTTTGCGATCGCAATCACTTCCAGAATCTGCAAAAGATATTCTAGTTTCATAACAGAACAGCAGGGACCTGCCAAAGTTAAACCATTTGGCCAGGAGAGCCCTTTTATGGAGACTTTGCCCGATTTCGATACCCAAAATTTTTGCGATTTTCACAGAATTTTTTTCAAAAGCCGATTCCAAAGCAACTAATAGAGCTTTGCGATCGCAATCACTTCCAGAATCTGCAAAAGATATTCTAGTTTCATAACAGAACAGCAGGGACCTGCCAAAGTTAAACCATTTGGCCAGGAGAGCCCTTTTATGGAGACTTTGCCCGATTTCGATACCCAAAATTTTTGCGATTTTCACAGAATTTTTTTCAAAAGCCGATTCCAAAGCAACTAGTAGAGCTTTGCGATCGCAATCACTTCCAGAATCTGCCCCACGAAGTCTACTTTCATAACAGAACAGCAGGGACCTGCCAAAGTTAAACCATTTGGCCAGGAGAGCCCTTTTATGAAGGCATGTGCTCAATATCGTCGCCAAATTTTTTGGGCGAATTTTACGCCCTCTCATTTTCAAAAGTCGATTCCAAAGCAACTAATAGAGCTTTGCGATCGCAATCACTTCCAGAATCTGCAAAAGATATTCTAGTTTCATAACAGAACAGCAGGGACCTGCCAAAGTTAAACCATTTGGCCAGGAGAGCCCTTTTATGGAGACTTTGCCCGATTTCGATACCCAAAATTTTTGCGATTTTCACAGAATTTTTTTCAAAAGCCGATTCCAAAGCAACTAATAGAGCTTTGCGATCGCAATCACTTCCAGAATCTGCCCCACGAAGTCTACTTTCATAACAGAACAGCAGGGACCTGCCAAAGTTAAACCATTTGGCCAGGAGAGCCCTTTTATGAAGGCATGTGCTCAATATCGTCGCCAAATTTTTTGGGCGAATTTTACGCCCTCTCATTTTCAAAAGTCGATTCCAAAGCAACTAATAGAGCTTTGCGATCGCAATCACTTCCAGAATCTGCAAAAGATATTCTAGTTTCATAACAGAACAGCAGGGACCTGCCAAAGTTAAACCATTTGGCCAGGAGAGCCCTTTTATGGAGACTTTGCCCGATTTCGATACCCAAAATTTTTGCGATTTTCACAGAATTTTTTTCAAAAGCCGATTCCAAAGCAACTAGTAGAGCTTTGCGATCGCAATCACTTCCAGAATCTGCCCCACGAAGTCTACTTTCATAACAGAACAGCAGGGACCTGCCAAAGTTAAACCATTTGGCCAGGAGAGCCCTTTTATGAAGGCATGTGCTCAATATCGTCGCCAAATTTTTTGGGCGAATTTTACGCCCTCTCATTTTCAAAAGTCGATTCCAAAGCAACTAATAGAGCTTTGCGATCGCAATCACTTCCAGAATCTGCAAAAGATATTCTAGTTTCATAACAGAACAGCAGGGACCTGCCAAAGTTAAACCATTTGGCCAGGAGAGCCCTTTTATGGAGACTTTGCCCGATTTCGATACCCAAAATTTTTGCGATTTTCACAGAATTTTTTTCAAAAGCCGATTCCAAAGCAACTAATAGAGCTTTGCGATCGCAATCACTTCCAGAATCTGCCCCACGAAGTCTACTTTCATAACAGAACAGCAGGGACCTGCCAAAGTTAAACCATTTGGCCAGGAGAGCCCTTTTATGAAGGCATGTGCTCAATATCGTCGCCAAATTTTTTGGGCGAATTTTACGCCCTCTCATTTTCAAAAGTCGATTCCAAAGCAACTAATAGAGCTTTGCGATCGCAATCACTTCCAGAATCTGCAAAAGATATTCTAGTTTCATAACAGAACAGCAGGGACCTGCCAAAGTTAAACCATTTGGCCAGGAGAGCCCTTTTATGGAGACTTTGCCCGATTTCGATACCCAAAATTTTTGCGATTTTCACAGAATTTTTTTCAAAAGCCGATTCCAAAGCAACTAGTAGAGCTTTGCGATCGCAATCACTTCCAGAATCTGCCCCACGAAGTCTACTTTCATAACAGAACAGCAGGGACCTGCCAAAGTTAAACCATTTGGCCAGGAGAGCCCTTTTATGAAGGCATGTGCTCAATATCGTCGCCAAATTTTTTGGGCGAATTTTACAACCTCTCATTTTCAAAAGTCGATTCCAAAGCAACTAATAGAGCTTTGCGATCGCAATCACTTCCAGAATCTGTAAAAGATATTCTAGTTTCATAACAGAACAGCAGGGACCTGCCAAAGTTAAACCATTTGGCCAGGAGAGCCCTTTTATGGAGACTTTGCCCGATTTCGATACCCAAAATTTTTGCGATTTTCACAGAATTTTTTTCAAAAGCCGATTCCAAAGCAACTAATAGAGCTTTGCGATCGCAATCACTTCCAGAATCTGCCCCACGAAGTCTACTTTCATAACAGAACAGCAGGGACCTGCCAAAGTTAAACCATTTGGCCAGGAGAGCCCTTTTATGAAGGCATGTGCTCAATATCGTCGCCAAATTTTTTGGGCGAATTTTACGCCCTCTCATTTTCAAAAGTCGATTCCAAAGCAACTAATAGAGCTTTGCGATCGCAATCACTTCCAGAATCTGCAAAAGATATTCTAGTTTCATAACAGAACAGCAGGGACCTGCCAAAGTTAAACCATTTGGCCAGGAGAGCCCTTTTATGGAGACTTTGCCCGATTTCGATACCCAAAATTTTTGCGATTTTCACAGAATTTTTTTCAAAAGCCGATTCCAAAGCAACTAGTAGAGCTTTGCGATCGCAATCACTTCCAGAATCTGCCCCACGAAGTCTACTTTCATAACAGAACAGCAGGGACCTGCCAAAGTTAAACCATTTGGCCAGGAGAGCCCTTTTATGAAGGCATGTGCTCAATATCGTCGCCAAATTTTTTGGGCGAATTTTACAACCTCTCATTTTCAAAAGTCGATTCCAAAGCAACTAATAGAGCTTTGCGATCGCAATCACTTCCAGAATCTGTAAAAGATATTCTAGTTTCATAACAGAACAGCAGGGACCTGCCAAAGTTAAACCATTTGGCCAGGAGAGCCCTTTTATGGAGACTTTGCCCGATTTCGATACCCAAAATTTTTGCGATTTTCACAGAATTTTTTTCAAAAGCCGATTCCAAAGCAACTAATAGAGCTTTGCGATCGCAATCACTTGCAGAATCTGCCCCACGAAGTCTACTTTCATAACAGAACAGCAGGGACCTGCCAAAGTTAATCCATTTGGCCAGGAGAGCCCTTTTATGAAGGCATGTGCTCAATATCGTCGCCAAATTTTTTGGGCGAATTTTACGCCCTCTCATTTTCAAAAGTCGATTCCAAAGCAACTAATAGAGCTTTGCGATCGCAATCACTTCCAGAATCTGCAAAAGATATTCTAGTTTCATAACAGAACAGCAGGGACCTGCCAAAGTTAAACCATTTGGCCAGGAGAGCCCTTTTATGGAGACTTTGCCCGATTTCGATACCCAAAATTTTTGCGATTTTCACAGAATTTTTTTCAAAAGCCGATTCCAAAGCAACTAATAGAGCTTTGCGATCGCAATCACTTCCAGAATCTGCCCCACGAAGTCTACTTTCATAACAGAACAGCAGGGACCTGCCAAAGTTAAACCATTTGGCCAGGAGAGCCCTTTTATGAAGGCATGTGCTCAATATCGTCGCCAAATTTTTTGGGCGAATTTTACGCCCTCTCATTTTCAAAAGTCGATTCCAAAGCAACTAATAGAGCTTTGCGATCGCAATCACTTCCAGAATCTGCAAAAGATATTCTAGTTTCATAACAGAACAGCAGGGACCTGCCAAAGTTAAACCATTTGGCCAGGAGAGCCCTTTTATGGAGACTTTGCCCGATTTCGATACCCAAAATTTTTGCGATTTTCACAGAATTTTTTTAAAAGCCGATTCCAAAGCAACTATTAGAGCTTTGCGATCGCAATCACTTCCAGAATCTGCCCCACGAAGTCTACTTTCATAACAGAACAGCAGGGACCTGCCAAAGTTAAACCATTTGGCCAGGAGAGCCCTTTTATGAAGGCATGTGCTCAATATCGTCGCCAAATTTTTTGGGCGAATTTTACGCCCTCTCATTTTCAAAAGTCGATTCCAAAGCAACTAATAGAGCTTTGCGATCGCAATCACTTCCAGAATCTGCAAAAGATATTCTAGTTTCATAACAGAACAGCAGGGACCTGCCAAAGTTAAACCATTTGGCCAGGAGAGCCCTTTTATGGAGACTTTGCCCGATTTCGATACCCAAAATTTTTGCGATTTTCACAGAATTTTTTTCAAAAGCCGATTCCAAAGCAACTAGTAGAGCTTTGCGATCGCAATCACTTCCAGAATCTGCCCCACGAAGTCTACTTTCATAACAGAACAGCAGGGACCTGCCAAAGTTAAACCATTTGGCCAGGAGAGCCCTTTTATGAAGGCATGTGCTCAATATCGTCGCTAAATTTTTTGGGCGAATTTTACGCCCTCTCATTTTCAAAAGTCGATTCCAAAGCAACTAATAGAGCTTTGCGATCGCAATCACTTCCAGAATCTGCAAAAGATATTCTAGTTTCATAACAGAACAGCAGGGACCTGCCAAAGTTAAACCATTTGGCCAGGAGAGCCCTTTTATGGAGACTTTGCCCGATTTCGATACCCAAAATTTTTGCGATTTTCACAGAATTTTTTTCAAAAGCCGATTCCAAAGCAACTAGTAGAGCTTTGCGATCGCAATCACTTCCAGAATCTGCCCCACGAAGTCTACTTTCATAACAGAACAGCAGGGACCTGCCAAAGTTAAACCATTTGGCCAGGAGAGCCCTTTTATGAAGGCATGTGCTCAATATCGTCGCCAAATTTTTTGGGCGAATTTTACGCCCTCTCATTTTCAAAAGTCGATTCCAAAGCAACTAATAGAGCTTTGCGATCGCAATCACTTCCAGAATCTGCAAAAGATATTCTAGTTTCATAACAGAACAGCAGGGACCTGCCAAAGTTAAACCATTTGGCCAGGAGAGCCCTTTTATGGAGACTTTGCCCGATTTCGATACCCAAAATTTTTGCGATTTTCACAGAATTTTTTTCAAAAGCCGATTCCAAAGCAACTAATAGAGCTTTGCGATCGCAATCACTTCCAGAATCTGCAAAAGATATTCTAGTTTCATAACAGAACAGCAGGGACCTGCCAAAGTTAAACCATTTGGCCAGGAGAGCCCTTTTATGGAGACTTTGCCCGATTTCGATACCCAAAATTTTTGCGATTTTCACAGAATTTTTTTCAAAAGCCGATTCCAAAGCAACTAGTAGAGCTTTGCGATCGCAATCACTTCCAGAATCTGCCCCACGAAGTCTACTTTCATAACAGAACAGCAGGGACCTGCCAAAGTTAAACCATTTGGCCAGGAGAGCCCTTTTATGAAGGCATGTGCTCAATATCGTCGCCAAATTTTTTGGGCGAATTTTACGCCCTCTCATTTTCAAAAGTCGATTCCAAAGCAACTAATAGAGCTTTGCGATCGCAATCACTTCCAGAATCTGCAAAAGATATTCTAGTTTCATAACAGAACAGCAGGGACCTGCCAAAGTTAAACCATTTGGCCAGGAGAGCCCTTTTATGGAGACTTTGCCCGATTTCGATACCCAAAATTTTTGCGATTTTCACAGAATTTTTTTCAAAAGCCGATTCCAAAGCAACTAATAGAGCTTTGCGATCGCAATCACTTCCAGAATCTGCCCCACGAAGTCTACTTTCATAACAGAACAGCAGGGACCTGCCAAAGTTAAACCATTTGGCCAGGAGAGCCCTTTTATGAAGGCATGTGCTCAATATCGTCGCCAAATTTTTTGGGCGAATTTTACGCCCTCTCATTTTCAAAAGTCGATTCCAAAGCAACTAATAGAGCTTTGCGATCGCAATCACTTCCAGAATCTGCAAAAGATATTCTAGTTTCATAACAGAACAGCAGGGACCTGCCAAAGTTAAACCATTTGGCCAGGAGAGCCCTTTTATGGAGACTTTGCCCGATTTCGATACCCAAAATTTTTGCGATTTTCACAGAATTTTTTTCAAAAGCCGATTCCAAAGCAACTAGTAGAGCTTTGCGATCGCAATCACTTCCAGAATCTGCCCCACGAAGTCTACTTTCATAACAGAACAGCAGGGACCTGCCAAAGTTAAACCATTTGGCCAGGAGAGCCCTTTTATGAAGGCATGTGCTCAATATCGTCGCCAAATTTTTTGGGCGAATTTTACGCCCTCTCATTTTCAAAAGTCGATTCCAAAGCAACTAATAGAGCTTTGCGATCGCAATCACTTCCAGAATCTGCAAAAGATATTCTAGTTTCATAACAGAACAGCAGGGACCTGCCAAAGTTAAACCATTTGGCCAGGAGAGCCCTTTTATGGAGACTTTGCCCGATTTCGATACCCAAAATTTTTGCGATTTTCACAGAATTTTTTTCAAAAGCCGATTCCAAAGCAACTAATAGAGCTTTGCGATCGCAATCACTTGCAGAATCTGCCCCACGAAGTCTACTTTCATAACAGAACAGCAGGGACCTGCCAAAGTTAATCCATTTGGCCAGGAGAGCCCTTTTATGAAGGCATGTGCTCAATATCGTCGCCAAATTTTTTGGGCGAATTTTACGCCCTCTCATTTTCAAAAGTCGATTCCAAAGCAACTAATAGAGCTTTGCGATCGCAATCACTTCCAGAATCTGCAAAAGATATTCTAGTTTCATAACAGAACAGCAGGGACCTGCCAAAGTTAAACCATTTGGCCAGGAGAGCCCTTTTATGGAGACTTTGCCCGATTTCGATACCCAAAATTTTTGCGATTTTCACAGAATTTTTTTCAAAAGCCGATTCCAAAGCAACTAATAGAGCTTTGCGATCGCAATCACTTCCAGAATCTGCCCCACGAAGTCTACTTTCATAACAGAACAGCAGGGACCTGCCAAAGTTAAACCATTTGGCCAGGAGAGCCCTTTTATGAAGGCATGTGCTCAATATCGTCGCCAAATTTTTTGGGCGAATTTTACGCCCTCTCATTTTCAAAAGTCGATTCCAAAGCAACTAATAGAGCTTTGCGATCGCAATCACTTCCAGAATCTGCAAAAGATATTCTAGTTTCATAACAGAACAGCAGGGACCTGCCAAAGTTAAACCATTTGGCCAGGAGAGCCCTTTTATGGAGACTTTGCCCGATTTCGATACCCAAAATTTTTGCGATTTTCACAGAATTTTTTTAAAAGCCGATTCCAAAGCAACTATTAGAGCTTTGCGATCGCAATCACTTCCAGAATCTGCCCCACGAAGTCTACTTTCATAACAGAACAGCAGGGACCTGCCAAAGTTAAACCATTTGGCCAGGAGAGCCCTTTTATGAAGGCATGTGCTCAATATCGTCGCCAAATTTTTTGGGCGAATTTTACGCCCTCTCATTTTCAAAAGTCGATTCCAAAGCAACTAATAGAGCTTTGCGATCGCAATCACTTCCAGAATCTGCAAAAGATATTCTAGTTTCATAACAGAACAGCAGGGACCTGCCAAAGTTAAACCATTTGGCCAGGAGAGCCCTTTTATGGAGACTTTGCCCGATTTCGATACCCAAAATTTTTGCGATTTTCACAGAATTTTTTTCAAAAGCCGATTCCAAAGCAACTAGTAGAGCTTTGCGATCGCAATCACTTCCAGAATCTGCCCCACGAAGTCTACTTTCATAACAGAACAGCAGGGACCTGCCAAAGTTAAACCATTTGGCCAGGAGAGCCCTTTTATGAAGGCATGTGCTCAATATCGTCGCTAAATTTTTTGGGCGAATTTTACGCCCTCTCAGTTTCAAAAGTCGATTCCAAAGCAACTAATAGAGCTTTGCGATCGCAATCACTTCCAGAATCTGCAAAAGATATTCTAGTTTCATAACAGAACAGCAGGGACCTGCCAAAGTTAAACCATTTGGCCAGGAGAGCCCTTTTATGGAGACTTTGCCCGATTTCGATACCCAAAATTTTTGCGATTTTCACAGAATTTTTTTCAAAAGCCGATTCCAAAGCAACTAATAGAGCTTTGCGATCGCAATCACTTCCAGAATCTGCCCCACGAAGTCTACTTTCATAACAGAACAGCAGGGACCTGCCAAAGTTAAACCATTTGGCCAGGAGAGCCCTTTTATGAAGGCATGTGCTCAATATCGTCGCCAAATTTTTTGGGCGAATTTTACGCACTCTCATTTTCAAAAGTCGATTCCAAAGCAACTAATAGAGCTTTGCGTTCGCAATCACTTCCAGAATCTGCAAAAGATATTCTAGTTTCATAACAGAACAGCAGGGACCTGCCAAAGTTAAACCATTTGGCCAGGAGAGCCCTTTTATGGAGACTTTGCCCGATTTCGATACCCAAAATTTTTGCGATTTTCACAGAATTTTTTTCAAAAGCCGATTCCAAAGCAACTAGTAGAGCTTTGCGATCGCAATCACTTCCGGAATCTGCCCCACGAAGTCTACTTTCATAACAGAACAGCAGGGACCTGCCAAAGTTAAACCATTTGGCCAGGAGAGCCCTTTTATGAAGGCATGTGCTCAATATCGTCGCCAAATTTTTTGGGCGAATTTTACGCCCTCTCATTTTCAAAAGTCGATTCCAAAGCAACTAATAGAGCTTTGCGATCGCAATCACTTCCAGAATCTGCAAAAGATATTCTAGTTTCATAACAGAACAGCAGGGACCTGCCAAAGTTAAACCATTTGGCCAGGAGAGCCCTTTTATGGAGACTTTGCCCGATTTCGATACCCAAAATTTTTGCGATTTTCACAGAATTTTTTTCAAAAGCCGATTCCAAAGCAACTAATAGAGCTTTGCGATCGCAATCACTTCCAGAATCTGCCCCACGAAGTCTACTTTCATAACAGAACAGCAGGGACCTGCCAAAGTTAAACCATTTGGCCAGGAGAGCCCTTTTATGAAGGCATGTGCTCAATATCGTCGCCAAATTTTTTGGGCGAATTTTACGCCCTCTCATTTTCAAAAGTCGATTCCAAAGCAACTAATAGAGCTTTGCGATCGCAATCACTTCCAGAATCTGCAAAAGATATTCTAGTTTCATAACAGAACAGCAGGGACCTGCCAAAGTTAAACCATTTGGCCAGGAGAGCCCTTTTATGGAGACTTTGCCCGATTTCGATACCCAAAATTTTTGCGATTTTCACAGAATTTTTTTCAAAAGCCGATTCCAAAGCAACTAATAGAGCTTTGCGATCGCAATCACTTCCAGAATCTGCCCCACGAAGTCTACTTTCATAACAGAACAGCAGGGACCTGCCAAAGTTAAACCATTTGGCCAGGAGAGCCCTTTTATGAAGGCATGTGCTCAATATCGTCGCCAAATTTTTTGGGCGAATTTTACGCCCTCTCATTTTCAAAAGTCGATTCCAAAGCAACTAATAGAGCTTTGCGATCGCAATCATTTCCAGAATCTGCAAAAGATATTCTAGTTTCATAACAGAACAGCAGGGACCTGCCAAAGTTAAACCATTTGGCCAGGAGAGCCCTTTTATGGAGACTTTGCCCGATTTCGATACCCAAAATTTTTGCGATTTTCACAGAATTTTTTTCAAAAGCCGATTCCAAAGCAACTAATAGAGCTTTGCGATCGCAATCACTTCCAGAATCTGCCCCACGAAATCTACTTTCATAACAGAACAGCAGGGACCTGCCAAAGTTAAACCATTTGGCCAGGAGAGCCCTTTTATGAAGGCATGTGCTCAATATCGTCGCCAAATTTTTTGGGCGAATTTTACGCCCTCTCATTTTCAAAAGTCGATTCCAAAGCAACTAATAGAGCTTTGCGATCGCAATCACTTCCAGAATCTGCAAAAGATATTCTAGTTTCATAACAGAACAGCAGGGACCTGCCAAAGTTAAACCATTTGGCCAGGAGAGCCCTTTTATGGAGACTTTGCCCGATTTCGATACCCAAAATTTTTGCGATTTTCACAGAATTTTTTTCAAAAGCCGATTCCAAAGCAACTAGTAGAGCTTTGCGATCGCAATCACTTCCAGAATCTGCCCCACGAAGTCTACTTTCATAACAGAACAGCAGGGACCTGCCAAAGTTAAACCATTTGGCCAGGAGAGCCCTTTTATGAAGGCATGTGCTCAATATCGTCGCCAAATTTTTTGGGCGAATTTTACGCCCTCTCATTTTCAAAAGTCGATTCCAAAGCAACTAATAGAGCTTTGCGATCGCAATCACTTCCAGAATCTGCAAAAGATATTCTAGTTTCATAACAGAACAGCAGGGACCTGCCAAAGTTAAACCATTTGGCCAGGAGAGCCCTTTTATGGAGACTTTGCCCGATTTCGATACCCAAAATTTTTGCGATTTTCACAGAATTTTTTTCAAAAGCCGATTCCAAAGCAACTAATAGAGCTTTGCGATCGCAATCACTTCCAGAATCTGCCCCACGAAGTCTACTTTCATAACAGAACAGCAGGGACCTGCCAAAGTTAAACCATTTGGCCAGGAGAGCCCTTTTATGAAGGCATGTGCTCAATATCGTCGCCAAATTTTTTGGGCGAATTTTACGCCCTCTCATTTTCAAAAGTCGATTCCAAAGCAACTAATAGAGCTTTGCGATCGCAATCACTTCCAGAATCTGCAA
>CAWVNO010001213.1:0-54746 GCA_963930645.1 Salticus scenicus | reverse complement strand
ATTTTGCACGGTGAAACTTTGGGCCCGGGGGGCGTTTTTACGCGGACTTTCGGCAGCCGTCCTGCGCTCTCAAAATTTTTTTCGCAGTTTCACATGCCCATCTTCAAACGACGATTCCCAAGCAACTAAAAGAGTCTAACTATCGCAATAAGTTTCAGAATCTGCGGAATATATTCTAGTTTCATAATAACCGCACCGGAAATTTTGCACGGTGAAACTTTGGGCCCGGGGGGCGTTTTTACGCGGACTTTCGGCAGCCGTCCTGCGCTCTCAAAATTTTTCTCGCAGTTTCACATGCCCATCTTCAAACGACGATTCCCAAGCAACTAAAAGAGTCTAACTATCGCAATAACTTTCAGAATCTGCGAAATGTATTCTAGTTTCATAATAACATCACCGGGAATTTTGCACGGTGAAACTTTAGGCCCGGGGGGCGTTTTTACGCAGACTTTCGGCAGCCGTCCTGCGCTCTCAAAATTTTTCTCGCAGTTTCACATGCCCATCTTCAAACGACGATTCCCAAGCAACTAAAAGAGTCTAACTATCGCAATAAGTTTCAGAATCTGCGGAATATATTCTAGTTTCATAATAACCGCACCGGAAATTTTGCACCGTGAAACTTTGGGCCCGGGGGGCGTTTTTACGCGGACTTTCGGCAGCCGTCCTGCGCTCTCAAAATTTTTTTCGCAGTTTCACATGCCCATCTTCAAACGACGATTCCCAAGCAACTAAAAGAGTCTAACTATCGCAATAAGTTTCAGAATCTGCGGAATATATTCTAGTTTCATAATAACCGCACCGGAAATTTTGCACGGTGAAACTTTGGGCCCGGGGGGCGTTTTTACGCGGACTTTCGGCAGCCGTCCTGCGCTCTCAAAATTTTTCTCGCAGTTTCACATGCCCATCTTCAAACGACGATTCCCAAGCAACTAAAAGAGTCTAACTATCGCAATAACTTTCAGAATCTGCGAAATGTATTCTAGTTTCATAATAACATCACCGGGAATTTTGCACGGTGAAACTTTAGGCCCGGGGGGCGTTTTTACGCAGACTTTCGGCAGCCGTCCTGCGCTCTCAAAATTTTTCTCGCAGTTTCACATGCCCATCTTCAAACGACGATTCCCAAGCAACTAAAAGAGTCTAACTATCGCAATAAGTTTCAGAATCTGCGGAATATATTCTAGTTTCATAATAACCGCACCGGAAATTTTGCACGGTGAAACTTTGGGCCCGGGGGGCGTTTTTACGCGGACTTTCGGCAGCCGTCCTGCGCTCTCAAAATTTTTTTCGCAGTTTCACATGCCCATCTTCAAACGACGATTCCCAAGCAACTAAAAGAGTCTAACTATCGCAATAAGTTTCAGAATCTGCGGAATATATTCTAGTTTCATAATAACCGCACCGGAAATTTTGCACGGTGAAACTTTGGGCCCGGGGGGCGTTTTTACGCGGACTTTCGGCAGCCGTCCTGCGCTCTCAAAATTTTTCTCGCAGTTTCACATGCCCATCTTCAAACGACGATTCCCAAGCAACTAAAAGAGTCTAACTATCGCAATAACTTTCAGAATCTGCGAAATGTATTCTAGTTTCATAATAACATCACCGGGAATTTTGCACGGTGAAACTTTAGGCCCGGGGGGCGTTTTTACGCAGACTTTCGGCAGCCGTCCTGCGCTCTCAAAATTTTTCTCGCAGTTTCACATGCCCATCTTCAAACGACGATTCCCAAGCAACTAAAAGAGTCTAACTATCGCAATAAGTTTCAAAATCTGCGGAATATATTCTAGTTTCATAATAACCGCACCGGAAATTTTGCACGGTGAAACTTTGGGCCCGGGGGGCGTTTTTACGCGGACTTTCGGCAGCCGTCCTGCGCTCTCAAAATTTTTTTCGCAGTTTCACATGCCCATCTTCAAACGACGATTCCCAAGCAACTAAAAGAGTCTAACTATCGCAATAAGTTTCAGAATCTGCGGAATATATTCTAGTTTCATAATAACCGCACCGGAAATTTTGCACGGTGAAACTTTGGGCCCGGGGGGCGTTTTTACGCGGACTTTCGGCAGCCGTCCTGCGCTCTCAAAATTTTTCTCGCAGTTTCACATGCCCATCTTCAAACGACGATTCCTAAGCAACTAAAAGAGTCTAACTATCGCAATAACTTTCAGAATCTGCGAAATGTATTCTAGTTTCATAATAACATCACCGGGAATTTTGCACGGTGAAACTTTAGGCCCGGGGGGCGTTTTTACGCAGACTTTCGGCAGCCGTCCTGCGCTCTCAAAATTTTTCTCGCAGTTTCACATGCCCATCTTCAAACGACGATTCCCAAGCAACTAAAAGAGTCTAACTATCGCAATAAGTTTCAGAATCTGCGGAATATATTCTAGTTTCATAATAACCGCACCGGAAATTTTGCACGGTGAAACTTTGGGCCCGGGGGGCGTTTTTACGCGGACTTTCGGCAGCCGTCCTGCGCTCTCAAAATTTTTTTCGCAGTTTCACATGCCCATCTTCAAACGACGATTCCCAAGCAACTAAAAGAGTCTAACTATCGCAATAAGTTTCAGAATCTGCGGAATATATTCTAGTTTCATAATAACCGCACCGGAAATTTTGCACGGTGAAACTTTGGGCCCGGGGGGCGTTTTTACGCGGACTTTCGGCAGCCGTCCTGCGCTCTCAAAATTTTTTTCGCAGTTTCACATGCCCATCTTCAAACGACGATTCCCAAGCAACTAAAAGAGTCTAACTATCGCAATAAGTTTCAGAATCTGCGGAATATATTCTAGTTTCATAATAACCGCACCGGAAATTTTGCACGGTGAAACTTTGGGCCCGGGGGGCGTTTTTACGCGGACTTTCGGCAGCCGTCCTGCGCTCTCAAAATTTTTCTCGCAGTTTCACATGCCCATCTTCAAACGACGATTCCCAAGCAACTAAAAGAGTCTAACTATCGCAATAACTTTCAGAATCTGCGAAATGTATTCTAGTTTCATAATAACATCACCGGGAATTTTGCACGGTGAAACTTTAGGCCCGGGGGGCGTTTTTACGCAGACTTTCGGCAGCCGACCTGCGCTCTCAAAATTTTTCTCGCAGTTTCACATGCCCATCTTCAAACGACGATTCCCAAGCAACTAAAAGAGTCTAACTATCGCAATAAGTTTCAGAATCTGCGGAATATATTCTAGTTTCATAATAACCGCACCGGAAATTTTGCACGGTGAAACTTTGGGCCCGGGGGGCGTTTTTACGCGGACTTTCGGCAGCCGTCCTGCGCTCTCAAAATTTTTTTCGCAGTTTCACATGCCCATCTTCAAACGACGATTCCCAAGCAACTAAAAGAGTCTAACTATCGCAATAAGTTTCAGAATCTGCGGAATATATTCTAGTTTCATAATAACCGCACCGGAAATTTTGCACGGTGAAACTTTGGGCCCGGGGGGCGTTTTTACGCGGACTTTCGGCAGCCGTCCTGCGCTCTCAAAATTTTTCTCGCAGTTTCACATGCCCATCTTCAAACGACGATTCCCAAGTAACTAAAAGAGTCTAACTATCGCAATAACTTTCAGAATCTGCGAAATGTATTCTAGTTTCATAATAACATCACCGGGAATTTTGCACGGTGAAACTTTAGGCCCGGGGGGCGTTTTTACGCAGACTTTCGGCAGCCGTCCTGCGCTCTCAAAATTTTTCTCGCAGTTTCACATGCCCATCTTCAAACGACGATTCCCAAGCAACTAAAAGAGTCTAACTATCGCAATAAGTTTCAGAATCTGCGGAATATATTCTAGTTTCATAATAACCGCACCGGAAATTTTGCACGGTGAAACTTTGGGCCCGGGGGGCGTTTTTACGCGGACTTTCGGCAGCCGTCCTGCGCTCTCAAAATTTTTTTCGCAGTTTCACATGCCCATCTTCAAACGACGATTCCCAAGCAACTAAAAGAGTCTAACTATCGCAATAAGTTTCAGAATCTGCGGAATATATTCTAGTTTCATAATAACCGCACCGGAAATTTTGCACGGTGAAACTTTGGGCCCGGGGGGCGTTTTTACGCGGACTTTCGGCAGCCGTCCTGCGCTCTCAAAATTTTTTTCGCAGTTTCACATGCCCATCTTCAAACGACGATTCCCAAGCAACTAAAAGAGTCTAACTATCGCAATAAGTTTCAGAATCTGCGGAATATATTCTAGTTTCATAATAACCGCACCGGAAATTTTGCACGGTGAAACTTTGGGCCCGGGGGGCGTTTTTACGCGGACTTTCGGCAGCCGTCCTGCGCTCTCAAAATTTTTCTCGCAGTTTCACATGCCCATCTTCAAACGACGATTCCCAAGCAACTAAAAGAGTCTAACTATCGCAATAACTTTCAGAATCTGCGAAATGTATTCTAGTTTCATAATAACATCACCGGGAATTTTGCACGGTGAAACTTTAGGCCCGGGGGGCGTTTTTACGCAGACTTTCGGCAGCCGTCCTGCGCTCTCAAAATTTTTCTCGCAGTTTCACATGCCCATCTTCAAACGACGATTCCCAAGCAACTAAAAGAGTCTAACTATCGCAATAAGTTTCAGAATCTGCGGAATATATTCTAGTTTCATAATAACCGCACCGGAAATTTTGCACGGTGAAACTTTGGGCCCGGGGGGCGTTTTTACGCGGACTTTCGGCAGCCGTCCTGCGCTCTCAAAATTTTTCTCGCAGTTTCACATGCCCATCTTCAAACGACGATTCCCAAGCAACTAAAAGAGTCTAACTATCGCAATAACTTTCAGAATCTGCGAAATGTATTCTAGTTTCATAATAACATCACCGGGAATTTTGCACGGTGATACTTTAGGCCCGGGGGGCGTTTTTACGCAGACTTTCGGCAGCCGTCCTGCGCTCTCAAAATTTTTCTCGCAGTTTCACATGCCCATCTTCAAACGACGATTCCCAAGCAACTAAAAGAGTCTAACTATCGCAATAAGTTTCAGAATCTGCGGAATATATTCTAGTTTCATAATAACCGCACCGGAAATTTTGCACGGTGAAACTTTGGGCCCGGGGGGCGTTTTTACGCGGACTTTCGGCAGCCGTCCTGCGCTCTCAAAATTTTTTTCGCAGTTTCACATGCCCATCTTCAAACGACGATTCCCAAGCAACTAAAAGAGTCTAACTATCGCAATAAGTTTCAGAATCTGCGGAATATGTTCTAGTTTCATAATAACCGCACCGGAAATTTTGCACGGTGAAACTTTGGGCCCGGGGGGCGTTTTTACGCGGACTTTCGGCAGCCGTCCTGCGCTCTCAAAATTTTTCTCGCAGTTTCACATGCCCATCTTCAAACGACGATTCCCAAGCAACTAAAAGAGTCTAACTATCGCAATAACTTTCAGAATCTGCGAAATGTATTCTAGTTTCATAATAACATCACCGGGAATTTTGCACGGTGAAACTTTAGGCCCGGGGGGCGTTTTTACGCAGACTTTCGGCAGCCGTCCTGCGCTCTCAAAATTTTTCTCGCAGTTTCACATGCCCATCTTCAAACGACGATTCCCAAGCAACTAAAAGAGTCTAACTATCGCAATAAGTTTCAGAATCTGCGGAATATATTCTAGTTTCATAATAACCGCACCGGAAATTTTGCACGGTGAAACTTTGGGCCCGGGGGGCGTTTTTACGCGGACTTTCGGCAGCCGTCCTGCGCTCTCAAAATTTTTTTCGCAGTTTCACATGCCCATCTTCAAACGACGATTCCCAAGCAACTAAAAGAGTCTAACTATCGCAATAAGTTTCAGAATCTGCGGAATATATTCTAGTTTCATAATAACCGCACCGGAAATTTTGCACGGTGAAACTTCTGGCCCGGGGGGCGTTTTTACGCGGACTTTCGGCAGCCGTCCTGCGCTCTCAAAATTTTTTTCGCAGTTTCACATGCCCATCTTCAAACGACGATTCCCAAGCAACTAAAAGAGTCTAACTATCGCAATAAGTTTCAGAATCTGCGGAATATATTCTAGTTTCATAATAACCGCACCGGAAATTTTGCACGGTGAAACTTTGGGCCCGGGGGGCGTTTTTACGCGGACTTTCGGCAGCCGTCCTGCGCTCTCAAAATTTTTCTCGCAGTTTCACATGCCCATCTTCAAACGACGATTCCCAAGCAACTAAAAGAGTCTAACTATCGCAATAACTTTCAGAATCTGCGAAATGTATTCTAGTTTCATAATAACATCACCGGGAATTTTGCACGGTGAAACTTTAGGCCCGGGGGGCGTTTTTACGCAGACTTTCGGCAGCCGTCCTGCGCTCTCAAAATTTTTCTCGCAGTTTCACATGCCCATCTTCAAACGACGATTCCCAAGCAACTAAAAGAGTCTAACTATCGCAATAAGTTTCAGAATCTGCGGAATATATTCTAGTTTCATAATAACCGCACCGGAAATTTTGCACGGTGAAACTTTGGGCCCGGGGGGCGTTTTTACGCGGACTTTCGGCAGCCGTCCTGCGCTCTCAAAATTTTTTTCGCAGTTTCACATGCCCATCTTCAAACGACGATTCCCAAGCAACTAAAAGAGTCTAACTATCGCAATAAGTTTCAGAATCTGCGGAATATATTCTAGTTTCATAATAACCGCACCGGAAATTTTGCACGGTGAAACTTTGGGCCCGGGGGGCGTTTTTACGCGGACTTTCGGCAGCCGTCCTGCGCTCTCAAAATTTTTCTCGCAGTTTCACATGCCCATCTTCAAACGACGATTCCCAAGCAACTAAAAGAGTCTAACTATCGCAATAACTTTCAGAATCTGCGAAATGTATTCTAGTTTCATAATAACATCACCGGGAATTTTGCACGGTGAAACTTTAGGCCCGGGGGGCGTTTTTACGCAGACTTTCGGCAGCCGTCCTGCGCTCTCAAAATTTTTCTCGCAGTTTCACATGCCCATCTTCAAACGACGATTCCCAAGCAACTAAAAGAGTCTAACTATCGCAATAAGTTTCAGAATCTGCGGAATATATTCTAGTTTCATAATAACCGCACCGGAAATTTTGCACGGTGAAACTTTGGGCCCGGGGGGCGTTTTTACGCGGACTTTCGGCAGCCGTCCTGCGCTCTCAAAATTTTTTTCGCAGTTTCACATGCCCATCTTCAAACGACGATTCCCAAGCAACTAAAAGAGTCTAACTATCGCAATAAGTTTCAGAATCTGCGGAATATATTCTAGTTTCATAATAACCGCACCGGAAATTTTGCACGGTGAAACTTTGGGCCCGGGGGGCGTTTTTACGCGGACTTTCGGCAGCCGTCCTGCGCTCTCAAAATTTTTCTCGCAGTTTCACATGCCCATCTTCAAACGACGATTCCCAAGCAACTAAAAGAGTCTAACTATCGCAATAACTTTCAGAATCTGCGAAATGTATTCTAGTTTCATAATAACATCACCGGGAATTTTGCACGGTGAAACTTTAGGCCCGGGGGGCGTTTTTACGCAGACTTTCGGCAGCCGTCCTGCGCTCTCAAAATTTTTCTCGCAGTTTCACATGCCCATCTTCAAACGACGATTCCCAAGCAACTAAAAGAGTCTAACTATCGCAATAAGTTTCAGAATCTGCGGAATATATTCTAGTTTCATAATAACCGCACCGGAAATTTTGCACGGTGAAACTTTGGGCCCGGGGGGCGTTTTTACGCGGACTTTCGGCAGCCGTCCTGCGCTCTCAAAATTTTTTTCGCAGTTTCACATGCCCATCTTCAAACGACGATTCCCAAGCAACTAAAAGAGTCTAACTATCGCAATAAGTTTCAGAATCTGCGGAATATATTCTAGTTTCATAATAACCGCACCGGAAATTTTGCACGGTGAAACTTTGGGCCCGGGGGGCGTTTTTACGCGGACTTTCGGCAGCCGTCCTGCGCTCTCAAAATTTTTCTCGCAGTTTCACATGCCCATCTTCAAACGACGATTCCCAAGCAACTAAAAGAGTCTAACTATCGCAATAACTTTCAGAATCTGCGAAATGTATTCTAGTTTCATAATAACATCACCGGGAATTTTGCACGGTGAAACTTTAGGCCCGGGGGGCGTTTTTACGCAGACTTTCGGCAGCCGTCCTGCGCTCTCAAAATTTTTCTCGCAGTTTCAAATGCCCATCTTCAAACGACGATTCCCAAGCAACTAAAAGAGTCTAACTATCGCAATAAGTTTCAGAATCTGCGGAATATATTCTAGTTTCATAATAACCGCACCGGAAATTTTGCACGGTGAAACTTTGGGCCCGGGGGGCGTTTTTACGCGGACTTTCGGCAGCCGTCCTGCGCTCTCAAAATTTTTTTCGCAGTTTCACATGCCCATCTTCAAACGACGATTCCCAAGCAACTAAAAGAGTCTAACTATCGCAATAAGTTTCAGAATCTGCGGAATATATTCTAGTTTCATAATAACCGCACCGGAAATTTTGCACGGTGAAACTTTGGGCCCGGGGGGCGTTTTTACGCGGACTTTCGGCAGCCGTCCTGCGCTCTCAAAATTTTTCTCGCAGTTTCACATGCCCATCTTCAAACGACGATTCCCAAGCAACTAAAAGAGTCTAACTATCGCAATAACTTTCAGAATCTGCGAAATGTATTCTAGTTTCATAATAACATCACCGGGAATTTTGCACGGTGAAACTTTAGGCCCGGGGGGCGTTTTTACGCAGACTTTCGGCAGCCGTCCTGCGCTCTCAAAATTTTTCTCGCAGTTTCACATGCCCATCTTCAAACGACGATTCCCAAGCAACTAAAAGAGTCTAACTATCGCAATAAGTTTCAGAATCTGCGGAATATATTCTAGTTTCATAATAACCGCACCGGAAATTTTGCACGGTGAAACTTTGGGCCCGGGGGGCGTTTTTACGCGGACTTTCGGCAGCCGTCCTGCGCTCTCAAAATTTTTTTCGCAGTTTCACATGCCCATCTTCAAACGACGATTCCCAAGCAACTAAAAGAGTCTAACTATCGCAATAAGTTTCAGAATCTGCGGAATATATTCTAGTTTCATAATAACCGCACCGGAAATTTTGCACGGTGAAACTTTGGGCCCGGGGGGCGTTTTTACGCGGACTTTCGGCAGCCGTCCTGCGCTCTCAAAATTTTTTTCGCAGTTTCACATGCCCATCTTCAAACGACGATTCCCAAGCAACTAAAAGAGTCTAACTATCGCAATAAGTTTCAGAATCTGCGGAATATATTCTAGTTTCATAATAACCGCACCGGAAATTTTGCACGGTGAAACTTTGGGCCCGGGGGGCGTTTTTACGCGGACTTTCGGCAGCCGTCCTGCGCTCTCAAAATTTTTCTCGCAGTTTCACATGCCCATCTTCAAACGACGATTCCCAAGCAACTAAAAGAGTCTAACTATCGCAATAACTTTCAGAATCTGCGAAATGTATTCTAGTTTCATAATAACATCACCGGGAATTTTGCACGGTGAAACTTTAGGCCCGGGGGGCGTTTTTACGCAGACTTTCGGCAGCGGTCCTGCGCTCTCAAAATTTTTCTCGCAGTTTCACATGCCCATCTTCAAACGACGATTCCCAAGCAACTAAAAGAGTCTAACTATCGCAATAAGTTTCAGAATCTGCGGAATATATTCTAGTTTCATAATAACCGCACCGGAAATTTTGCACGGTGAAACTTTGGCCCCGGGGGGCGTTTTTACGCGGACTTTCGGCAGCCGTCCTGCGCTCTCAAAATTTTTTTCGCAGTTTCACATGCCCATCTTCAAACGACGATTCCCAAGCAACTAAAAGAGTCTAACTATCGCAATAAGTTTCAGAATCTGCGGAATATATTCTAGTTTCATAATAACCGCACCGGAAATTTTGCACGGTGAAACTTTGGGCCCGGGGGGCGTTTTTACGCGGACTTTCGGCAGCCGTCCTGCGCTCTCAAAATTTTTCTCGCAGTTTCACATGCCCATCTTCAAACGACGATTCCCAAGCAACTAAAAGAGTCTAACTATCGCAATAACTTTCAGAATCTGCGAAATGTATTCTAGTTTCATAATAACATCACCGGGAATTTTGCACGGTGAAACTTTAGGCCCGGGGGGCGTTTTTACGCAGACTTTCGGCAGCCGTCCTGCGCTCTCAAAATTTTTCTCGCAGTTTCACATGCCCATCTTCAAACGACGATTCCCAAGCAACTAAAAGAGTCTAACTATCGCAATAAGTTTCAGAATCTGCGGAATATATTCTAGTTTCATAATAACCGCACCGGAAATTTTGCACGGTGAAACTTTGGGCCCGGGGGGCGTTTTTACGCGGACTTTCGGCAGCCGTCCTGCGCTCTCAAAATTTTTTTCGCAGTTTCACATGCCCATCTTCAAACGACGATTCCCAAGCAACTAAAAGAGTCTAACTATCGCAATAAGTTTCAGAATCTGCGGAATATATTCTAGTTTCATAATAACCGCACCGGAAATTTTGCACGGGGAAACTTTGGGCCCGGGGGGCGTTTTTACGCGGACTTTCGGCAGCCGTCCTGCGCTCTCAAAATTTTTTTCGCAGTTTCACATGCCCATCTTCAAACGACGATTCCCAAGCAACTAAAAGAGTCTAACTATCGCAATAAGTTTCAGAATCTGCGGAATATATTCTAGTTTCATAATAACCGCACCGGAAATTTTGCACGGTGAAACTTTGGGCCCGGGGGGCGTTTTTACGCGGACTTTCGGCAGCCGTCCTGCGCTCTCAAAATTTTTCTCGCAGTTTCACATGCCCATCTTCAAACGACGATTCCCAAGCAACTAAAAGAGTCTAACTATCGCAATAACTTTCAGAATCTGCGAAATGTATTCTAGTTTCATAATAACATCACCGGGAATTTTGCACGGTGAAACTTTAGGCCCGGGGGGCGTTTTTACGCAGACTTTCGGCAGCCGTCCTGCGCTCTCAAAATTTTTCTCGCAGTTTCACATGCCCATCTTCAAACGACGATTCCCAAGCAACTAAAAGAGTCTAACTATCGCAATAAGTTTCAGAATCTGCGGAATATATTCTAGTTTCATAATAACCGCACCGGAAATTTTGCACGGTGAAACTTTGGGCCCGGGGGGCGTTTTTACGCGGACTTTCGGCAGCCGTCCTGCGCTCTCAAAATTTTTTTCGCAGTTTCACATGCCCATCTTCAAACGACGATTCCCAAGCAACTAAAAGAGTCTAACTATCGCAATAAGTTTCAGAATCTGCGGAATATATTCTAGTTTCATAATAACCGCACCGGAAATTTTGCACGGTGAAACTTTGGGCCCGGGGGGCGTTTTTACGCGGACTTTCGGCAGCCGTCCTGCGCTCTCAAAATTTTTCTCGCAGTTTCACATGCCCATCTTCAAACGACGATTCCCAAGCAACTAAAAGAGTCTAACTATCGCAATAACTTTCAGAATCTGCGAAATGTATTCTAGTTTCATAATAACATCACCGGGAATTTTGCACGGTGAAACTTTAGGCCCGGGGGGCGTTTTTACGCAGACTTTCGGCAGCCGTCCTGCGCTCTCAAAATTTTTCTCGCAGTTTCACATGCCCATCTTCAAACGACGATTCCCAAGCAACTAAAAGAGTCTAACTATCGCAATAAGTTTCAGAATCTGCGGAATATATTCTAGTTTCATAATAACCGCACCGGAAATTTTGCACGGTGAAACTTTGGGCCCGGGGGGCGTTTTTACGCGGACTTTCGGCAGCCGTCCTGCGCTCTCAAAATTTTTTTCGCAGTTTCACATGCCCATCTTCAAACGACGATTCCCAAGCAACTAAAAGAGTCTAACTATCGCAATAAGTTTCAGAATCTGCGGAATATATTCTAGTTTCATAATAACCGCACCGGAAATTTTGCACGGTGAAACTTTGGGCCCGGGGGGCGTTTTTACGCGGACTTTCGGCAGCCGTCCTGCGCTCCACATGCCCATCTTCAAACGACGATTCCCAAGCAACTAAAAGAGTCTAACTATCGCAATAACTTTCAGAATCTGCGAAATGTATTCTAGTTTCATAATAACATCACCGGGAATTTTGCACGGTGAAACTTTAGGCCCGGGGGGCGTTTTTACGCAGACTTTCGGCAGCCGTCCTGCGCTCTCAAAATTTTTCTCGCAGTTTCACATGCCCATCTTCAAACGACGATTCCCAAGCAACTAAAAGAGTCTAACTATCGCAATAAGTTTCAGAATCTGCGGAATATATTCTAGTTTCATAATAACCGCACCGGAAATTTTGCACGGTGAAACTTTGGGCCCGGGGGGCGTTTTTACGCGGACTTTCGGCAGCCGTCCTGCGCTCTCAAAATTTTTTTCGCAGTTTCACATGCCCATCTTCAAACGACGATTCCCAAGCAACTAAAAGAGTCTAACTATCGCAATAAGTTTCAGAATCTGCGGAATATATTCTAGTTTCATAATAACCGCACCGGAAATTTTGCACGGTGAAACTTTGGGCCCGGGGGGCGTTTTTACGCGGACTTTCGGCAGCCGTCCTGCGCTCTCAAAATTTTTCTCGCAGTTTCACATGCCCATCTTCAAACGACGATTCCCAAGCAACTAAAAGAGTCTAACTATCGCAATAACTTTCAGAATCTGCGAAATGTATTCTAGTTTCATAATAACATCACCGGGAATTTTGCACGGTGAAACTTTAGGCCCGGGGGGCGTTTTTACGCAGACTTTCGGCAGCCGTCCTGCGCTCTCAAAATTTTTCTCGCAGTTTCACATGCCCATCTTCAAACGACGATTCCCAAGCAACTAAAAGAGTCTAACTATCGCAATAAGTTTCAGAATCTGCGGAATATATTCTAGTTTCATAATAACCGCACCGGAAATTTTGCACGGTGAAACTTTGGGCCCGGGGGGCGTTTTTACGCGGACTTTCGGCAGCCGTCCTGCGCTCTCAAAATTTTTTTCGCAGTTTCACATGCCCATCTTCAAACGACGATTCCCAAGCAACTAAAAGAGTCTAACTATCGCAATAAGTTTCAGAATCTGCGGAATATATTCTAGTTTCATAATAACCGCACCGGAAATTTTGCACGGTGAAACTTTGGGCCCGGGGGGCGTTTTTACGCGGACTTTCGGCAGCCGTCCTGCGCTCTCAAAATTTTTCTCGCAGTTTCACATGCCCATCTTCAAACGACGATTCCCAAGCAACTAAAAGAGTCTAACTATCGCAATAACTTTCAGAATCTGCGAAATGTATTCTAGTTTCATAATAACATCACCGGGAATTTTGCACGGTGAAACTTTAGGCCCGGGGGGCGTTTTTACGCAGACTTTCGGCAGCCGTCCTGCGCTCTCAAAATTTTTTTCGCAGTTTCACATGCCCATCTTCAAACGACGATTCCCAAGCAACTAAAAGAGTCTAACTATCGCAATAAGTTTCAGAATCTGCGGAATATATTCTAGTTTCATAATAACCGCACCGGAAATTTTGCACGGTGAAACTTTGGGCCCGGGGGGCGTTTTTACGCGGACTTTCGGCAGCCGTCCTGCGCTCTCAAAATTTTTTTCGCAGTTTCACATGCCCATCTTCAAACGACGATTCCCAAGCAACTAAAAGAGTCTAACTATCGCAATAAGTTTCAGAATCTGCGGAATATATTCTAGTTTCATAATAACCGCACCGGAAATTTTGCACGGTGAAACTTTGGGCCCGGGGGGCGTTTTTACGCGGACTTTCGGCAGCCGTCCTGCGCTCTCAAAATTTTTCTCGCAGTTTCACATGCCCATCTTCAAACGACGATTCCCAAGCAACTAAAAGAGTCTAACTATCGCAATAACTTTCAGAATCTGCGAAATGTATTCTAGTTTCATAATAACATCACCGGGAATTTTGCACGGTGAAACTTTAGGCCCGGGGGGCGTTTTTACGCAGACTTTCGGCAGCCGTCCTGCGCTCTCAAAATTTTTCTCGCAGTTTCACATGCCCATCTTCAAACGACGATTCCCAAGCAACTAAAAGAGTCTAACTATCGCAATAAGTTTCAGAATCTGCGGAATATATTCTAGTTTCATAATAACCGCACCGGAAATTTTGCACGGTGAAACTTTGGGCCCGGGGGGCGTTTTTACGCGGACTTTCGGCAGCCGTCCTGCGCTCTCAAAATTTTTTTCGCAGTTTCACATGCCCATCTTCAAACGACGATTCCCAAGCAACTAAAAGAGTCTAACTATCGCAATAAGTTTCAGAATCTGCGGAATATATTCTAGTTTCATAATAACCGCACCGGAAATTTTGCACGGTGAAACTTTGGGCCCGGGGGGCGTTTTTACGCGGACTTTCGGCAGCCGTCCTGCGCTCTCAAAATTTTTCTCGCAGTTTCACATGCCCATCTTCAAACGACGATTCCCAAGCAACTAAAAGAGTCTAACTATCGCAATAACTTTCAGAATCTGCGAAATGTATTCTAGTTTCATAATAACATCACCGGGAATTTTGCACGGTGAAACTTTAGGCCCGGGGGGCGTTTTTACGCAGACTTTCGGCAGCCGTCCTGCGCTCTCAAAATTTTTCTCGCAGTTTCACATGCCCATCTTCAAACGA
This sequence comes from Salticus scenicus, assembly GCA_963930645.1. Classification (NCBI taxonomy): domain Eukaryota; kingdom Metazoa; phylum Arthropoda; class Arachnida; order Araneae; family Salticidae; genus Salticus; species Salticus scenicus. The sequence continues at coordinate 40,184 of CAWVNO010001213.1, read as the reverse complement.
CGATTCCCAAGCAACTAAAAGAGTCTAACTATCGCAATAAGTTTCAGAATCTGCGGAATATATTCTAGTTTCATAATAACCGCACCGGAAATTTTGCACGGTGAAACTTTGGGCCCGGGGGGCGTTTTTACGCGGACTTTCGGCAGCCGTCCTGCGCTCTCAAAATTTTTTTCGCAGTTTCACATGCCCATCTTCAAACGACGATTCCCAAGCAACTAAAAGAGTCTAACTATCGTAATAAGTTTCAGAATCTGCGGAATATATTCTAGTTTCATAATAACCGCACCGGAAATTTTGCACGGTGAAACTTTGGGCCCGGGGGGCGTTTTTACGCGGACTTTCGGCAGCCGTCCTGCGCTCTCAAAATTTTTCTCGCAGTTTCACATGCCCATCTTCAAACGACGATTCCCAAGCAACTAAAAGAGTCTAACTATCGCAATAACTTTCAGAATCTGCGAAATGTATTCTAGTTTCATAATAACATCACCGGGAATTTTGCACGGTGAAACTTTAGGCCCGGGGGGCGTTTTTACGCAGACTTTCGGCAGCCGTCCTGCGCTCTCAAAATTTTTCTCGCAGTTTCACATGCCCATCTTCAAACGACGATTCCCAAGCAACTAAAAGAGTCTAACTATCGCAATAAGTTTCAGAATCTGCGGAATATATTCTAGTTTCATAATAACCGCACCGGAAATTTTGCACGGTGAAACTTTGGGCCCGGGGGGCGTTTTTACGCGGACTTTCGGCAGCCGTCCTGCGCTCTCAAAATTTTTTTCGCAGTTTCACATGCCCATCTTCAAACGACGATTCCCAAGCAACTAAAAGAGTCTAACTATCGCAATAAGTTTCAGAATCTGCGGAATATATTCTAGTTTCATAATAACCGCACCGGAAATTTTGCACGGTGAAACTTTGGGCCCGGGGGGCGTTTTTACGCGGACTTTCGGCAGCCGTCCTGCGCTCTCAAAATTTTTCTCGCAGTTTCACATGCCCATCTTCAAACGACGATTCCCAAGCAACTAAAAGAGTCTAACTATCGCAATAACTTTCAGAATCTGCGAAATGTATTCTAGTTTCATAATAACATCACCGGGAATTTTGCACGGTGAAACTTTAGGCCCGGGGGGCGTTTTTACGCAGACTTTCGGCAGCCGTCCTGCGCTCTCAAAATTTTTCTCGCAGTTTCACATGCCCATCTTCAAACGACGATTCCCAAGCAACTAAAAGAGTCTAACTATCGCAATAAGTTTCAGAATCTGCGGAATATATTCTAGTTTCATAATAACCGCACCGGAAATTTTGCACGGTGAAACTTTGGGCCCGGGGGGCGTTTTTACGCGGACTTTCGGCAGCCGTCCTGCGCTCTCAAAATTTTTTTCGCAGTTTCACATGCCCATCTTCAAACGACGATTCCCAAGCAACTAAAAGAGTCTAACTATCGCAATAAGTTTCAGAATCTGCGGAATATATTCTAGTTTCATAATAACCGCACCGGAAATTTTGCACGGTGAAACTTTGGGCCCGGGGGGCGTTTTTACGCGGACTTTCGGCAGCCGTCCTGCGCTCTCAAAATTTTTCTCGCAGTTTCACATGCCCATCTTCAAACGACGATTCCCAAGCAACTAAAAGAGTCTAACTATCGCAATAACTTTCAGAATCTGCGAAATGTATTCTAGTTTCATAATAACATCACCGGGAATTTTGCACGGTGAAACTTTAGGCCCGGGGGGCGTTTTTACGCAGACTTTCGGCAGCCGTCCTGCGCTCTCAAAATTTTTCTCGCAGTTTCACATGCCCATCTTCAAACGACGATTCCCAAGCAACTAAAAGAGTCTAACTATCGCAATAAGTTTCAGAATCTGCGGAATATATTCTAGTTTCATAATAACCGCACCGGAAATTTTGCACGGTGAAACTTTGGGCCCGGGGGGCGTTTTTACGCGGACTTTCGGCAGCCGTCCTGCGCTCTCAAAATTTTTTTCGTAGTTTCACATGCCCATCTTCAAACGACGATTCCCAAGCAACTAAAAGAGTCTAACTATCGCAATAAGTTTCAGAATCTGCGGAATATATTCTAGTTTCATAATAACCGCACCGGAAATTTTGCACGGTGAAACTTTGGGCCCGGGGGGCGTTTTTACGCGGACTTTCGGCAGCCGTCCTGCGCTCTCAAAATTTTTCTCGCAGTTTCACATGCCCATCTTCAAACGACGATTCCCAAGCAACTAAAAGAGTCTAACTATCGCAATAACTTTCAGAATCTGCGAAATGTATTCTAGTTTCATAATAACATCACCGGGAATTTTGCACGGTGAAACTTTGGGCCCGGGGGGCGTTTTTACGCGGACTTTCGGCAGCCGTCCTGCGCTCTCAAAATTTTTTTCGCAGTTTCACATGCCCATCTTCAAACGACGATTCCCAAGCAACTAAAAGAGTCTAACTATCGCAATAAGTTTCAGAATCTGCGGAATATATTCTAGTTTCATAATAACCGCACCGGAAATTTTGCACGGTGAAACTTTGGGCCCGGGGGGCGTTTTTACGCGGACTTTCGGCAGCCGTCCTGCGCTCTGAAAATTTTTCTCGCAGTTTCACATGCCCATCTTCAAACGACGATTCCCAAGCAACTAAAAGAGTCTAACTATCGCAATAAGTTTCAGAATCTGCGGAATATATTCTAGTTTCATAATAACCGCACCGGAAATTTTGCACGGTGAAACTTTGGGCCCGGGGGGCGTTTTTACGCGGACTTTCGGCAGCCGTCCTGCGCTCTCAAAATTTTTTTCGCAGTTTCACATGCCCATCTTCAAACGACGATTCCCAAGCAACTAAAAGAGTCTAACTATCGCAATAAGTTTCAGAATCTGCGGAATATATTCTAGTTTCATAATAACCGCACCGGAAATTTTGCACGGTGAAACTTTGGGCCCGGGGGGCGTTTTTACGCGGACTTTCGGCAGCCGTCCTGCGCTCTCAAAATTTTTCTCGCAGTTTCACATGCCCATCTTCAAACGACGATTCCCAAGCAACTAAAAGAGTCTAACTATCGCAATAACTTTCAGAATCTGCGAAATGTATTCTAGTTTCATAATAACATCACCGGGAATTTTGCACGGTGAAACTTTAGGCCCGGGGGGCGTTTTTACGCAGACTTTCGGCAGCCGTCCTGCGCTCTCAAAATTTTTCTCGCAGTTTCACATGCCCATCTTCAAACGACGATTCCCAAGCAACTAAAAGAGTCTAACTATCGCAATAAGTTTCAGAATCTGCGGAATATATTCTAGTTTCATAATAACCGCACCGGAAATTTTGCACGGTGAAACTTTGGGCCCGGGGGGCGTTTTTACGCGGACTTTCGGCAGCCGTCCTGCGCTCTCAAAATTTTTTTCGCAGTTTCACATGCCCATCTTCAAACGACGATTCCCAAGCAACTAAAAGAGTCTAACTATCGCAATAAGTTTCAGAATCTGCGGAATATATTCTAGTTTCATAATAACCGCACCGGAAATTTTGCACGGTGAAACTTTGGGCCCGGGGGGCGTTTTTACGTGGACTTTCGGCAGCCGTCCTGCGCTCTCAAAATTTTTCTCGCAGTTTCACATGCCCATCTTCAAACGACGATTCCCAAGCAACTAAAAGAGTCTAACTATCGCAATAACTTTCAGAATCTGCGAAATGTATTCTAGTTTCATAATAACATCACCGGGAATTTTGCACGGTGAAACTTTAGGCCCGGGGGGCGTTTTTACGCAGACTTTCGGCAGCCGTCCTGCGCTCTCAAAATTTTTCTCGCAGTTTCACATGCCCATCTTCAAACGACGATTCCCAAGCAACTAAAAGAGTCTAACTATCGCAATAAGTTTCAGAATCTGCGGAATATATTCTAGTTTCATAATAACCGCACCGGAAATTTTGCACGGTGAAACTTTGGGCCCGGGGGGCGTTTTTACGCGGACTTTCGGCAGCCGTCCTGCGCTCTCAAAATTTTTTTCGCAGTTTCACATGCCCATCTTCAAACGACGATTCCCAAGCAACTAAAAGAGTCTAACTATCGCAATAAGTTTCAGAATCTGCGGAATATATTCTAGTTTCATAATAACCGCACCGGAAATTTTGCACGGTGAAACTTTGGGCCCGGGGGGCGTTTTTACGCGGACTTTCGGCAGCCGTCCTGCGCTCTCAAAATTTTTCTCGCAGTTTCACATGCCCATCTTCAAACGACGATTCCCAAGCAACTAAAAGAGTCTAACTATCGCAATAAGTTTCAGAATCTGCGGAATATATTCTAGTTTCATAATAACATCACCGGGAATTTTGCACGGTGAAACTTTAGGCCCGGGGGGCGTTTTTACGCAGACTTTCGGCAGCCGTCCTGCGCTCTCAAAATTTTTCTCGCAGTTTCACATGCCCATCTTCAAACGACGATTCCCAAGCAACTAAAAGAGTCTAACTATCGCAATAACTTTCAGAATCTGCGAAATGTATTCTAGTTTCATAATAACATCACCGGGAATTTTGCACGGTGAAACTTTAGGCCCGGGGGGCGTTTTTACGCAGACTTTCGGCAGCCGTCCTGCGCTCTCAAAATTTTTCTCGCAGTTTCACATGCCCATCTTCAAACGACGATTCCCAAGCAACTAAAAGAGTCTAACTATCGCAATAAGTTTCAGAATCTGCGGAATATATTCTAGTTTCATAATAACCGCACCGGAAATTTTGCACGGTGAAACTTTGGGCCCGGGGGGCGTTTTTACGCGGACTTTCGGCAGCCGTCCTGCGCTCTCAAAATTTTTTTCGCAGTTTCACATGCCCATCTTCAAACGACGATTCCCAAGCAACTAAAAGAGTCTAACTATCGCAATAAGTTTCAGAATCTGCGGAATATATTCTAGTTTCATAATAACCGCACCGGAAATTTTGCACGGTGAAACTTTGGGCCCGGGGGGCGTTTTTACGCGGACTTTCGGCAGCCGTCCTGCGCTCTCAAAATTTTTCTCGCAGTTTCACATGCCCATCTTCAAACGACGATTCCCAAGCAACTAAAAGAGTCTAACTATCGCAATAACTTTCAGAATCTGCGAAATGTATTCTAGTTTCATAATAACATCACCGGGAATTTTGCACGGTGAAACTTTGGGCCCGGGGGGCGTTTTTACGCAGACTTTCGGCAGCCGTCCTGCGCTCTCAAAATTTTTCTCGCAGTTTCACATGCCCATCTTCAAACGACGATTCCCAAGCAACTAAAAGAGTCTAACTATCGCAATAAGTTTCAGAATCTGCGGAATATATTCTAGTTTCATAATAACCGCACCGGAAATTTTGCACGGTGAAACTTTGGGCCCGGGGGGCGTTTTTACGCGGACTTTCGGCAGCCGTCCTGCGCTCTCAAAATTTTTTTCGCAGTTTCACATGCCCATCTTCAAACGACGATTCCCAAGCAACTAAAAGAGTCTAACTATCGCAATAAGTTTCAGAATCTGCGGAATATATTCTAGTTTCATAATAACCGCACCGGAAATTTTGCACGGTGAAACTTTGGGCCCGGGGGGCGTTTTTACGCGGACTTTCGGCAGCCGTCCTGCGCTCTCAAAATTTTTTTCGCAGTTTCACATGCCCATCTTCAAACGACGATTCCCAAGCAACTAAAAGAGTCTAACTATCGCAATAACTTTCAGAATCTGCGAAATGTATTCTAGTTTGATAATAACATCAACGGGAATTTTGCACGGTGAAACTTTGGGCCCGGGGGGCGTTTTTACGCGGACTTTCGGCAGCCGTCCTGCGCTCTCAAAATTTTTCTCGCAGTTTCACATGCCCATCTTCAAACGACGATTCCCAAGCAACTAAAAGAGTCTAACTATCGCAATAAGTTTCAGAATCTGCGGAATATATTCTAGTTTCATAATAACCGCACCGGAAATTTTGCACGGTGAAACTTTGGGCCCGGGGGGCGTTTTTACGCGGACTTTCGGCAGCCGTCCTGCGCTCTCAAAATTTTTTTCGCAGTTTCACATGCCCATCTTCAAACGACGATTCCCAAGCAACTAAAAGAGTCTAACTATCGCAATAAGTTTCAGAATCTGCGGAATATATTCTAGTTTCATAATAACCGCACCGGAAATTTTGCACGGTGAAACTTTGGGCCCGGGGGGCGTTTTTACGCGGACTTTCGGCAGCCGTCCTGCGCTCTCAAAATTTTTCTCGCAGTTTCACATGCCCATCTTCAAACGACGATTCCCAAGCAACTAAAAGAGTCTAACTATCGCAATAACTTTCAGAATCTGCGAAATGTATTCTAGTTTCATAATAACATCACCGGGAATTTTGCACGGTGAAACTTTAGGCCCGGGGGGCGTTTTTACGCAGACTTTCGGCAGCCGTCCTGCGCTCTCAAAATTTTTCTCGCAGTTTCACATGCCCATCTTCAAACGACGATTCCCAAGCAACTAAAAGAGTCTAACTATCGCAATAACTTTCAGAATCTGCGAAATGTATTCTAGTTTCATAATAACATCACCGGGAATTTTGCACGGTGAAACTTTAGGCCCGGGGGGCGTTTTTACGCAGACTTTCGGCAGCCGTCCTGCGCTCTCAAAATTTTTCTCGCAGTTTCACATGCCCATCTTCAAACGACGATTCCCAAGCAACTAAAAGAGTCTAACTATCGCAATAAGTTTCAGAATCTGCGGAATATATTCTAGTTTCATAATAACCGCACCGGAAATTTTGCACGGTGAAACTTTGGGCCCGGGGGGCGTTTTTACGCGGACTTTCGGCAGCCGTCCTGCGCTCTCAAAATTTTTTTCGCAGTTTCACATGCCCATCTTCAAACGACGATTCCCAAGCAACTAAAAGAGTCTAACTATCGCAATAAGTTTCAGAATCTGCGGAATATATTCTAGTTTCATAATAACCGCACCGGAAATTTTGCACGGTGAAACTTTGGGCCCGGGGGGCGTTTTTACGCGGACTTTCGGCAGCCGTCCTGCGCTCTCAAAATTTTTTTCGCAGTTTCACATGCCCATCTTCAAACGACGATTCCCAAGCAACTAAAAGAGTCTAACTATCGCAATAAGTTTCAGAATCTGCGGAATATATTCTAGTTTCATAATAACCGCACCGGAAATTTTGCACGGTGAAACTTTGGGCCCGGGGGGCGTTTTTACGCGGACTTTCGGCAGCCGTCCTGCGCTCTCAAAATTTTTCTCGCAGTTTCACATGCCCATCTTCAAACGACGATTCCCAAGCAACTAAAAGAGTCTAACTATCGCAATAACTTTCAGAATCTGCGAAATGTATTCTAGTTTCATAATAACATCACCGGGAATTTTGCACGGTGAAACTTTAGGCCCGGGGGGCGTTTTTACGCAGACTTTCGGCAGCCGTCCTGCGCTCTCAAAATTTTTCTCGCAGTTTCACATGCCCATCTTCAAACGACGATTCCCAAGCAACTAAAAGAGTCTAACTATCGCAATAAGTTTCAGAATCTGCGGAATATATTCTAGTTTCATAATAACCGCACCGGAAATTTTGCACGGTGAAACTTTGGGCCCGGGGGGCGTTTTTACGCGGACTTTCGGCAGCCGTCCTGCGCTCTCAAAATTTTTTTCGCAGTTTCACATGCCCATCTTCAAACGACGATTCCCAAGCAACTAAAAGAGTCTAACTATCGCAATAAGTTTCAGAATCTGCGGAATATATTCTAGTTTCATAATAACCGCACCGGAAATTTTGCACGGTGAAACTTTGGGCCCGGGGGGCGTTTTTACGCGGACTTTCGGCAGCCGTCCTGCGCTCTCAAAATTTTTTACGCAGTTTCACATGCCCATCTTCAAACGACGATTCCCAAGCAACTAAAAGAGTCTAACTATCGCAATAAGTTTCAGAATCTGCGGAATATATTCTAGTTTCATAATAACCGCACCGGAAATTTTGCACGGTGAAACTTTGGGCCCGGGGGGCGTTTTTACGCGGACTTTCGGCAGCCGTCCTGCGCTCTCAAAATTTTTCTCGCAGTTTCACATGCCCATCTTCAAACGACGATTCCCAAGCAACTAAAAGAGTCTAACTATCGCAATAACTTTCAGAATCTGCGAAATGTATTCTAGTTTCATAATAACATCACCGGGAATTTTGCACGGTGAAACTTTAGGCCCGGGGGGCGTTTTTACGCAGACTTTCGGCAGCCGTCCTGCGCTCTCAAAATTTTTCTCGCAGTTTCACATGCCCATCTTCAAACGACGATTCCCAAGCAACTAAAAGAGTCTAACTATCGCAATAAGTTTCAGAATCTGCGGAATATATTCTAGTTTCATAATAACCGCACCGGAAATTTTGCACGGTGAAACTTTGGGCCCGGGGGGCGTTTTTACGCGGACTTTCGGCAGCCGTCCTGCGCTCTCAAAATTTTTTTCGCAGTTTCACATGCCCATCTTCAAAGGACGATTCCCAAGCAACTAAAAGAGTCTAACTATCGCAATAAGTTTCAGAATCTGCGGAATATATTCTAGTTTCATAATAACCGCACCGGAAATTTTGCACGGTGAAACTTTGGGCCCGGGGGGCGTTTTTACGCGGACTTTCGGCAGCCGTCCTGCGCTCTCAAAATTTTTCTCGCAGTTTCACATGCCCATCTTCAAACGACGATTCCCAAGCAACTAAAAGAGTCTAACTATCGCAATAACTTTCAGAATCTGCGAAATGTATTCTAGTTTCATAATAACATCACAGGGAATTTTGCACGGTGAAACTTTAGGCCCGGGGGGCGTTTTTACGCAGACTTTCGGCAGCCGTCCTGCGCTCTCAAAATTTTTCTCGCAGTTTCACATGCCCATCTTCAAACGACGATTCCCAAGCAACTAAAAGAGTCTAACTATCGCAATAAGTTTCAGAATCTGCGGAATATATTCTAGTTTCATAATAACCGCACCGGAAATTTTGCACGGTGAAACTTTGGGCCCGGGGGGCGTTTTTACGCGGACTTTCGGCAGCCGTCCTGCGCTCTCAAAATTTTTTTCGCAGTTTCACATGCCCAACTTCAAACGACGATTCCCAAGCAACTAAAAGAGTCTAACTATCGCAATAAGTTTCAGAATCTGCGGAATATATTCTAGTTTCATAATAACCGCACCGGAAATTTTGCACGGTGAAACTTTGGGCCCGGGGGGCGTTTTTACGCGGACTTTCGGCAGCCGTCCTGCGCTCTCAAAATTTTTCTCGCAGTTTCACATGCCCATCTTCAAACGACGATTCCCAAGCAACTAAAAGAGTCTAACTATCGCAATAACTTTCAGAATCTGCGAAATGTATTCTAGTTTCATAATAACATCACCGGGAATTTTGCACGGTGAAACTTTAGGCCCGGGGGGCGTTTTTACGCAGACTTTCGGCAGCTGTCCTGCGCTCTCAAAATTTTTCTCGCAGTTTCACATGCCCATCTTCAAACGACGATTCCCAAGCAACTAAAAGAGTCTAACTATCGCAATAAGTTTCAGAATCTGCGGAATATATTCTAGTTTCATAATAACCGCACCGGAAATTTTGCACGGTGAAACTTTGGGCCCGGGGGGCGTTTTTACGCGGACTTTCGGCAGCCGTCCTGCGCTCTCAAAATTTTTTTCGCAGTTTCACATGCCCATCTTCAAACGACGATTCCCAAGCAACTAAAAGAGTCTAACTATCGCAATAAGTTTCAGAATCTGCGGAATATATTCTAGTTTCATAATAACCGCACCGGAAATTTTGCACGGTGAAACTTTGGGCCCGGGGGGCGTTTTTACGCGGACTTTCGGCAGCCGTCCTGCGCTCTCAAAATTTTTCTCGCAGTTTCACATGCCCATCTTCAAACGACGATTCCCAAGCAACTAAAAGAGTCTAACTATCGCAATAACTTTCAGAATCTGCGAAATGTATTCTAGTTTCATAATAACATCACCGGGAATTTTGCACGGTGAAACTTTAGGCCCGGGGGCCGTTTTTACGCAGACTTTCGGCAGCCGTCCTGCGCTCTCAAAATTTTTCTCGCAGTTTCACATGCCCATCTTCAAACGACGATTCCCAAGCAACTAAAAGAGTCTAACTATCGCAATAAGTTTCAGAATCTGCGGAATATATTCTAGTTTCATAATAACCGCACCGGAAATTTTGCACGGTGAAACTTTGGGCCCGGGGGGCGTTTTTACGCGGACTTTCGGCAGCCGTCCTGCGCTCTCAAAATTTTTTTCGCAGTTTCACATGCCCAACTTCAAACGACGATTCCCAAGCAACTAAAAGAGTCTAACTATCGCAATAAGTTTCAGAATCTGCGGAATATATTCTAGTTTCATAATAACCGCACCGGAAATTTTGCACGGTGAAACTTTGGGCCCGGGGGGCGTTTTTACGCGGACTTTCGGCAGCCGTCCTGCGCTCTCAAAATTTTTCTCGCAGTTTCACATGCCCATCTTCAAACGACGATTCCCAAGCAACTAAAAGAGTCTAACTATCGCAATAACTTTCAGAATCTGCGAAATGTATTCTAGTTTCATAATAACATCACCGGGAATTTTGCACGGTGAAACTTTAGGCCCGGGGGGCGTTTTTACGCAGACTTTCGGCAGCCGTCCTGCGCTCTCAAAATTTTTCTCGCAGTTTCACATGCCCATCTTCAAACGACGATTCCCAAGCAACTAAAAGAGTCTAACTATCGCAATAAGTTTCAGAATCTGCGGAATATATTCTAGTTTCATAATAACCGCACCGGAAATTTTGCACGGTGAAACTTTGGGCCCGGGGGGCGTTTTTACGCGGACTTTCGGCAGCCGTCCTGCGCTCTCAAAATTTTTTTCGCAGTTTCACATGCCCATCTTCAAACGACGATTCCCAAGCAACTAAAAGAGTCTAACTATCGCAATAAGTTTCAGAATCTGCGGAATATATTCTAGTTTCATAATAACCGCACCGGAAATTTTGCACGGTGAAACTTTGGGCCCGGGGGGCGTTTTTACGCGGACTTTCGGCAGCCGTCCTGCGCTCTCAAAATTTTTCTCGCAGTTTCACATGCCCATCTTCAAACGACGATTCCCAAGCAACTAAAAGAGTCTAACTATCGCAATAACTTTCAGAATCTGCGAAATGTATTCTAGTTTCATAATAACATCACCGGGAATTTTGCACGGTGAAACTTTAGGCCCGGGGGGCGTTTTTACGCAGACTTTCGGCAGCCGTCCTGCGCTCTCAAAATTTTTCTCGCAGTTTCACATGCCCATCTTCAAACGACGATTCCCAAGCAACTAAAAGAGTCTAACTATCGCAATAAGTTTCAGAATCTGCGGAATATATTCTAGTTTCATAATAACCGCACCGGAAATTTTGCACGGTGAAACTTTGGGCCCGGGGGGCGTTTTTACGCGGACTTTCGGCAGCCGTCCTGCGCTCTCAAAATTTTTTTCGCAGTTTCACATGCCCATCTTCAAACGACGATTCCCAAGCAACTAAAAGAGTCTAACTATCGCAATAAGTTTCAGAATCTGCGGAATATATTCTAGTTTCATAATAACCGCACCGGAAATTTTGCACGGTGAAACTTTGGGCCCGGGGGGCGTTTTTACGCGGACTTTCGGCAGCCGTCCTGCGCTCTCAAAATTTTTCTCGCAGTTTCACATGCCCATCTTCAAACGACGATTCCCAAGCAACTAAAAGAGTCTAACTATCGCAATAACTTTCAGAATCTGCGAAATGTATTCTAGTTTCATAATAACATCACCGGGAATTTTGCACGGTGAAACTTTAGGCCCGGGGGGCGTTTTTACGCAGACTTTCGGCAGCCGTCCTGCGCTCTCAAAATTTTTCTCGCAGTTTCACATGCCCATCTTCAAACGACGATTCCCAAGCAACTAAAAGAGTCTAACTATCGCAATAAGTTTCAGAATCTGCGGAATATATTCTAGTTTCATAATAACCGCACCGGAAATTTTGCACGGTGAAACTTTGGGCCCGGGGGGCGTTTTTACGCGGACTTTCGGCAGCCGTCCTGCGCTCTCAAAATTTTTTTCGCAGTTTCACATGCCCATCTTCAAACGACGATTCCCAAGCAACTAAAAGAGTCTAACTATCGCAATAAGTTTCAGAATCTGCGGAATATATTCTAGTTTCATAATAACCGCACCGGAAATTTTGCACGGTGAAACTTTGGGCCCGGGGGGCGTTTTTACGCGGACTTTCGGCAGCCGTCCTGCGCTCTCAAAATTTTTCTCGCAGTTTCACATGCCCATCTTCAAACGACGATTCCCAAGCAACTAAAAGAGTCTAACTATCGCAATAACTTTCAGAATCTGCGAAATGTATTCTAGTTTCATAATAACATCACCGGGAATTTTGCACGGTGAAACTTTAGGCCCGGGGGGCGTTTTTACGCAGACTTTCGGCAGCCGTCCTGCGCTCTCAAAATTTTTCTCGCAGTTTCACATGCCCATCTTCAAACGACGATTCCCAAGCAACTAAAAGAGTCTAACTATCGCAATAAGTTTCAGAATCTGCGGAATATATTCTAGTTTCATAATAACCGCACCGGAAATTTTGCACGGTGAAACTTTAGGCCCGGGGGGCGTTTTTACGCGGACTTTCGGCAGCCGTCCTGCGCTCTCAAAATTTTTTTCGCAGTTTCACATGCCCATCTTCAAACGACGATTCCCAAGCAACTAAAAGAGTCTAACTATCGCAATAAGTTTCAGAATCTGCGGAATATATTCTAGTTTCATAATAACCGCACCGGAAATTTTGCACGGTGAAACTTTGGGCCCGGGGGGCGTTTTTACGCGGACTTTCGGCAGCCGTCCTGCGCTCTCAAAATTTTTCTCGCAGTTTCACATGCCCATCTTCAAACGACGATTCCCAAGCAACTAAAAGAGTCTAACTATCGCAATAACTTTCAGAATCTGCGAAATGTATTCTAGTTTCATAATAACATCACCGGGAATTTTGCACGGTGAAACTTTAGGCCCGGGGGGCGTTTTTACGCAGACTTTCGGCAGCCGTCCTGCGCTCTCAAAATTTTTCTCGCAGTTTCACATGCCCATCTTCAAACGACGATTCCCAAGCAACTAAAAGAGTCTAACTATCGCAATAAGTTTCAGAATCTGCGGAATATATTCTAGTTTCATAATAACCGCACCGGAAATTTTGCACGGTGAAACTTTGGGCCCGGGGGGCGTTTTTACGCGGACTTTCGGCAGCCGTCCTGCGCTCTCAAAATTTTTTTCGCAGTTTCACATGCCCATCTTCAAACGGACGATTCCCAAGCAACTAAAAGAGTCTAACTATCGCAATAAGTTTCAGAATCTGCGGAATATATTCTAGTTTCATAATAACCGCACCGGAAATTTTGCACGGTGAAACTTTGGGCCCGGGGGGCGTTTTTACGCGGACTTTCGGCAGCCGTCCTGCGCTCTCAAAATTTTTCTCGCAGTTTCACATGCCCATCTTCAAACGACGATTCCCAAGCAACTAAAAGAGTCTAACTATCGCAATAACTTTCAGAATCTGCGAAATGTATTCTAGTTTCATAATAACATCACCGGGAATTTTGCACGGTGAAACTTTAGGCCCGGGGGGCGTTTTTACGCAGACTTTCGGCAGCCGTCCTGCGCTCTCAAAATTTTTCTCGCAGTTTCACATGCCCATCTTCAAACGACGATTCCCAAGCAACTAAAAGAGTCTAACTATCGCAATAAGTTTCAGAATCTGCGGAATATATTCTAGTTTCATAATAACCGCACCGGAAATTTTGCACGGTGAAACTTTGGGCCCGGGGGGCGTTTTTACGCGGACTTTCGGCAGCCGTCCTGCGCTCTCAAAATTTTTTTCGCAGTTTCACATGCCCAACTTCAAACGACGATTCCCAAGCAACTAAAAGAGTCTAACTATCGCAATAAGTTTCAGAATCTGCGGAATATATTCTAGTTTCATAATAACCGCACCGGAAATTTTGCACGGTGAAACTTTGGGCCCGGGGGGCGTTTTTACGCGGACTTTCGGCAGCCGTCCTGCGCTCTCAAAATTTTTCTCGCAGTTTCACATGCCCATCTTCAAACGACGATTCCCAAGCAACTAAAAGAGTCTAACTATCGCAATAACTTTCAGAATCTGCGAAATGTATTCTAGTTTCATAATAACATCACCGGGAATTTTGCACGGTGAAACTTTAGGCCCGGGGGGCGTTTTTACGCAGACTTTCGGCAGCTGTCCTGCGCTCTCAAAATTTTTCTCGCAGTTTCACATGCCCATCTTCAAACGACGATTCCCAAGCAACTAAAAGAGTCTAACTATCGCAATAAGTTTCAGAATCTGCGGAATATATTCTAGTTTCATAATAACCGCACCGGAAATTTTGCACGGTGAAACTTTGGGCCCGGGGGGCGTTTTTACGCGGACTTTCGGCAGCCGTCCTGCGCTCTCAAAATTTTTTTCGCAGTTTCACATGCCCATCTTCAAACGACGATTCCCAAGCAACTAAAAGAGTCTAACTATCGCAATAAGTTTCAGAATCTGCGGAATATATTCTAGTTTCATAATAACCGCACCGGAAATTTTGCACGGTGAAACTTTGGGCCCGGGGGGCGTTTTTACGCGGACTTTCGGCAGCCGTCCTGCGCTCTCAAAATTTTTCTCGCAGTTTCACATGCCCATCTTCAAACGACGATTCCCAAGCAACTAAAAGAGTCTAACTATCGCAATAACTTTCAGAATCTGCGAAATGTATTCTAGTTTCATAATAACATCACCGGGAATTTTGCACGGTGAAACTTTAGGCCCGGGGGGCGTTTTTACGCAGACTTTCGGCAGCCGTCCTGCGCTCTCAAAATTTTTCTCGCAGTTTCACATGCCCATCTTCAAACGACGATTCCCAAGCAACTAAAAGAGTCTAACTATCGCAATAAGTTTCAGAATCTGCGGAATATATTCTAGTTTCATAATAACCGCACCGGAAATTTTGCACGGTGAAACTTTGGGCCCGGGGGGCGTTTTTACGCGGACTTTCGGCAGCCGTCCTGCGCTCTCAAAATTTTTTTCGCAGTTTCACATGCCCAACTTCAAACGACGATTCCCAAGCAACTAAAAGAGTCTAACTATCGCAATAAGTTTCAGAATCTGCGGAATATATTCTAGTTTCATAATAACCGCACCGGAAATTTTGCACGGTGAAACTTTGGGCCCGGGGGGCGTTTTTACGCGGACTTTCGGCAGCCGTCTGCGCTCTCAAAATTTTTCTCGCAGTTTCACATGCCCATCTTCAAACGACGATTCCCAAGCAACTAAAAGAGTCTAACTATCGCAATAACTTTCAGAATCTGCGAAATGTATTCTAGTTTCATAATAACATCACCGGGAATTTTGCACGGTGAAACTTTAGGCCCGGGGGGGCGTTTTTACGCAGACTTTCGGCAGCCGTCCTGCGCTCTCAAAATTTTTCTCGCAGTTTCACATGCCCATCTTCAAACGACGATTCCCAAGCAACTAAAAGAGTCTAACTATCGCAATAAGTTTCAGAATCTGCGGAATATATTCTAGTTTCATAATAACCGCACCGGAAATTTTGCACGGTGAAACTTTGGGCCCGGGGGGCGTTTTTACGCGGACTTTCGGCAGCCGTCCTGCGCTCTCAAAATTTTTTTCGCAGTTTCACATGCCCATCTTCAAACGACGATTCCCAAGCAACTAAAAGAGTCTAACTATCGCAATAAGTTTCAGAATCTGCGGAATATATTCTAGTTTCATAATAACCGCACCGGAAATTTTGCACGGTGAAACTTTGGGCCCGGGGGCGTTTTTACGCGGACTTTCGGCAGCCGTCCTGCGCTCTCAAAATTTTTCTCGCAGTTTCACATGCCCATCTTCAAACGACGATTCCCAAGCAACTAAAAGAGTCTAACTATCGCAATAACTTTCAGAATCTGCGAAATGTATTCTAGTTTCATAATAACATCACCGGGAATTTTGCACGGTGAAACTTTAGGCCCGGGGGGCGTTTTTACGCAGACTTTCGGCAGCCGTCCTGCGCTCTCAAAATTTTTCTCGCAGTTTCACATGCCCATCTTCAAACGACGATTCCCAAGCAACTAAAAGAGTCTAACTATCGCAATAAGTTTCAGAATCTGCGGAATATATTCTAGTTTCATAATAACCGCACCGGAAATTTTGCACGGTGAAACTTTGGGCCCGGGGGGCGTTTTTACGCGGACTTTCGGCAGCCGTCCTGCGCTCTCAAAATTTTTTTCGCAGTTTCACATGCCCATCTTCAAACGACGATTCCCAAGCAACTAAAAGAGTCTAACTATCGCAATAAGTTTCAGAATCTGCGGAATATATTCTAGTTTCATAATAACCGCACCGGAAATTTTGCACGGTGAAACTTTGGGCCCGGGGGGCGTTTTTACGCGGACTTTCGGCAGCCGTCCTGCGCTCTCAAAATTTTTCTCGCAGTTTCACATGCCCATCTTCAAACGACGATTCCCAAGCAACTAAAAGAGTCTAACTATCGCAATAACTTTCAGAATCTGCGAAATGTATTCTAGTTTCATAATAACATCACCGGGAATTTTGCACGGTGAAACTTTAGGCCCGGGGGCGTTTTTACGCAGACTTTCGGCAGCCGTCCTGCGCTCTCAAAATTTTTCTCGCAGTTTCACATGCCCATCTTCAAACGACGATTCCCAAGCAACTAAAAGAGTCTAACTATCGCAATAAGTTTCAGAATCTGCGGAATATATTCTAGTTTCATAATAACCGCACCGGAAATTTTGCACGGTGAAACTTTGGGCCCGGGGGGGCGTTTTTACGCGGACTTTCGGCAGCCGTCCTGCGCTCTCAAAATTTTTTTCGCAGTTTCACATGCCCATCTTCAAACGACGATTCCAAGCAACTAAAAGAGTGTCTAACTATCGCAATAAGTTTCAGAATCTGCGGAATATATTCTAGTTTCATAATAACCGCACCGGAAATTTTGCACGGTGAAACTTTGGGCCCGGGGGGCGTTTTTACGCGGACTTTCGGCAGCCGTCCTGCGCTCTCAAAATTTTTCTCGCAGTTTCACATGCCCATCTTCAAACGACGATTCCCAAGCAACTAAAAGAGTCTAACTATCGCAATAACTTTCAGAATCTGCGAAATGTATTCTAGTTTCATAATAACATCACCGGGAATTTTGCACGGTGAAACTTTAGGCCCGGGGGGCGTTTTTACGCAGACTTTCGGCAGCCGTCCTGCGCTCTCAAAATTTTTCTCGCAGTTTCACATGCCCATCTTCAAACGACGATTCCCAAGCAACTAAAAGAGTCTAACTATCGCAATAAGTTTCAGAATCTGCGGAATATATTCTAGTTTCATAATAACCGCACCGGAAATTTTGCACGGTGAAACTTTAGGCCCGGGGGGCGTTTTTACGCGGACTTTCGGCAGCCGTCCTGCGCTCTCAAAATTTTTTTCGCAGTTTCACATGCCCATCTTCAAACGACGATTCCCAAGCAACTAAAAGAGTCTAACTATCGCAATAAGTTTCAGAATCTGCGGAATATATTCTAGTTTCATAATAACCGCACCGGAAATTTTGCACGGTGAAACTTTGGGCCCGGGGGGCGTTTTTACGCGGACTTTCGGCAGCCGTCCTGCGCTCTCAAAATTTTTCTCGCAGTTTCACATGCCCATCTTCAAACGACGATTCCCAAGCAACTAAAAGAGTCTAACTATCGCAATAACTTTCAGAATCTGCGAAATGTATTCTAGTTTCATAATAACATCACCGGGAATTTTGCACGGTGAAACTTTAGGCCCGGGGGGCGTTTTTACGCAGACTTTCGGCAGCCGTCCTGCGCTCTCAAAATTTTTCTCGCAGTTTCACATGCCCATCTTCAAACGACGATTCCCAAGCAACTAAAAGAGTCTAACTATCGCAATAAGTTTCAGAATCTGCGGAATATATTCTAGTTTCATAATAACCGCACCGGAAATTTTGCACGGTGAAACTTTGGGCCCGGGGGGCGTTTTTACGCGGACTTTCGGCAGCCGTCCTGCGCTCTCAAAATTTTTTTCGCAGTTTCACATGCCCATCTTCAAACGACGATTCCCAAGCAACTAAAAGAGTCTAACTATCGCAATAAGTTTCAGAATCTGCGGAATATATTCTAGTTTCATAATAACCGCACCGGAAATTTTGCACGGTGAAACTTTGGGCCCGGGGGGCGTTTTTACGCGGACTTTCGGCAGCCGTCCTGCGCTCTCAAAATTTTTCTCGCAGTTTCACATGCCCATCTTCAAACGACGATTCCCAAGCAACTAAAAGAGTCTAACTATCGCAATAACTTTCAGAATCTGCGAAATGTATTCTAGTTTCATAATAACATCACCGGGAATTTTGCACGGTGAAACTTTAGGCCCGGGGGGCGTTTTTACGCAGACTTTCGGCAGCCGTCCTGCGCTCTCAAAATTTTTCTCGCAGTTTCACATGCCCATCTTCAAACGACGATTCCCAAGCAACTAAAAGAGTCTAACTATCGCAATAAGTTTCAGAATCTGCGGAATATATTCTAGTTTCATAATAACCGCACCGGAAATTTTGCACGGTGAAACTTTGGGCCCGGGGGGCGTTTTTACGCGGACTTTCGGCAGCCGTCCTGCGCTCTCAAAATTTTTTTCGCAGTTTCACATGCCCATCTTCAAACGACGATTCCCAAGCAACTAAAAGAGTCTAACTATCGCAATAAGTTTCAGAATCTGCGGAATATATTCTAGTTTCATAATAACCGCACCGGAAATTTTGCACGGTGAAACTTTGGGCCCGGGGGGCGTTTTTACGCGGACTTTCGGCAGCCGTCCTGCGCTCTCAAAATTTTTCTCGCAGTTTCACATGCCCATCTTCAAACGACGATTCCCAAGCAACTAAAAGAGTCTAACTATCGCAATAACTTTCAGAATCTGCGAAATGTATTCTAGTTTCATAATAACATCACCGGGAATTTTGCACGGTGAAACTTTAGGCCCGGGGGGCGTTTTTACGCAGACTTTCGGCAGCCGTCCTGCGCTCTCAAAATTTTTCTCGCAGTTTCACATGCCCATCTTCAAACGACGATTCCCAAGCAACTAAAAGAGTCTAACTATCGCAATAAGTTTCAGAATCTGCGGAATATATTCTAGTTTCATAATAACCGCACCGGAAATTTTGCACGGTGAAACTTTGGGCCCGGGGGGCGTTTTTACGCGGACTTTCGGCAGCCGTCCTGCGCTCTCAAAATTTTTTTCGCAGTTTCACATGCCCATCTTCAAACGACGATTCCCAAGCAACTAAAAGAGTCTAACTATCGCAATAAGTTTCAGAATCTGCGGAATATATTCTAGTTTCATAATAACCGCACCGGAAATTTTGCACGGTGAAACTTTGGGCCCGGGGGGCGTTTTTACGCGGACTTTCGGCAGCCGTCCTGCGCTCTCAAAATTTTTTTCGCAGTTTCACATGCCCATCTTCAAACGACGATTCCCAAGCAACTAAAAGAGTCTAACTATCGCAATAAGTTTCAGAATCTGCGGAATATATTCTAGTTTCATAATAACCGCACCGGAAATTTTGCACGGTGAAACTTTGGGCCCGGGGGGCGTTTTTACGCGGACTTTCGGCAGCCGTCCTGCGCTCTCAAAATTTTTCTCGCAGTTTCACATGCCCATCTTCAAACGACGATTCCCAAGCAACTAAAAGAGTCTAACTATCGCAATAACTTTCAGAATCTGCGAAATGTATTCTAGTTTCATAATAACATCACCGGGAATTTTGCACGGTGAAACTTTAGGCCCGGGGGGCGTTTTTACGCAGACTTTCGGCAGCCGTCCTGCGCTCTCAAAATTTTTCTCGCAGTTTCACATGCCCATCTTCAAACGACGATTCCCAAGCAACTAAAAGAGTCTAACTATCGCAATAAGTTTCAGAATCTGCGGAATATATTCTAGTTTCATAATAACCGCACCGGAAATTTTGCACGGTGAAACTTTGGGCCCGGGGGGCGTTTTTACGCGGACTTTCGGCAGCCGTCCTGCGCTCTCAAAATTTTTTTCGCAGTTTCACATGCCCATCTTCAAACGACGATTCCCAAGCAACTAAAAGAGTCTAACTATCGCAATAAGTTTCAGAATCTGCGGAATATATTCTAGTTTCATAATAACCGCACCGGAAATTTTGCACGGTGAAACTTTGGGCCCGGGAGGCGTTTTTACGCGGACTTTCGGCAGCCGTCCTGCGCTCTCAAAATTTTTCTCGCAGTTTCACATGCCCATCTTCAAACGACGATTCCCAAGCAACTAAAAGAGTCTAACTATCGCAATAACTTTCAGAATCTGCGAAATGTATTCTAGTTTCATAATAACATCACCGGGAATTTTGCACGGTGAAACTTTAGGCCCGGGGGGCGTTTTTACGCAGACTTTCGGCAGCCGTCCTGCGCTCTCAAAATTTTTCTCGCAGTTTCACATGCCCATCTTCAAACGACGATTCCCAAGCAACTAAAAGAGTCTAACTATCGCAATAAGTTTCAGAATCTGCGGAATATATTCTAGTTTCATAATAACCGCACCGGAAATTTTGCACGGTGAAACTTTGGGCCCGGGGGGCGTTTTTACGCGGACTTTCGGCAGCCGTCCTGCGCTCTCAAAATTTTTTTCGCAGTTTCACATGCCCATCTTCAAACGACGATTCCCAAGCAACTAAAAGAGTCTAACTATCGCAATAAGTTTCAGAATCTGCGGAATATATTCTAGTTTCATAATAACCGCACCGGAAATTTTGCACGGTGAAACTTTGGGCCCGGGGGGCGTTTTTACGCGGACTTTCGGCAGCCGTCCTGCGCTCTCAAAATTTTTCTCGCAGTTTCACATGCCCATCTTCAAACGACGATTCCCAAGCAACTAAAAGAGTCTAACTATCGCAATAACTTTCAGAATCTGCGAAATGTATTCTAGTTTCATAATAACATCACCGGGAATTTTGCACGGTGAAACTTTAGGCCCGGGGGGCGTTTTTACGCAGACTTTCGGCAGCCGTCCTGCGCTCTCAAAATTTTTCTCGCAGTTTCACATGCCCATCTTCAAACGACGATTCCCAAGCAACTAAAAGAGTCTAACTATCGCAATAAGTTTCAGAATCTGCGGAATATATTCTAGTTTCATAATAACCGCACCGGAAATTTTGCACGGTGAAACTTTGGGCCCGGGGGGCGTTTTTACGCGGACTTTCGGCAGCCGTCCTGCGCTCTCAAAATTTTTTTCGCAGTTTCACATGCCCATCTTCAAACGACGATTCCCAAGCAACTAAAAGAGTCTAACTATCGCAATAAGTTTCAGAATCTGCGGAATATATTCTAGTTTCATAATAACCGCACCGGAAATTTTGCACGGTGAAACTTTGGGCCCGGGGGGCGTTTTTACGCGGACTTTCGGCAGCCGTCCTGCGCTCTCAAAATTTTTCTCGCAGTTTCACATGCCCATCTTCAAACGACGATTCCCAAGCAACTAAAAGAGTCTAACTATCGCAATAACTTTCAGAATCTGCGAAATGTATTCTAGTTTCATAATAACATCACCGGGAATTTTGCACGGTGAAACTTTAGGCCCGGGGGGCGTTTTTACGCAGACTTTCGGCAGCCGTCCTGCGCTCTCAAAATTTTTCTCGCAGTTTCACATGCCCATCTTCAAACGACGATTCCCAAGCAACTAAAAGAGTCTAACTATCGCAATAAGTTTCAGAATCTGCGGAATATATTCTAGTTTCATAATAACCGCACCGGAAATTTTGCACGGTGAAACTTTGGGCCCGGGGGGCGTTTTTACGCGGACTTTCGGCAGCCGTCCTGCGCTCTCAAAATTTTTTTCGCAGTTTCACATGCCCATCTTCAAACGACGATTCCCAAGCAACTAAAAGAGTCTAACTATCGCAATAAGTTTCAGAATCTGCGGAATATATTCTAGTTTCATAATAACCGCACCGGAAATTTTGCACGGTGAAACTTTGGGCCCGGGGGGCGTTTTTACGCGGACTTTCGGCAGCCGTCCTGCGCTCTCAAAATTTTTCTCGCAGTTTCACATGCCCATCTTCAAACGACGATTCCCAAGCAACTAAAAGAGTCTAACTATCGCAATAACTTTCAGAATCTGCGAAATGTATTCTAGTTTCATAATAACATCACCGGGAATTTTGCACGGTGAAACTTTAGGCCCGGGGGGCGTTTTTACGCAGACTTTCGGCAGCCGTCCTGCGCTCTCAAAATTTTTCTCGCAGTTTCACATGCCCATCTTCAAACGACGATTCCCAAGCAACTAAAAGAGTCTAACTATCGCAATAAGTTTCAGAATCTGCGGAATATATTCTAGTTTCATAATAACCGCACCGGAAATTTTGCACGGTGAAACTTTGGGCCCGGGGGGCGTTTTTACGCGGACTTTCGGCAGCCGTCCTGCGCTCTCAAAATTTTTTTCGCAGTTTCACATGCCCATCTTCAAACGACGATTCCCAAGCAACTAAAAGAGTCTAACTATCGCAATAAGTTTCAGAATCTGCGGAATATATTCTAGTTTCATAATAACCGCACCGGAAATTTTGCACGGTGAAACTTTGGGCCCGGGGGGCGTTTTTACGCGGACTTTCGGCAGCCGTCCTGCGCTCTCAAAATTTTTCTCGCAGTTTCACATGCCCATCTTCAAACGACGATTCCCAAGCAACTAAAAGAGTCTAACTATCGCAATAACTTTCAGAATCTGCGAAATGTATTCTAGTTTCATAATAACATCACCGGGAATTTTGCACGGTGAAACTTTAGGCCCGGGGGGCGTTTTTACGCAGACTTTCGGCAGCCGTCCTGCGCTCTCAAAATTTTTCTCGCAGTTTCACATGCCCATCTTCAAACGACGATTCCCAAGCAACTAAAAGAGTCTAACTATCGCAATAAGTTTCAGAATCTGCGGAATATATTCTAGTTTCATAATAACCGCACCGGAAATTTTGCACGGTGAAACTTTGGGCCCGGGGGGCGTTTTTACGCGGACTTTCGGCAGCCGTCCTGCGCTCTCAAAATTTTTTTCGCAGTTTCACATGCCCATCTTCAAACGACGATTCCCAAGCAACTAAAAGAGTCTAACTATCGCAATAAGTTTCAGAATCTGCGGAATATATTCTAGTTTCATAATAACCGCACCGGAAATTTTGCACGGTGAAACTTTGGGCCCGGGGGGCGTTTTTACGCGGACTTTCGGCAGCCGTCCTGCGCTCTCAAAATTTTTCTCGCAGTTTCACATGCCCATCTTCAAACGACGATTCCCAAGCAACTAAAAGAGTCTAACTATCGCAATAACTTTCAGAATCTGCGAAATGTATTCTAGTTTCATAATAACATCACCGGGAATTTTGCACGGTGAAACTTTAGGCCCGGGGGGCGTTTTTACGCAGACTTTCGGCAGCCGTCCTGCGCTCTCAAAATTTTTCTCGCAGTTTCACATGCCCATCTTCAAACGACGATTCCCAAGCAACTAAAAGAGTCTAACTATCGCAATAAGTTTCAGAATCTGCGGAATATATTCTAGTTTCATAATAACCGCACCGGAAATTTTGCACGGTGAAACTTTGGGCCCGGGGGGCGTTTTTACGCGGACTTTCGGCAGCCGTCCTGCGCTCTCAAAATTTTTTTCGCAGTTTCACATGCCCATCTTCAAACGACGATTCCCAAGCAACTAAAAGAGTCTAACTATCGCAATAAGTTTCAGAATCTGCGGAATATATTCTAGTTTCATAATAACCGCACCGGAAATTTTGCACGGTGAAACTTTGGGCCCGGGGGGCGTTTTTACGCGGACTTTCGGCAGCCGTCCTGCGCTCTCAAAATTTTTCTCGCAGTTTCACATGCCCATCTTCAAACGACGATTCCCAAGCAACTAAAAGAGTCTAACTATCGCAATAACTTTCAGAATCTGCGAAATGTATTCTAGTTTCATAATAACATCACCGGGAATTTTGCACGGTGAAACTTTAGGCCCGGGGGGCGTTTTTACGCAGACTTTCGGCAGCCGTCCTGCGCTCTCAAAATTTTTCTCGCAGTTTCACATGCCCATCTTCAAACGACGATTCCCAAGCAACTAAAAGAGTCTAACTATCGCAATAAGTTTCAGAATCTGCGGAATATATTCTAGTTTCATAATAACCGCACCGGAAATTTTGCACGGTGAAACTTTGGGCCCGGGGGGCGTTTTTACGCGGACTTTCGGCAGCCGTCCTGCGCTCTCAAAATTTTTTTCGCAGTTTCACATGCCCATCTTCAAACGACGATTCCCAAGCAACTAAAAGAGTCTAACTATCGCAATAAGTTTCAGAATCTGCGGAATATATTCTAGTTTCATAATAACCGCACCGGAAATTTTGCACGGTGAAACTTTGGGCCCGGGGGGCGTTTTTACGCGGACTTTCGGCAGCCGTCCTGCGCTCTCAAAATTTTTCTCGCAGTTTCACATGCCCATCTTCAAACGACGATTCCCAAGCAACTAAAAGAGTCTAACTATCGCAATAACTTTCAGAATCTGCGAAATGTATTCTAGTTTCATAATAACATCACCGGGAATTTTGCACGGTGAAACTTTAGGCCCGGGGGGCGTTTTTACGCAGACTTTCGGCAGCCGTCCTGCGCTCTCAAAATTTTTCTCGCAGTTTCACATGCCCATCTTCAAACGACGATTCCCAAGCAACTAAAAGAGTCTAACTATCGCAATAAGTTTCAGAATCTGCGGAATATATTCTAGTTTCATAATAACCGCACCGGAAATTTTGCACGGTGAAACTTTGGGCCCGGGGGGCGTTTTTACGCGGACTTTCGGCAGCCGTCCTGCGCTCTCAAAATTTTTTTCGCAGTTTCACATGCCCATCTTCAAACGACGATTCCCAAGCAACTAAAAGAGTCTAACTATCGCAATAAGTTTCAGAATCTGCGGAATATATTCTAGTTTCATAATAACCGCACCGGAAATTTTGCACGGTGAAACTTTGGGCCCGGGGGGCGTTTTTACGCGGACTTTCGGCAGCCGTCCTGCGCTCTCAAAATTTTTCTCGCAGTTTCACATGCCCATCTTCAAACGACGATTCCCAAGCAACTAAAAGAGTCTAACTATCGCAATAACTTTCAGAATCTGCGAAATGTATTCTAGTTTCATAATAACATCACCGGGAATTTTGCACGGTGAAACTTTAGGCCCGGGGGGCGTTTTTACGCAGACTTTCGGCAGCCGTCCTGCGCTCTCAAAATTTTTCTCGCAGTTTCACATGCCCATCTTCAAACGACGATTCCCAAGCAACTAAAAGAGTCTAACTATCGCAATAAGTTTCAGAATCTGCGGAATATATTCTAGTTTCATAATAACCGCACCGGAAATTTTGCACGGTGAAACTTTGGGCCCGGGGGGCGTTTTTACGCGGACTTTCGGCAGCCGTCCTGCGCTCTCAAAATTTTTTTCGCAGTTTCACATGCCCATCTTCAAACGACGATTCCCAAGCAACTAAAAGAGTCTAACTATCGCAATAAGTTTCAGAATCTGCGGAATATATTCTAGTTTCATAATAACCGCACCGGAAATTTTGCACGGTGAAACTTTGGGCCCGGGGGGCGTTTTTACGCGGACTTTCGGCAGCCGTCCTGCGCTCTCAAAATTTTTCTCGCAGTTTCACATGCCCATCTTCAAACGACGATTCCCAAGCAACTAAAAGAGTCTAACTATCGCAATAACTTTCAGAATCTGCGAAATGTATTCTAGTTTCATAATAACATCACCGGGAATTTTGCACGGTGAAACTTTAGGCCCGGGGGGCGTTTTTACGCAGACTTTCGGCAGCCGTCCTGCGCTCTCAAAATTTTTCTCGCAGTTTCACATGCCCATCTTCAAACGACGATTCCCAAGCAACTAAAAGAGTCTAACTATCGCAATAAGTTTCAGAATCTGCGGAATATATTCTAGTTTCATAATAACCGCACCGGAAATTTTGCACGGTGAAACTTTGGGCCCGGGGGGCGTTTTTACGCGGACTTTCGGCAGCCGTCCTGCGCTCTCAAAATTTTTTTCGCAGTTTCACATGCCCATCTTCAAACGACGATTCCCAAGCAACTAAAAGAGTCTAACTATCGCAATAAGTTTCAGAATCTGCGGAATATATTCTAGTTTCATAATAACCGCACCGGAAATTTTGCACGGTGAAACTTTGGGCCCGGGGGGCGTTTTTACGCGGACTTTCGGCAGCCGTCCTGCGCTCTCAAAATTTTTCTCGCAGTTTCACATGCCCATCTTCAAACGACGATTCCCAAGCAACTAAAAGAGTCTAACTATCGCAATAACTTTCAGAATCTGCGAAATGTATTCTAGTTTCATAATAACATCACCGGGAATTTTGCACGGTGAAACTTTAGGCCCGGGGGGCGTTTTTACGCAGACTTTCGGCAGCCGTCCTGCGCTCTCAAAATTTTTCTCGCAGTTTCACATGCCCATCTTCAAACGACGATTCCCAAGCAACTAAAAGAGTCTAACTATCGCAATAAGTTTCAGAATCTGCGGAATATATTCTAGTTTCATAATAACCGCACCGGAAATTTTGCACGGTGAAACTTTGGGCCCGGGGGGCGTTTTTACGCGGACTTTCGGCAGCCGTCCTGCGCTCTCAAAATTTTTTTCGCAGTTTCACATGCCCATCTTCAAACGACGATTCCCAAGCAACTAAAAGAGTCTAACTATCGCAATAAGTTTCAGAATCTGCGGAATATATTCTAGTTTCATAATAACCGCACCGGAAATTTTGCACGGTGAAACTTTGGGCCCGGGGGGCGTTTTTACGCGGACTTTCGGCAGCCGTCCTGCGCTCTCAAAATTTTTCTCGCAGTTTCACATGCCCATCTTCAAACGACGATTCCCAAGCAACTAAAAGAGTCTAACTATCGCAATAACTTTCAGAATCTGCGAAATGTATTCTAGTTTCATAATAACATCACCGGGAATTTTGCACGGTGAAACTTTAGGCCCGGGGGGCGTTTTTACGCAGACTTTCGGCAGCCGTCCTGCGCTCTCAAAATTTTTCTCGCAGTTTCACATGCCCATCTTCAAACGACGATTCCCAAGCAACTAAAAGAGTCTAACTATCGCAATAAGTTTCAGAATCTGCGGAATATATTCTAGTTTCATAATAACCGCACCGGAAATTTTGCACGGTGAAACTTTGGGCCCGGGGGGCGTTTTTACGCGGACTTTCGGCAGCCGTCCTGCGCTCTCAAAATTTTTTTCGCAGTTTCACATGCCCATCTTCAAACGACGATTCCCAAGCAACTAAAAGAGTCTAACTATCGCAATAAGTTTCAGAATCTGCGGAATATATTCTAGTTTCATAATAACCGCACCGGAAATTTTGCACGGTGAAACTTTGGGCCCGGGGGGCGTTTTTACGCGGACTTTCGGCAGCCGTCCTGCGCTCTCAAAATTTTTCTCGCAGTTTCACATGCCCATCTTCAAACGACGATTCCCAAGCAACTAAAAGAGTCTAACTATCGCAATAACTTTCAGAATCTGCGAAATGTATTCTAGTTTCATAATAACATCACCGGGAATTTTGCACGGTGGAACTTTAGGCCCGGGGGGCGTTTTTACGCAGACTTTCGGCAGCCGTCCTGCGCTCTCAAAATTTTTCTCGCAGTTTCACATGCCCATCTTCAAACGACGATTCCCAAGCAACTAAAAGAGTCTAACTATCGCAATAAGTTTCAGAATCTGCGGAATATATTCTAGTTTCATAATAACCGCACCGGAAATTTTGCACGGTGAAACTTTGGGCCCGGGGGGCGTTTTTACGCGGACTTTCGGCAGCCGTCCTGCGCTCTCAAAATTTTTTTCGCAGTTTCACATGCCCATCTTCAAACGACGATTCCCAAGCAACTAAAAGAGTCTAACTATCGCAATAAGTTTCAGAATCTGCGGAATATATTCTAGTTTCATAATAACCGCACCGGAAATTTTGCACGGTGAAACTTTGGGCCCGGGGGGCGTTTTTACGCGGACTTTCGGCAGCCGTCCTGCGCTCTCAAAATTTTTCTCGCAGTTTCACATGCCCATCTTCAAACGACGATTCCCAAGCAACTAAAAGAGTCTAACTATCGCAATAACTTTCAGAATCTGCGAAATGTATTCTAGTTTCATAATAACATCACCGGGAATTTTGCACGGTGAAACTTTAGGCCCGGGGGGCGTTTTTACGCGGACTTTCGGCAGCCGTCCTGCGCTCTCAAAATTTTTCTCGCAGTTTCACATGCCCATCTTCAAACGACGATTCCCAAGCAACTAAAAGAGTCTAACTATCGCAATAACTTTCAGAATCTGCGAAATGTATTCTAGTTTCATAATAACATCACCGGGAATTTTGCACGGTGAAACTTTAGGCCCGGGGGGCGTTTTTACGCAGACTTTCGGCAGCCGTCCTGCGCTCTCAAAATTTTTCTCGCAGTTTCACATGCCCATCTTCAAACGACGATTCCCAAGCAACTAAAAGAGTCTAACTATCGCAATAAGTTTCAGAATCTGCGGAATATATTCTAGTTTCATAATAACAGCACCGGAAATTTTGCACGGTGAAACTTTGGGCCCGGGGGGCGTTTTTACGCGGACTTTCGGCAGCCGTCCTGCGCTCTCAAAATTTTTTTCGCAGTTTCACATGCCCATCTTCAAACGACGATTCCCAAGCAACTAAAAGAGTCTAACTATCGCAATAAGTTTCAGAATCTGCGGAATATATTCTAGTTTCATAATAACCGCACCGGAAATTTTGCACGGTGAAACTTTGGGCCCGGGGGGCGTTTTTACGCGGACTTTCGGCAGCCGTCCTGCGCTCTCAAAATTTTTCTCGCAGTTTCACATGCCCATCTTCAAACGACGATTCCCAAGCAACTAAAAGAGTCTAACTATCGCAATAACTTTCAGAATCTGCGAAATGTATTCTAGTTTCATAATAACATCACCGGGAATTTTGCACGGTGAAACTTTAGGCCCGGGGGGCGTTTTTACGCAGACTTTCGGCAGCCGTCCTGCGCTCTCAAAATTTTTCTCGCAGTTTCACATGCCCATCTTCAAACGACGATTCCCAAGCAACTAAAAGAGTCTAACTATCGCAATAAGTTTCAGAATCTGCGGAATATATTCTAGTTTCATAATAACCGCACCGGAAATTTTGCACGGTGAAACTTTGGGCCCGGGGGGCAATTTTACGCGGACTTTCGGCAGCCGTCCTGCGCTCTCAAAATTTTTTTCGCAGTTTCACATGCCCATCTTCAAACGACGATTCCCAAGCAACTAAAAGAGTCTAACTATCGCAATAAGTTTCAGAATCTGCGGAATATATTCTAGTTTCATAATAACCGCACCGGAAATTTTGCACGGTGAAACTTTGGGCCCGGGGGGCGTTTTTACGCGGACTTTCGGCAGCCGTCCTGCGCTCTCAAAATTTTTCTCGCAGTTTCACATGCCCATCTTCAAACGACGATTCCCAAGCAACTAAAAGAGTCTAACTATCGCAATAACTTTCAGAATCTGCGAAATGTATTCTAGTTTCATAATAACATCACCGGGAATTTTGCACGGTGAAACTTTAGGCCCGGGGGGCGTTTTTACGCAGACTTTCGGCAGCCGTCCTGCGCTCTCAAAATTTTTCTCGCAGTTTCACATGCCCATCTTCAAACGACGATTCCCAAGCAACTAAAAGAGTCTAACTATCGCAATAAGTTTCAGAATCTGCGGAATATATTCTAGTTTCATAATAACCGCACCGGAAATTTTGCACGGTGAAACTTTGGGCCCGGGGGGCGTTTTTACGCGGACTTTCGGCAGCCGTCCTGCGCTCTCAAAATTTTTTTCGCAGTTTCACATGCCCATCTTCAAACGACGATTCCCAAGCAACTAAAAGAGTCTAACTATCGCAATAAGTTTCAGAATCTGCGGAATATATTCTAGTTTCATAATAACCGCACCGGAAATTTTGCACGGTGAAACTTTGGGCCCGGGGGGCGTTTTTACGCGGACTTTCGGCAGCCGTCCTGCGCTCTCAAAATTTTTCTCGCAGTTTCACATGCCCATCTTCAAACGACGATTCCCAAGCAACTAAAAGAGTCTAACTATCGCAATAACTTTCAGAATCTGCGAAATGTATTCTAGTTTCATAATAACATCACCGGGAATTTTGCACGGTGAAACTTTAGGCCCGGGGGGCGTTTTTACGCAGACTTTCGGCAGCCGTCCTGCGCTCTCAAAATTTTTCTCGCAGTTTCACATGCCCATCTTCAAACGACGATTCCCAAGCAACTAAAAGAGTCTAACTATCGCAATAAGTTTCAGAATCTGCGGAATATATTCTAGTTTCATAATAACCGCACCGGAAATTTTGCACGGTGAAACTTTGGGCCCGGGGGGCGTTTTTACGCGGACTTTCGGCAGCCGTCCTGCGCTCTCAAAATTTTTTTCGCAGTTTCACATGCCCATCTT
This sequence comes from Salticus scenicus, assembly GCA_963930645.1. Lineage (NCBI taxonomy): Eukaryota > Metazoa > Arthropoda > Arachnida > Araneae > Salticidae > Salticus > Salticus scenicus. The sequence goes on along the minus strand of CAWVNO010001213.1, from coordinate 9,638 downwards.
CAAACGACGATTCCCAAGCAACTAAAAGAGTCTAACTATCGCAATAAGTTTCAGAATCTGCGGAATATATTCTAGTTTCATAATAACCGCACCGGAAATTTTGCACGGTGAAACTTTGGGCCCGGGGGGCGTTTTTACGCGGACTTTCGGCAGCCGTCCTGCGCTCTCAAAATTTTTCTCGCAGTTTCACATGCCCATCTTCAAACGACGATTCCCAAGCAACTAAAAGAGTCTAACTATCGCAATAACTTTCAGAATCTGCGAAATGTATTCTAGTTTCATAATAACATCACCGGGAATTTTGCACGGTGAAACTTTAGGCCCGGGGGGCGTTTTTACGCAGACTTTCGGCAGCCGTCCTGCGCTCTCAAAATTTTTCTCGCAGTTTCACATGCCCATCTTCAAACGACGATTCCCAAGCAACTAAAAGAGTCTAACTATCGCAATAAGTTTCAGAATCTGCGGAATATATTCTAGTTTCATAATAACCGCACCGGAAATTTTGCACGGTGAAACTTTGGGCCCGGGGGGCGTTTTTACGCGGACTTTCGGCAGCCGTCCTGCGCTCTCAAAATTTTTTTCGCAGTTTCACATGCCCATCTTCAAACGACGATTCCCAAGCAACTAAAAGAGTCTAACTATCGCAATAAGTTTCAGAATCTGCGGAATATATTCTAGTTTCATAATAACCGCACCGGAAATTTTGCACGGTGAAACTTTGGGCCCGGGGGGCGTTTTTACGCGGACTTTCGGCAGCCGTCCTGCGCTCTCAAAATTTTTCTCGCAGTTTCACATGCCCATCTTCAAACGACGATTCCCAAGCAACTAAAAGAGTCTAACTATCGCAATAACTTTCAGAATCTGCGAAATGTATTCTAGTTTCATAATAACATCACCGGGAATTTTGCACGGTGAAACTTTAGGCCCGGGGGGCGTTTTTACGCAGACTTTCGGCAGCCGTCCTGCGCTCTCAAAATTTTTCTCGCAGTTTCACATGCCCATCTTCAAACGACGATTCCCAAGCAACTAAAAGAGTCTAACTATCGCAATAAGTTTCAGAATCTGCGGAATATATTCTAGTTTCATAATAACCGCACCGGAAATTTTGCACGGTGAAACTTTGGGCCCGGGGGGCGTTTTTACGCGGACTTTCGGCAGCCGTCCTGCGCTCTCAAAATTTTTTTCGCAGTTTCACATGCCCATCTTCAAACGACGATTCCCAAGCAACTAAAAGAGTCTAACTATCGCAATAAGTTTCAGAATCTGCGGAATATATTCTAGTTTCATAATAACCGCACCGGAAATTTTGCACGGTGAAACTTTGGGCCCGGGGGGCGTTTTTACGCGGACTTTCGGCAGCCGTCCTGCGCTCTCAAAATTTTTCTCGCAGTTTCACATGCCCATCTTCAAACGACGATTCCCAAGCAACTAAAAGAGTCTAACTATCGCAATAACTTTCAGAATCTGCGAAATGTATTCTAGTTTCATAATAACATCACCGGGAATTTTGCACGGTGAAACTTTAGGCCCGGGGGGCGTTTTTACGCAGACTTTCGGCAGCCGTCCTGCGCTCTCAAAATTTTTCTCGCAGTTTCACATGCCCATCTTCAAACGACGATTCCCAAGCAACTAAAAGAGTCTAACTATCGCAATAAGTTTCAGAATCTGCGGAATATATTCTAGTTTCATAATAACCGCACCGGAAATTTTGCACGGTGAAACTTTGGGCCCGGGGGGCGTTTTTACGCGGACTTTCGGCAGCCGTCCTGCGCTCTCAAAATTTTTTTCGCAGTTTCACATGCCCATCTTCAAACGACGATTCCCAAGCAACTAAAAGAGTCTAACTATCGCAATAAGTTTCAGAATCTGCGGAATATATTCTAGTTTCATAATAACCGCACCGGAAATTTTGCACGGTGAAACTTTGGGCCCGGGGGGCGTTTTTACGCGGACTTTCGGCAGCCGTCCTGCGCTCTCAAAATTTTTCTCGCAGTTTCACATGCCCATCTTCAAACGACGATTCCCAAGCAACTAAAAGAGTCTAACTATCGCAATAACTTTCAGAATCTGCGAAATGTATTCTAGTTTCATAATAACATCACCGGGAATTTTGCACGGTGAAACTTTAGGCCCGGGGGGCGTTTTTACGCAGACTTTCGGCAGCCGTCCTGCGCTCTCAAAATTTTTCTCGCAGTTTCACATGCCCATCTTCAAACGACGATTCCCAAGCAACTAAAAGAGTCTAACTATCGCAATAAGTTTCAGAATCTGCGGAATATATTCTAGTTTCATAATAACCGCACCGGAAATTTTGCACGGTGAAACTTTGGGCCCGGGGGGCGTTTTTACGCGGACTTTCGGCAGCCGTCCTGCGCTCTCAAAATTTTTTTCGCAGTTTCACATGCCCATCTTCAAACGACGATTCCCAAGCAACTAAAAGAGTCTAACTATCGCAATAAGTTTCAGAATCTGCGGAATATATTCTAGTTTCATAATAACCGCACCGGAAATTTTGCACGGTGAAACTTTGGGCCCGGGGGGCGTTTTTACGCGGACTTTCGGCAGCCGTCCTGCGCTCTCAAAATTTTTCTCGCAGTTTCACATGCCCATCTTCAAACGACGATTCCCAAGCAACTAAAAGAGTCTAACTATCGCAATAACTTTCAGAATCTGCGAAATGTATTCTAGTTTCATAATAACATCACCGGGAATTTTGCACGGTGAAACTTTAGGCCCGGGGGGCGTTTTTACGCAGACTTTCGGCAGCCGTCCTGCGCTCTCAAAATTTTTCTCGCAGTTTCACATGCCCATCTTCAAACGACGATTCCCAAGCAACTAAAAGAGTCTAACTATCGCAATAAGTTTCAGAATCTGCGGAATATATTCTAGTTTCATAATAACCGCACCGGAAATTTTGCACGGTGAAACTTTGGGCCCGGGGGCGTTTTTACGCGGACTTTCGGCAGCCGTCCTGCGCTCTCAAATTTTTTTCGCAGTTTCACATGCCCATCTTCAAACGACGATTCCCAAGCAACTAAAAGAGTCTAACTATCGCAATAAGTTTCAGAATCTGCGGAATATATTCTAGTTTCATAATAACCGCACCGGAAATTTTGCACGGTGAAACTTTGGGCCCGGGGGGCGTTTTTACGCGGACTTTCGGCAGCCGTCCTGCGCTCTCAAAATTTTTCTCGCAGTTTCACATGCCCATCTTCAAACGACGATTCCCAAGCAACTAAAAGAGTCTAACTATCGCAATAACTTTCAGAATCTGCGAAATGTATTCTAGTTTCATAATAACATCACCGGGAATTTTGCACGGTGAAACTTTAGGCCCGGGGGGCGTTTTTACGCAGACTTTCGGCAGCCGTCCTGCGCTCTCAAAATTTTTCTCGCAGTTTCACATGCCCATCTTCAAACGACGATTCCCAAGCAACTAAAAGAGTCTAACTATCGCAATAAGTTTCAGAATCTGCGGAATATATTCTAGTTTCATAATAACCGCACCGGAAATTTTGCACGGTGAAACTTTGGGCCCGGGGGGCGTTTTTACGCGGACTTTCGGCAGCCGTCCTGCGCTCTCAAAATTTTTTTCGCAGTTTCACATGCCCATCTTCAAACGACGATTCCCAAGCAACTAAAAGAGTCTAACTATCGCAATAAGTTTCAGAATCTGCGGAATATATTCTAGTTTCATAATAACCGCACCGGAAATTTTGCACGGTGAAACTTTGGGCCCGGGGGGCGTTTTTACGCGGACTTTCGGCAGCCGTCCTGCGCTCTCAAAATTTTTCTCGCAGTTTCACATGCCCATCTTCAAACGACGATTCCCAAGCAACTAAAAGAGTCTAACTATCGCAATAACTTTCAGAATCTGCGAAATGTGTATTCTAGTTTCATAATAACATCACCGGGAATTTTGCACGGTGAAACTTTAGGCCCGGGGGGCGTTTTTACGCAGACTTTCGGCAGCCGTCCTGCGCTCTCAAAATTTTTCTCGCAGTTTCACATGCCCATCTTCAAACGACGATTCCCAAGCAACTAAAAGAGTCTAACTATCGCAATAAGTTTCAGAATCTGCGGAATATATTCTAGTTTCATAATAACCGCACCGGAAATTTTGCACGGTGAAACTTTGGGCCCGGGGGGCGTTTTTACGCGGACTTTCGGCAGCCGTCCTGCGCTCTCAAAATTTTTTTCGCAGTTTCACATGCCCATCTTCAAACGACGATTCCCAAGCAACTAAAAGAGTCTAACTATCGCAATAAGTTTCAGAATCTGCGGAATATATTCTAGTTTCATAATAACCGCACCGGAAATTTTGCACGGTGAAACTTTGGGCCCGGGGGGCGTTTTTACGCGGACTTTCGGCAGCCGTCCTGCGCTCTCAAAATTTTTCTCGCAGTTTCACATGCCCATCTTCAAACGACGATTCCCAAGCAACTAAAAGAGTCTAACTATCGCAATAACTTTCAGAATCTGCGAAATGTATTCTAGTTTCATAATAACATCACCGGGAATTTTGCACGGTGAAACTTTAGGCCCGGGGGGCGTTTTTACGCAGACTTTCGGCAGCCGTCCTGCGCTCTCAAAATTTTTCTCGCAGTTTCACATGCCCATCTTCAAACGACGATTCCCAAGCAACTAAAAGAGTCTAACTATCGCAATAAGTTTCAGAATCTGCGGAATATATTCTAGTTTCATAATAACCGCACCGGAAATTTTGCACGGTGAAACTTTGGGCCCGGGGGGCGTTTTTACGCGGACTTTCGGCAGCCGTCCTGCGCTCTCAAAATTTTTTTCGCAGTTTCACATGCCCATCTTCAAACGACGATTCCCAAGCAACTAAAAGAGTCTAACTATCGCAATAAGTTTCAGAATCTGCGGAATATATTCTAGTTTCATAATAACCGCACCGGAAATTTTGCACGGTGAAACTTTGGGCCCGGGGGGCGTTTTTACGCGGACTTTCGGCAGCCGTCCTGCGCTCTCAAAATTTTTCTCGCAGTTTCACATGCCCATCTTCAAACGACGATTCCCAAGCAACTAAAAGAGTCTAACTATCGCAATAACTTTCAGAATCTGCGAAATGTATTCTAGTTTCATAATAACATCACCGGGAATTTTGCACGGTGAAACTTTAGGCCCGGGGGGCGTTTTTACGCAGACTTTCGGCAGCCGTCCTGCGCTCTCAAAATTTTTCTCGCAGTTTCACATGCCCATCTTCAAACGACGATTCCCAAGCAACTAAAAGAGTCTAACTATCGCAATAAGTTTCAGAATCTGCGGAATATATTCTAGTTTCATAATAACCGCACCGGAAATTTTGCACGGTGAAACTTTGGGCCCGGGGGGCGTTTTTACGCGGACTTTCGGCAGCCGTCCTGCGCTCTCAAAATTTTTTTCGCAGTTTCACATGCCCATCTTCAAACGACGATTCCCAAGCAACTAAAAGAGTCTAACTATCGCAATAAGTTTCAGAATCTGCGGAATATATTCTAGTTTCATAATAACCGCACCGGAAATTTTGCACGGTGAAACTTTGGGCCCGGGGGGCGTTTTTACGCGGACTTTCGGCAGCCGTCCTGCGCTCTCAAAATTTTTCTCGCAGTTTCACATGCCCATCTTCAAACGACGATTCCCAAGCAACTAAAAGAGTCTAACTATCGCAATAACTTTCAGAATCTGCGAAATGTATTCTAGTTTCATAATAACATCACCGGGAATTTTGCACGGTGAAACTTTAGGCCCGGGGGGCGTTTTTACGCAGACTTTCGGCAGCCGTCCTGCGCTCTCAAAATTTTTCTCGCAGTTTCACATGCCCATCTTCAAACGACGATTCCCAAGCAACTAAAAGAGTCTAACTATCGCAATAAGTTTCAGAATCTGCGGAATATATTCTAGTTTCATAATAACCGCACCGGAAATTTTGCACGGTGAAACTTTGGGCCCGGGGGGCGTTTTTACGCGGACTTTCGGCAGCCGTCCTGCGCTCTCAAAATTTTTTTCGCAGTTTCACATGCCCATCTTCAAACGACGATTCCCAAGCAACTAAAAGAGTCTAACTATCGCAATAAGTTTCAGAATCTGCGGAATATATTCTAGTTTCATAATAACCGCACCGGAAATTTTGCACGGTGAAACTTTGGGCCCGGGGGGCGTTTTTACGCGGACTTTCGGCAGCCGTCCTGCGCTCTCAAAATTTTTCTCGCAGTTTCACATGCCCATCTTCAAACGACGATTCCCAAGCAACTAAAAGAGTCTAACTATCGCAATAACTTTCAGAATCTGCGAAATGTATTCTAGTTTCATAATAACATCACCGGGAATTTTGCACGGTGAAACTTTAGGCCCGGGGGGCGTTTTTACGCAGACTTTCGGCAGCCGTCCTGCGCTCTCAAAATTTTTCTCGCAGTTTCACATGCCCATCTTCAAACGACGATTCCCAAGCAACTAAAAGAGTCTAACTATCGCAATAAGTTTCAGAATCTGCGGAATATATTCTAGTTTCATAATAACCGCACCGGAAATTTTGCACGGTGAAACTTTGGGCCCGGGGGGCGTTTTTACGCGGACTTTCGGCAGCCGTCCTGCGCTCTCAAAATTTTTTTCGCAGTTTCACATGCCCATCTTCAAACGACGATTCCCAAGCAACTAAAAGAGTCTAACTATCGCAATAAGTTTCAGAATCTGCGGAATATATTCTAGTTTCATAATAACCGCACCGGAAATTTTGCACGGTGAAACTTTGGGCCCGGGGGGCGTTTTTACGCGGACTTTCGGCAGCCGTCCTGCGCTCTCAAAATTTTTCTCGCAGTTTCACATGCCCATCTTCAAACGACGATTCCCAAGCAACTAAAAGAGTCTAACTATCGCAATAACTTTCAGAATCTGCGAAATGTATTCTAGTTTCATAATAACATCACCGGGAATTTTGCACGGTGAAACTTTAGGCCCGGGGGGCGTTTTTACGCAGACTTTCGGCAGCCGTCCTGCGCTCTCAAAATTTTTCTCGCAGTTTCACATGCCCATCTTCAAACGACGATTCCCAAGCAACTAAAAGAGTCTAACTATCGCAATAAGTTTCAGAATCTGCGGAATATATTCTAGTTTCATAATAACCGCACCGGAAATTTTGCACGGTGAAACTTTGGGCCCGGGGGGCGTTTTTACGCGGACTTTCGGCAGCCGTCCTGCGCTCTCAAAATTTTTTTCGCAGTTTCACATGCCCATCTTCAAACGACGATTCCCAAGCAACTAAAAGAGTCTAACTATCGCAATAAGTTTCAGAATCTGCGGAATATATTCTAGTTTCATAATAACCGCACCGGAAATTTTGCACGGTGAAACTTTGGGCCCGGGGGGCGTTTTTACGCGGACTTTCGGCAGCCGTCCTGCGCTCTCAAAATTTTTCTCGCAGTTTCACATGCCCATCTTCAAACGACGATTCCCAAGCAACTAAAAGAGTCTAACTATCGCAATAACTTTCAGAATCTGCGAAATGTATTCTAGTTTCATAATAACATCACCGGGAATTTTGCACGGTGGAACTTTAGGCCCGGGGGGCGTTTTTACGCAGACTTTCGGCAGCCGTCCTGCGCTCTCAAAATTTTTCTCGCAGTTTCACATGCCCATCTTCAAACGACGATTCCCAAGCAACTAAAAGAGTCTAACTATCGCAATAAGTTTCAGAATCTGCGGAATATATTCTAGTTTCATAATAACCGCACCGGAAATTTTGCACGGTGAAACTTTGGGCCCGGGGGGCGTTTTTACGCGGACTTTCGGCAGCCGTCCTGCGCTCTCAAAATTTTTTTCGCAGTTTCACATGCCCATCTTCAAACGACGATTCCCAAGCAACTAAAAGAGTCTAACTATCGCAATAAGTTTCAGAATCTGCGGAATATATTCTAGTTTCATAATAACCGCACCGGAAATTTTGCACGGTGAAACTTTGGGCCCGGGGGGCGTTTTTACGCGGACTTTCGGCAGCCGTCCTGCGCTCTCAAAATTTTTCTCGCAGTTTCACATGCCCATCTTCAAACGACGATTCCCAAGCAACTAAAAGAGTCTAACTATCGCAATAACTTTCAGAATCTGCGAAATGTATTCTAGTTTCATAATAACATCACCGGGAATTTTGCACGGTGAAACTTTAGGCCCGGGGGGCGTTTTTACGCGGACTTTCGGCAGCCGTCCTGCGCTCTCAAAATTTTTCTCGCAGTTTCACATGCCCATCTTCAAACGACGATTCCCAAGCAACTAAAAGAGTCTAACTATCGCAATAACTTTCAGAATCTGCGAAATGTATTCTAGTTTCATAATAACATCACCGGGAATTTTGCACGGTGAAACTTTAGGCCCGGGGGGCGTTTTTACGCAGACTTTCGGCAGCCGTCCTGCGCTCTCAAAATTTTTCTCGCAGTTTCACATGCCCATCTTCAAACGACGATTCCCAAGCAACTAAAAGAGTCTAACTATCGCAATAAGTTTCAGAATCTGCGGAATATATTCTAGTTTCATAATAACAGCACCGGAAATTTTGCACGGTGAAACTTTGGGCCCGGGGGGCGTTTTTACGCGGACTTTCGGCAGCCGTCCTGCGCTCTCAAAATTTTTTTCGCAGTTTCACATGCCCATCTTCAAACGACGATTCCCAAGCAACTAAAAGAGTCTAACTATCGCAATAAGTTTCAGAATCTGCGGAATATATTCTAGTTTCATAATAACCGCACCGGAAATTTTGCACGGTGAAACTTTGGGCCCGGGGGGCGTTTTTACGCGGACTTTCGGCAGCCGTCCTGCGCTCTCAAAATTTTTCTCGCAGTTTCACATGCCCATCTTCAAACGACGATTCCCAAGCAACTAAAAGAGTCTAACTATCGCAATAACTTTCAGAATCTGCGAAATGTATTCTAGTTTCATAATAACATCACCGGGAATTTTGCACGGTGAAACTTTAGGCCCGGGGGGCGTTTTTACGCAGACTTTCGGCAGCCGTCCTGCGCTCTCAAAATTTTTCTCGCAGTTTCACATGCCCATCTTCAAACGACGATTCCCAAGCAACTAAAAGAGTCTAACTATCGCAATAAGTTTCAGAATCTGCGGAATATATTCTAGTTTCATAATAACCGCACCGGAAATTTTGCACGGTGAAACTTTGGGCCCGGGGGGCAATTTTACGCGGACTTTCGGCAGCCGTCCTGCGCTCTCAAAATTTTTTTCGCAGTTTCACATGCCCATCTTCAAACGACGATTCCCAAGCAACTAAAAGAGTCTAACTATCGCAATAAGTTTCAGAATCTGCGGAATATATTCTAGTTTCATAATAACCGCACCGGAAATTTTGCACGGTGAAACTTTGGGCCCGGGGGGCGTTTTTACGCGGACTTTCGGCAGCCGTCCTGCGCTCTCAAAATTTTTCTCGCAGTTTCACATGCCCATCTTCAAACGACGATTCCCAAGCAACTAAAAGAGTCTAACTATCGCAATAACTTTCAGAATCTGCGAAATGTATTCTAGTTTCATAATAACATCACCGGGAATTTTGCACGGTGAAACTTTAGGCCCGGGGGGCGTTTTTACGCAGACTTTCGGCAGCCGTCCTGCGCTCTCAAAATTTTTCTCGCAGTTTCACA
>CAWVNO010001212.1:0-11000 GCA_963930645.1 Salticus scenicus | reverse complement strand
CTGCTGGCATCCTGCACTTGCCATCAGTTGCCGGTTGCCCCATATAACTCCAGTAGCGGGCCTTTTAAGGCTGCCAGCAGTGATGGAAGCCTAAAGCAAAACGGTCGGTGGCCCAGAGGTGGCATAGACACAGATGGCCTTATGCAGGCTATCGTCACACGGCCAACCTCATGTTTTCCATGTTGTGGCCACAAATTATTATGCCATAATCAATTTGTATGCATAGAGTGCGCTGTGATTCTTTTTCTGTTGATTTGAAATTCCCTCGCTGTCCGCGGGCCCACTAGCGGCCGAGCGGTTCTGCGCTCAAAGCTGGTAGATGGGAGGTGCCGGGTTCGATCCCAGGTCGCGCTCATCGACCTAGCCGTTCGGAGTTTTCCGTGGTTTCCTCCGAAACTCGCGTAAATACGGGCTAGGACCCCTTAGAAAGACCCCCACGGAGGGCATTCCCCCTGTAGGCCTAGGACACTTAAGGAGTCAATCGGCCTTAATCCTACAACCAACCAACCAACCCTCTCTGTTCGCCATTTCATACAAAGTTCGTGTCCGTTATTGTTGTCTGCGGGTGCCTCTTCTGGGTTGAAAATCTTGTAAAAAGAATATATGTGTAAGTAATTCCATTATTAATTTGTTTTTGTATTATTTTTTAAATACTATTTTTTAAAATCGTTTGACTCTAAAGCCATTGTTATAACAAACGGATTTCTAAAAATATATAACAATTATCCAGTTGATCCGTTTTAGTAAATTATGATAGTCGCTAACCTTCTAGTATTTTATCACTGTTATTATTATTTTAATTGATTTAATAAAATAAAAATTATTTATCTTAATTTATATATTTATATTATATAGACGGGAGAAAGTTATTAGAACAATTATAACTATTTATAATTTATGTTTTATTTATTTTTTCTTCCTTCAGTGTAGTTAAGAAGAAAGCATGAGATTCGGGAAATTTTTCGACATCCGGTTTTCGATAGATTTTGCACGTTTTGAGTTGTTCTCATGAACATAATTTGAGAAATTGTCTGTCTGTCTCTTTGTGTGCGCTCAAAAATTTATGAAAGTGATAGTAGTCTAAAAAATTTACTTCTTCCACTTTTTTTTTTTTTTTTTCTTTAATGTATAAACACCGCTTCCTCCACCCCTGAGGGAGAAGTATACCAGATAGAGTAAATTTCCAATATGAGGGCTTGGGGACAAAATCTCTCGGGACAAAATATCGTCCACGTAAATGAATACAAAGTAAAATGAGTTGGTAATTACTAGTAATGATATATAAAATTGCATGACAACACATACCTTAGTCAGAGCACTGACATTCTGACAAACCTACAATAAAATTTTTTATTTATACTTAAAAAAGTTTAAAAACTATATTTATTTATTTTTTGTCAGAATTAGTCATAATGAATTCAATCGTGCTTATTAATTTTAAAACTTTTAATTCAAGTTTGTGAACGGTGTTCAGCTTTAATGTCAGCAATGATGTACACGATTTTTAAAATGTATTTTGAATAGTGAAAAGCAAAAGATAAAATAACTTAAAAATAAACATAGATAAAATAATGAAATTCAACTCTATGATTTATTTAATTATTTAATTATTTATTTTAATTAATTAATATTTATAAAGCCCTGTGGCCCCCTCCAGAGATCACATGTGACACAAAATCAAAATTTCAAATAGATCCTACTATTTTTTTGACGCGAGATTTTGTCAGGCGAGATTTTGTCCCGCGATATTATTTCTGGATCGCAATATGAGTATTTTTGAAAAAAATTCATCAATATCTTTAAACGAACGATTTTTTTATACATCTGTGATATTTTAAAAGAAATTTATTGATATTATTATTTTTAACAAAAACTAGTATGTTGTGGCACCACAAAACATTCTTTTATATTTTTTATTATGTAAATTCGCGTAGTGCAAATAATTTGTTAAAATAATTTTCCTGAATGCATGGAAACGATTTTCATTTTAGAAGTGTTTGTCAATAATAATAATAATAAATCAGTTTTGTGCCAACTTCTGAAAAAATGCTTTCTTCTTCTTCTTTCTTTTTTCTTCCTTTTTTTTTTTTTTTTTTTTTTTTTTTTTTTTTTAATAATTTATAACTTTGTTTTAATTTACCACAAATTTAATTCAGTCATTTACTTGAAAGTTATTGATGAGTTTCTTTTGAAAAATACCACCACTGAAAATTTATCCCCTCATGGGGAAGGGCGAGCGATTCCTCAACTTATACAAAAAAAGTTTCCTGGTTAGTTGTTAACAAGTGAAATTGTTTTTCTTGAATTTTTGCATGCGTGAGAAATCCTACACACTAAATCAGAACAGAAAACCACTGTACTTCTTTCATAAAACAACAACAAAATGTAACTGATAATTAATTGCTGAATCAGCATTGTGTTGGGCTATTGGGCAGAGAGGAAATTTATTTATTCAGATAACGAAGAACTGTGTTCAGGAAATAGAAGAAAAAAAGAAGAAAAATTAGTCAATTCATCAATTATTTTTAAATGAAAATTATTATAAGTATACAACTAAAAGTTTGTAGGTGTAATATATGTCACTATCGCATGAACTGTATAAATATTCATGGAGTCCTTCTATTTTTTACGGGCCTATAAATAAGTATATTTATTTATTAACAGCTTATAGATTCAAACTATTTGAAGTACGCTATTAAATAAATTCTTCAATAACATAATGATTTCTATGTGAAATTATGCTAGGATTTGTGTCATTTAATTATTATATTATTATTCATTTCCATAATCCGAATACCGTAGATACTGAAAGCATTGTATTCGGTAAAAAATTTTGATATCGAGTTTTCACCTGATTTACATATCTAAAGGTCTCGTGAGTCAGAAAAGTGTTCTTTGGCAATTGGGCTGTGTGTTTGTGTATCTGTATTGTATATATGTGTATATGTTTCTGGAAATTTTCTGATTATCATATCTACAAAACTAATAAAGAACGATGACCTTCTGATTAAGACAGGTATAGTGTACAGATGATTTTTCCAACTTTTGTTGAAAACTGATAATCTCAAAAACTGACGATTTTCTTCAAAGTTATATAAACTTTTTTTTTGGATGTCCTTTTGTACTTGTAAGTTCAGGGAAATTGATAAACGTCCTATAAAAATACAGAAGTCTCACAAGTGCTTTCTCTTAAAAACAGCTTTGTGGATTTTCTTCAAAATCGCTATATTAATTCCTTTTTAGATATCATTTCGTATGCAATTGTTAGTTTATGGTGAAACAGATCAGCTTACAAAGTTTTGGTGAAAATTATCAGTGGGACAGTGAGCCGAATCTCAAAAACGACTTTAACTTTCTTCAAATTTGCTACATAAACCCCTTTTTACTCGCTCTTTAGCATGTAATACTTGCTTAATACAGGAAAAATTACAAAAGTCCTTATTAGGTGGAAGCAATTGCAAATCTAGGAAATGAGTGTTTAAAAAAACTGATCTAACGATTTTTTTTTTTTTTTTAATTTGCTATGTAAACTCTTTTTGTTATATCTTCATGACGCATGTACCAGTTTTCTTTAACAGGAAAATTATTAGATGTGTAAATTGATAAATCATTTTTATATTTTCTGACCACTTTATTTAAAAACAACAACAATAATAATAATAATAAAATATAAAAGGAGTAAAATATGTGTAGTAATAACTGATAAAATTCGTGCAGATTACTATCATTATTATTATTATTATTTTAATGTGGGCCGGGTTGTCTGAACTTATTTTACTGTTGTCGGAATTATTCAAATTTTATTATCTAATAATTTTCTTGATAATCGCGAAACCCCACTATTGGAAAGAAATTTTGTAGCCTAAAATATTCTTATACATCCATTTATTCTACTTTTTATATATTAAAAAATATATGAACATAGGAATTTTGATATTAACAAAATGACAGAAAAAACAACACTTTTAAAAACTTGAAATTTTTGCATTTCAAACACACGTCTATCTCTAATCTTCGCTTTACGGTAAACGTAGTTTTTAACTCGGTTATCGACCTAAAGATTTTGAAGACAAACTGTTTTTAAGGTACATTTCGTCGATGACATTATGCTGAACTTGTAGTCAATTTATCTTTTCCTGATGATGGGTCAAGCTTAATTATTTTGAGTGGAAACGACTGGTGTGTTGTTTCATAATCTATAAAGTTAACTTACTTTTTACCTTCTTCAGCACTAATTTTCCTGTCATTTTACTAAATATTCTCTAAAACCTTTCTAGCATAAATTATTTTAATAAATTGAAAAAAAAAGAAAAAAAAAACTTATCTAAAACAAACAAGAGAGAAACAGATTTTAAAACATATACTTATTGCAGCAAAAAATGTAATGAAGAACTGGTGTTGAAAAAAGTAAATAAAGTACTTTGTAAATTTAATTTACAAAGTTGTAAAAAACATTAATAATAATTAAAAAAAAAGTTTCAGGTCGAAACGATTCCACGACCATTCATTATGTGAATAAAATAGGCACGAGTGAAGTAGTTATAAATGGTGAAGTATTGCTCTTTCATACATTTTGAAATATGACTAACTATTATTAAAATAAACAAACCAAAATGAAGTATTAAAAACTGGAAGTGATATTTAAACTTTTCAAAAACATAATTGCCTCATGGGATTGAAATAGTGCTAATGGCATATCTTAATACTATCTTCGGCGTGAAATTGCTGACAGAATTTTTGAGAAATGAATACATAAATATAGAATAATTATATTAATATTATTATATATTTTAATTATATTAATCATATTATAAATTAATAATATAATAAATTTATTCTAAATATAAATTTAATATAATAGAGCGAAGGATAGGAAAACTATTTTATAAAACTAAATTCCCTGATACATGGTACCAAAACTAAGATGTTTAATAGATGCTGAGTTATAGTAAAACTGTAGTTCTTGAATAATAGTAGCACCACCTGACTACCGATAAACACACAAATTAAACCTGTCGGATAAGGCTCTATCAAAGGCAGTGGAGACCCGGGTCGAACGTTGCGCGAAAGACGAAGACGCTGCCAAAGAAGCGGAGAATCAAAACTTGGTTTTATGTGATTGCCCCCTCACCCCCCCCCCCCCCCAATGAAAAAAAAAATGTATCAGTTCTTTCAGGTTGAAATGATAAAACATCCCTTCGTGAGTCTAACAAAAAGCGTGAATGCAGTAAATTATTTTTGCTGCACTCATGCCCACATTGTTTCGCCTGATGAAGGGCCTTTGGGCTATTTCGACCAGAAACAATTGCTGCATTTTTTTTTTTTTTTGAGTTTATGGTGTTTAGTTTTTTACAATGCTCTTTTTATAACAATTTTTGTTTCAATATTTTATAATTTTCACATGTAAAGTTACATTTATTTATATCAAATAACTTAAAAAAATTAAACACTTAAAAAAAAAAAAAAAAAAAAAAAAAACATAATCTACTTTATTCCAAAAAATGTAATGGATCAACTGAATATTTCTTATATGCTGTACTAGAAATCCTGAATTTATAACCATAGTGTATGAATCAAATACTTGTAAATAGTATTTAAAAATGAATCTGTACAAAATCAAATTCAATATTGGATACATAGAAAAAACTGCTTGCTACCTCATCAGAAAAAAGAGAGAAAAAAAAAAGAAAAAAAAAAGAATGAAAGAAAAAGAAAAAAAGCACTAATAAAATTAAAGGTATCACCAATAAAATACATATACTAGGTATAACTAAATCACTGCTAGCCTATTAACGGCCTTTTTCACTTAAAGTCTCCGGAAGTCCGAGTGAATGTTATTCTATGGGAAACTTTCTTTACAAATAACTTATTAATCAATACATATTTTGAATTCTGTTTTCACATTCAGAAAATTCCCAACTTTTAAATTGTTGGACCTTTTTTAAAGATATATTTTTTTAATTATTAATATTTTATTTTGAAATTGCAAAATGAAAAATTTCACATATTAAAAATTCGTATTTGCAACTTCAAAATGAAATATAAAAAATTAAAAAAATAATTCTTTTTAAAAAGTCCGTCAATTTTAACATTTGGGAATTTTCCGAATGTGAAAACAGAATTTAAAAATATGTATTAGTTAATAAGTTATTTGTAAATAAAATTTTCCATAGAATAACGTTGGCTTCGGCTTCCGGTGACGGTGAGTGAAGCGGGCCCTTAATAGGAAAATATAAAGGACCAATGAAGACTGCCGGCAGTAATATAATTTTTTATGTTTGCCACAGCTGGCCCACTGTAGGCTGCCAGCAACAACATGGAAAAACTATATTTGCCACCATATGGCCCAACACTGGCCCACTAACAATTTCCAACCTAATGTTCGTTACCAACAGTGGCCCATTACATATTTTCATCATACTGCTAGCTGCCAGCAATGACCCATTCACCGGCCCACTAACTTATTTTTAACTTACTGCTGGCTGCCAACAATGGATCGGTTGAATACGGCCAACTGATGGCCGGCGTAACATATTCCCTGCGGCAACGTTAACTTTTGCCACCGGCGGGCCAATTGCAGCTACTGCTGGCAACCACCACTTGGCCTCATGCTGGCCGTCATTTGAGGTTTTGCTGGGTACAGTTGCTCAGATAAGAAGAGAAGTCAAGCGAATTACACTTTCGTTTTTCTTTAATTTTGAATGTAAAGTTGTCATTTTACTTCACGCCATATAGTTAGTTTCATTTTATATTCAATAACTTCTTAGAAATGTTCGATAAAAATAAGCCTGTGATATATATATAAGAGCTTTCTTCAGTATTTAAGTTCTAACTATGCACGTGCCGAAATAGCTCAGTTGGGAGAGCGTTAGACTGAAGATCTAAAGGTCCCTGGTTCGATCCCGAGTTTCGGCATTTCTTCTGTTTTATTAATGAAAGTAGACTGAAGACGTAATACCTATCCCTGCAAGAAAGAAAAAAAAATAAATAAACTACAGTTGCTCACATAAGAAGAGAAGTCAAGCGAATTACACTTTCGTTTTTCTTTATTTTTTAATGTAAAGTTGTCATTTTACTTCACGCCATATTGTTAGTTTCATTTTATATTCAATAACTTCTTAGAAATGTTCGATAAAACAAGCCTGTGATATATATATAAGAGCTTTCTTCAGTATTAAAGTTCCAACAATGAACGTGCCGAAATAGCTCAGTTGGGAGAACGTTAGACTGAAGATCTAAAGATCCCGGGTTTCGGCAAACCTTCTGTTTTATTAATGAATGTAGACTGAAGATCTAATACCTATCCCTGCAAGAAAGAAAAAAAAAAAAATAAACTATAGTTGCTCAGATAAGAAGAGAAGTCAAGCGAATTACACTTTCGTTTTTCTTTAATTTTTAATGTAAAGTTGTCATTTTACTTCACGCCATATTGTTAGTTTCATTTTATATTCAATAACTTCTTAGAAATGTTCGATAAAAATAAGCCTGTGATATATATATAAGAGCTTTCTTCAGTATTAAGTCCTATTAATGCACGTGCCGAAATAGCTCAGTTGGGAGAGCGTTAGACTGAAGATCTAAAGGTCCCTGGTTCGATCCCGGGTTTCGGCAATTCTTCTGTTTTATTAATGAAAGTAGAATGAAGATCTAATACCTATCCCTGCAAGAAAGGAAAAAAATATATAAACTACAGCTGCTCAGATAAGAAGAGAATTCAAGCGAATTACACTTTCGTTTTTCTTTATTTTTTAATGTAAAGTTGTTATTTTACTTCACGCCATATTGTTAGTTTCATTTTATATTCAATAACTTCTTAGAAATGTTCGATAAAAATAAATCTGTGATATATATATAAGAGCTTTCTTCAGAATTTAAGTTCTAACAATGCACGTGCCGAAATAGCTCAGTTGGGAGAGCGTTAGACTGAAGATCTAAAGGTCCCTGGTTCGATCCCGAGTTTCGGCATTTTTTCTGTTTTATTAATAAAAGTAGACTGAAGACGTAATACCTATCCCTGCAAGAAAGAAAAAAAAATAAATAAACTAAAGTTGCTCACATAAGAAGAGAAGTCAAGCGAATTACACTTTCGTTTTTCTTTATTTTTTAATGTAAAGTTGTCATTTTACTTCACGCCATATTGTTAGTTTCATTTTATATTCAATAACTTCTTTGAAATGTTCGATAAAAATAAGCCTGTGATATATATATAAGAGCTTTCTTCAGTATTTAAGTTCTAACAATGCACGTGCCGAAATAGCTCAGTTGGGAGAGCGTTAGACTAAAGATCTAAAGGTCCCTGCTTCGATCCCGGGTTTCGGCAAATCTTCTGTTTTATTAATGAAAGTAGACTGAATATCTAATACCTATCCCTGCAAGAAAGAAAAAAAAATATGTAAACTACAGCTGCTCAGATAAGAAGACAATTCAAGCGAATTACACTTTCGTTTTTCTTTATTTTTTAATGTAAAGTTGTCATTTTACTTCACGCCATATTGTTAGTTTAATTTTATATTCAATAACTTCTTAGAAATGTTCAATAAAAACAAGCCTGTGATATATATATAAGAGCTTTCTTCAGTATTTAAGTTCTAACAATGCACGTGGCGATATAGCTCAGTTGGGAGAGCGTTAGACTAAAGATCTAAAGGTCCCTGCTTCGATCCCGGGTTTCGGCAAATCTTCTGTTTTATTAATGAAAGTAGACTGAAGATGTAACATCTATCCCTGCAAGAAAGAAAAAATCAATAAATAAACTACAGCTGCTCAGATAAGAAGACAATTCAAGCGAATTACACTTTCGTTTTTCTTTAATTTAAAATGTAAAGTTGTCATTTTACTTCACGCCATATTGTTAGTTTCATTTTATATTCAATAACTTCTTAGAAATGTTCGATAAAAATAAGCCTGTGATATATATATAAGAGCTTTCTTCAGTATTTAAGTTCTAACAATGCACGTGCCGAAATAGCTCAGTTGGGAGAGCGTTAGACTGAAGATCTAAAGGTCCCTGGTTCGATCTCGGGTTTCGGCGATTCTTCTGTTTTATTAATGAAAGTAGACTGAAGATCTAATACCTATCCCTGCAAGAAAGAAAAAAAAAATAAACTACAGTTGCTCAGAATACAAGAGAAGTCAAGCGAATTACACTTTCGTTTTTCTTTATTTTTTAATGTAAAGTTGTCATTTTACTTCACGCCATATTGTTAGTTTCATTTTATATTCAATAACTTCTTAGAAATATTCAATAAAAATAAGCCTGTGATATATATATAAGAGCTTTCTTCAATATTTAAGTTCTAACAATGCACGTGCCGAAATAGCTCAGTTGGGAGAGCGTTAGACTGAAGATCTAAAGGTCCCGGGTTTCGGCAATTCTTCTGCTTTATTAATGAAAGTAGACTGAAGACGTAGTACCTATCCCTGCAAGAAAGAAAAAGAAGTAAATAAACTACAGTTGCTCTGATAAGAAGAGAAGTCAAACGAATTACACTTTCGTTTTTCTTTATTTTTTAATGTAAAGTTGTCATTTTACTTCACGCCATATTGTTAGTTTCATTTTATATTCAATAACTTCTTAGAAATGTTCGATAAAAATAAGCCTGTGATATATATATAAGAGCTTTCTTCAGTATTTAAGTCCCAACAATGCACGTGCCGAAATAGCTCAGTTGTGAGAGCGTTAGACTGAAGATCGAACCAGGGACCTCCCTGGTTCGATCCCGGGTTTCGGCAATTCTTCTGTTTTATTAATAAAAGTAGACTGAATATCTAATACCTATCCCTGCAAGAAAGAAAAAAAAAATAAATAAACTACAGCTGCTCAGATAAGAAGAGAATTCAAGCGAATTACACTTTCGTTTTTCTTTATTTTTTAACGTAAAGTTGTCATTTTAGTTCACGCCATATTTTTAGTTAATTGTATATTCAATAACTTCTTAGAAACATTCGATAAAAATAAGCCTGTGATATATATATAAGAGCTTTCTTCAGTATTTAAGTTCTAACAATGCACGTGCCGAAGTAGCTCAGTTGGGAGAGCGTTAGACTGAAGATCTAAAGGTCCCTGGTTCGATCCCGGGTTTCGGCAATTCTTCTGTTTTATTAATGAAAGTAGACTGAAGACGTAGTACCTATCCCTGCAAGAAAGAAAAAAAAAATAAATAAACTACAGTTGCTCTCATAAGAAGAGAAGTCAAACGAATTACACTTTCGTTTTTCTTTATTTTTTAATGTAAAGTTGTCATTTTACTTCACGCCATATTGTTAGTTTCATTTTATATTCAATAACTTTTTAGAAATGTTCGATAAAAATAAGCCTGTGATATATATATAAGAGCTTTCTTCAGTATTTATGTTCTAACAATGCACGTGCCGAAATAGCTCAGATGGGAGAGCGTTAGACTGGAGATCTAAAGGTCCCTGGTTCGATCCCGGGTTTCGGCAATTCTTCTGTTTTATTAATGAATGTAGACTGTAGATCTAATACCTATCCCAGCAAGAAAGAAAAATAAATAAATAAACTATAGTTGCTCAGATAAGAAGAGAAGTCAAGCGAATTGCACATTCGTTTTTCTTCAGTTTTTAATGTAAAGTTATCATTTTACTTCACGCCATATTGTTAGTTTCATTTTATATTCGATAACTTCTTAGAAATGTTCGATAAAAAAAAGCCTGTGATATAAATATAAGAGCTTTCTTCAGTATTTAAGTTCCAACAATGCACGTGCCGAAATAGTTCAGTTGGGAGAGCGTTTGACTGAAGATCTAAAGGTCCCTGGATCGATCCCGGGTTTCGGCAATTCTTTTGTTTTATTTATGAAAGTAGACTGAAGATCTAATACCTATCCCTGCAAGAAAGAAAAAAAAAAAAAAACAAGAGTTGCTCAGAATACAAGAGAAGTCAAGCGAATTACACTTTCGTTTTTCTTTATTTTTTAATGTAAAGTTGTCATTTTACTTCACGCCACATTGTTAGTTTCATTTTATATTCAATAACTTCT